>JAVIAB010000059.1:41115470-41715470 GCA_032433765.1 Megaustenia siamemsis | reverse complement strand
GGTTGCCGCAGAGAGAAATAAATAAAAATCCCAACTGGTGCAGCCGCGATTTGAACCCACAACCTCTATGTCTCGATGGCGGCGTCTTGCCTAGAGACCAACCAGTCCCCCAGGCCATAAATATAAGAGCTCTAATAATGAGGTTAGGAATGATAGATGTTGATTGTAACATGGGTAAGGTAATATACATGCCACATCATTTCTTGCACGGGTATTGAAGATGTAATGAATGTTATCAATTTTCAGGAGTGTTATCAATTTGTTACAACAAATACCCAAAAATGACGTAACAGACACGATTAAACAGTTATACAAATATCGTTCAAGTAATATTCAGGTGATATAAATAGCGTTCAGGTAATGTTCAGGTGATACAAATAGCGTTCAGGTAGTGTTCAGGTGATACAAATAGCGTTCAGGTAATGTTCAGGTGATACAAATAGCGTTCAGGTAATGTGCATGTGATACAAATAGCGTTCAGGTAATGTTCAGGTGATACAAATAGCGTTCAGGTAATGTTCAGGTGATACAAATAGCGTTCAGGTAATGTTCAGGTGATACAAATAGCGTTCAGGTAATGTTCAGATGATACAAATAGCGTTCAGGTAATGTTCAGATGATACAAATAGCGTTCAGGTAATGTTCAGATGATACAAATAGCGTTCAGGTAATGTTCAGATGATACAAATAGCGTTCAGGTAATGTTCAGGTGATACAAATAGCGTTCAGGTAATGTTCAGGTGATACAAATAGCGTTCAGGTAGTGTTCAGGTGATACAAATAGCGTTCAGGTAGTGTTCAGGTGATACAAATAGCGTTCAGGTAGTGTTCAGATGATACAAATAGCGTTCAGGTAATGTGCATGTGATACAAATAGCGTTCAGGTAATGTGCAGGTGATACAAATAGCGTTCAGGTAGTGTTCAGGTGATACAAATAGCGTTCAGGTAGTGTTCAGGTGAAACAAATAGCGTTCAAGTAATGTTCAGGTGATACTAATATCGTTCAGGTAATGTTCACGTGATACAAATATCGTTCAAATAATGTTCAGGTAAATAACATTGAGAAGATGATTAGATCTTTGGTTTTGTGTAGGTCACAGATAAATTAGTGTCAGGAGCTGAGCGGTTCCATGGTCTCCAGGTTCTGACTCTCTGTCTGACGTCAGGAAGAAGAAGCCACACAGGGGGCATCAGGATAACCCGGGTGCAACTCGTGATTTCAGCGGCGGCATTTAATCTCAGCCTAGAAATAGAATGAAAACATCGATCACTGTGTTCGTGCAATGAATTCAATTATAATTATAATTATAAATATCGCATGTCAAGGGTATGATAACATTATTCATGAAATTATATGAGCACAAAAGACAATAAAATATACATACATTAATATTTTCTTGTTAATACATTCTTGTCTGGTCGAATTTTCTTTCTTTAATAATAAATGCTCTCAATTTCTCCATTCTTGTATGCTGTACGTTAGAAGGTAGAATATTTCTTCATTCTTGTATTTTGTACATTAGAAGGTAGAATAGGACTTCCGGTTCCAAGATGGTGGAACAGTTCCCGGTATCTCGATCGCTACAGAAATTGCATTTGGGGTCTGATTAATTTCGGCTCTCCATTGCAATTTTCTGCATTACAGTCAAATTTATGTTCTACTTAACACATCAGCGCCGATGAAGCGCAGTCGTACGCACGGCAATATTACATTCCTTTTTGACATATTAAGTGTTGTGAATGCGACCTTCGACCATCTAGAGTTGATCACTCTATCAGCGGTTTACGTCACATTGAGTGCTGTTCAATGACCGTTGTTGGAATTGTTTGACGGAAGTTATTTACATTTTACAACTCATTAATGTTGACTGCTCCGCCAAGTCAGCCGAAGTTTTATCTCTTTAGGGAATTTGCACCGTGTTTCGCTCCTTGTAGGCTGCATTCACTAGCGTAATCAGGAATATATGGACGAAGCCATTGTTGTGTGTGCTTCGTCATCATAATGGCTCATCGTATATCCCTAGACCTGCCATACACTAATCTTACGGTCTGTTGTTTGATGTGCGACGGGAATAATCTGACGACTAACTGTGTTTTATATGTTCGGTAATGGGGTCAAAAACGATGCCCTGACATCATCAAGCGCTATACATTAAAAAAAATATGACAATCATCATTTTCAGGAGGACGTGAACTTCCCGTCAATATGGCAGATTGGCGACAGGAAATCGGTGAATGTTATGTATGAAAGTGTTCCTTGTTGCAGTTTCCTCATATTTTAAGTCCGGTTTGTTGCAGGAGCTACTGGGTTAGGTGCACTGTGCACACCGTGAGCTGAGTGTTTCATCCGTTTTAATCATGTTTCGATATTCCAATTGTTTGCGATGAATGATGATATCGTATGACAGGGATCAGTTGGCTGTGTTCACCTTATGTGCTTTTTCGCCTTATGTCTTTTGGCGTGTGCTGAGACTGCTATGATGGGGATTACAGCTACCTTTGAGTCATCATATTTTCTATTTCTATAACACGAGAGAAATCTAACAATGTCACAATACAACCAATATTTATATCTTTATCTCTGTCATTACAGAGCAGATAAAATAGTTCAAGATTTAAAAAAATACAAAATATTAGCCAGATACCTATGTCTTTTTGTTTCACTCCAGTGTTTTTGTTCCACTCCCATTGTAAGTGCCGCGATAATAATGCATAAATGTGCATGTTTCTCATATTATCTGCATCGCACGGGAAATAGAGGATGCTCTACAAGAAAATAAATACACACTGACTGTGTGGGTAGACATGGAGAAGGCTTTTGATAGGGTATGGAGAGAAGGATTAAAGAAGAAGCTTCTCAGACTTGGCCCCCAAGGCCGCTTATTAAACTGGATATCTCAATACCTACAAGGCAGAACGGCCAGAGTACAAGTACATGGACAACTAAGTAAGAAAGCCAGAATCAAACAAGGTGTCCCACAAGGTGGAGTCCTAACTCCAAAGCTCTTTTTAATTTTCATAAATGACATCGTAGTAGACATTCCACCCAGAATACACTCAGCAATGTACGCAGACGACCTGGCGATATGGGCAGGTGAATAATCTATGTCAGTGGCAAGCTCCAGAATGCAAGATGCCTAGGAAAACTTGAAAAATGGACGAACACCTGGCTACTACTAAATAACGGAAAAAAGCTACATACACAATTTTCAGCCTACCAAGAAACACACCTATCTGCAAAATTGAAGATAAAAGATCATACACTTACTATTGACCAATACCCAACATATCTTGGCGTCACCATAGATCGCATAATGACATGGATAAATCAGATAGACAAAGCAAACAAAAGAACCAGAAAACGAAAAGATATAAATAAATTGGCAGGAACGGTCGGTGGAGCAGACAGCAATATCTTAAAACGACTATACGTACGAAGAGTAAGACAAGTCCTAGAGTATGGAGTCACAGCCTGGGCTAGCAAATTTAACAGAACACAAAACCTGGCTACCCGTACCATCACTGGTGCTATGAAATCACAACCTGTCGAGACTCTTGAAACAGTAACAGGTTTTCAACCTTCAGAAGACAGAGGGAAAACTATAGTAGTGCAAAAAGCGCAGAAATAGAAAAGGCTCCCTAACTACCCCATGCACCAAAGAATAACTGGTTTCAGAAAAGGAAGACTAAAGAGCAGCAACTTCGCTGCAATCTCCAAGAACTGACAATTAGTGACCCAGTACTGCCCCAAACAATGCTGAAACCCATAACCCCATTTTTGGCTTAATACCGACCACATTACCCCAAAAATCATGTGCCGAAGGTTTGTAAAATTGATGGTCACTAACACTATATTCCCTATACGCCACTTGGCGTGACGGGGGTACTTTACTTTTTTTAAAAGCCCATCTGATATGACTCCTCATGGGAAACACAAAATACCAGAACTTAAGGAAGACATAATAGGAATGATGAATCCAAACTGACACAGAGAAAACACAGCAGAAAAACACATAAACGACAACTACCCACAGGACTCCTGGTCAACCATATACACAGATGGCTCTGCTACAAATGCCACCAGAAATGGAGGAAGAGGTATGTTCTTGAGGCTGAATAACCAGGAAGAGACCACCAAGTCAGTAGGTACTCGGAAATTCTAAAAAAAAAAAAAAATCAAATAGAAACTGAAGCCCTTTAAAGACGCTGCAAACTGACTATCCAACATAAAAATAACATGCAGAATAAATTGGTGATACTGATTGATGCTATCAGTTCTAACAGCTCTAAGTAAACCCACAGGATCAGTGAGCTAGATGACATGAGAACAACCCTAGACCAACTGTGCAATAACTTCCAGAGAGTGGTCATCCAGTGGATACCATCATACTGTACACGGAAACGAACGCGCAGACAAATTAGCTAAAGAGGGAGAGAGATTACCTCAAGAGAACCATCTGGTCAGCTACGATTACGCCAAATCCATCATCAAAGACCAGTACCGTGAAAAATGGAAACAAGAACACCCAAAGTATAATGAGAGGGATGGATACCTTCAACTGTCAAGAAGGGATCAAGTCATTATCCTAAGCACTGGCCACAACAGAATGAGAAACCACATGTTCACCAAACTCAAAATACGAACTACCAGCCTATGTCATTGTCCCCTGGATGACATGACAACAAAACATGTTCTACAGGATTGCCCCTAGCACACAGACCTGAGAAGGATAATATTGTCCACGCCCACCTCCCTGGAAGAGAAACTATATGGGGCAACCGAATCACTTAAACAGACAGCTGTCTTCATAAGAGAGTCCGTAATCCTAGTCTGAATGATCCATGATATGACGTTATGGGATGCACCAAGATGGAAGCTTGTTCGTGTTCGAGCCCTGGTGTAAACAATGTTGACTTTGAACATGACGCTATCTGTTATCACAGCGAGTTGGCGGATTGTTAGAAATGTAATAACCAAGGGTTTGATAATAAATGTTTGTACACAGTTCATTAACCACCGCTGTAGATCAAGTCTTTATTCTGCTGCCTCCGTTCGCGACCTTGGAAGCTAATGACCTAACTTGTCCAGACGGTTGGTTTGGGGCAAATTGTACGTTACAATGTCACTGCTATAATGACTCAATTTGTGACAAAACTACAGGGACATGCCCAAACAATGACAGTTGTCAGCACAACTATTTCGGACACCAGTGTCAATACTTGAATCTCGTGTACAAATACGCCCAAAAATATGAACCTACTTTCCTGTTTGATAACAACGACACCACATGTAATCCGGACACAGATTCTACATCAGTTCAGGCAACTCTCAATCAGTCTTTGCCGTTCTCCTGGTTTAGGATTTATGTGAATGACTTAACGATCCGGACAGTTTCACGGTAAAACTAAATGGTTCTTCCTCATGTAACAATGTATCAAGGTTTGTAGTTGGTTCGCACGAGAGTGATGTCTTTTGCTCTGGTGCTGGTCTGATCAACAAGTTACGGATCGAAGGGGCGATAGTTGCAAATATCTGCTCCATCTACATTGGCCGGGGTCGGAATGTGGCTCTCAAACAGATCACAAACCAGACCGACACATTTAATGCTTGTTATACAGGAGATGGATGTGGACCAGAGGCCGCAGTTAATGGCAAAACAAAGACCAATCTATATGACAATGACTGCACACACACACAATTGAGAAGTGGAACCAATTCTGTTTACTGGTATCTGAACTTTGCCACGCCACAGAAGACTCACGCCATTCGAATCTATCATCGAGCTAACACTTTGATTCGGGTAAAGATTGCCACTCTAAATGCTTTCTCTGACAGTGGCGGCGTAGTGTTCCAGCATAATGATATATCATATCCAAATATTTATGTGAACATTATTGTAGTCACCATACAAGCGACAATGGCACATATTAAGATTGAGTTCTCACCGACCATTTCACAGGCTGACAGTGCACTGACGGTGTGTGAGGTGCAAACATTTACAGACACCTATTGTCTGGGCGGGCATTCTTGGTCGTTTTGTGCAGTGTGTAGTGGGTGTAGCAAAGGCTGCAGCGTCATCATCGGTACGTGTCACGGCAACTGTTCACATGGGATATATAGACACGACTGCTCCGGGTCTTGTCTTAGTGTCTGTCCTTTATGTGAGGAAAAATCCGGAAAATGCCTACAATGTAAACATCCTGGCTACACCTGTAATTACACCTGTCCTGATGGTAATTTTGAACTACAGTGCAAACAGACATGTTCTAATGGCTGTGACATTATATGTACCCCGAAAAGTGCAGATTGTATGAGCAAGGAATCGTACTACGGAGCAGACTGCACTCTCAAATGTCCGGATAACTGTTTCAACGACACCTGTGAACAGTCAACCGGGAACTGTACATGTAAGGGAACGTTCTACGGGTCAGACTGCACTCTCAAATTTCCGGACAACTGTTTGAACGAAGCCTGTGAACAGTTAATCGGGGCCTGCGTCTCGTATGTCGATGATTCCCACGTTAAGAAGAGTCTGCCGACTACAACAACCCAAGCATATGGATACCTTAATGTGTTTCTGTGCTAGACATGGTTCATTTCTTGGTGTTTTTCCGTGAAGCATGGCTCATATCTTGATGTGTTTCTGTGCTAGCCATGGCTCATATCTTAGCTTGTGTGTGTGTGTGTATGTGTGTATGTGTGTATGTGTGTATGTGTGTATGTGTGTGTGTGTGGCCATGGCTCATATCTTGGTGTGTGTCATGTTAGTCATATCTCATATCTTGGTGTGTCCGTGTTAATCATGTCTCATATCTTTATGTGTGTCTGTGTTTAGTCATATCTCATATCTTAGTGTGTATATGTGTTAGTCATGTGTCATATTTTTGTGTGTGCATATCTGGGCTAGTGATATCTCATATCTTTGTGTGCATGTTTATGTTAGTCATATCTCATATCTTTGTTTTTGCATGTCTGTGTATTTCACATCTCATATCCTTTTGTGTGCATGGCTATGTTAGTCACATCTCATATCTTTGTGTGTGCATGTCTATGTTAGGCATGTTTCATATCTTTGTGTGTGCATGTCTATGTCAGTCATATCTCATATATTTATGTGCATATTTATGTTAGTGATGTGTCATATATCTTGATGTGTGTCATTGTTAGTCATGCCCCGTATCGCTGTGTGCATGTCTGTGTTAGTCACATCTCTTATCTTTGTGTGTGCATGTCTGTGTTAGTCACCTCTAGTGACTCGGGCAGATGGTGCTCGTAAACCTGGGAGGGTCGACCATCTAAGGGCAGAATCCCCTACAGAAAAGATCATCTGCTGCCTTGCAGCAAGATTGGGGACAATCAAAGGCTAAGGAAAGCAAACCTGAATAAAATGCTGGCTGAAATCGGATGCACTGGGCCACTGACGCAGAACACAGTGCAATGTTTTAACGGGTGTTCAACCAGAGTGGATCTGGCAGACTCTAATTGTGATGTTCTGTCTGTGGGGGCGATCAACACACTTAACCTGACAGTTGAATTCATGTGAGAGTCTGGAATCCTACTCTGATTGAGTCCTGATTGTAGAGAGAGAAAGAGAGAGAGAGAGAGAGAGAGGGAGAGAGAGAGAGAGAGAGAGTGAGTGAGATTGATCCATGATCATAGAAGAAAAAAGAAATGCTTCTCATTGACTTTGTGATCTTCCATGAATGCTTATTTCAGGTTTGGAAAAACAAAAATTGACTCCATGACTTTCTATTGTGATGATGAAAAGTTTTGACCTGATCGACTAAACGGAAATGGAGCACGGGCAGACTTTACAGTTAATGAACGAAATTGACGTTATTGTCACATAATATGTCCCACACACACACGCGTGAACTGTGCAGTTATGGATCCAAGAATTAAATTCGAGCTCCAAGGTAGACAGATTAATAGAGGTCGTTCATCTTTCTATACAATCTATTGAGTATTGAAAACACAACGAAGAAGATGATGACGATGGAAAGAAGAGAGAGTAAGATGAAGAAATACATAACCTGCATGTTCACGTATAATTTCCATAACTATATTGACAGGTGACGTTAATTTTAAATGTTGGTTGGAGAAGGACTCTTTGTGGACCACTTCTGTTAGCATCTCCATAAGACTTCGTGGAATATTAGACTCCGTTATCGCTACATTTTAACCTTTCTAGATACAACCACTTTCGTGATATTCCACTGGCCAGTAGTGGGGTGTAAGTTACACTCCTACAAATGAGGGACACAGTAGGAGTGTATGTTACACCCCACTACTGGCCCCTTGCTACCAGCTTTACCGCAGCACTACATTTATTTGTCCGTTCCCTACATTCCATTAAAAGTTTCGTCTGATATTCTTTGGTCGACATGAAATGGCTGGACTTGAGAAATCACTAATATCTAGAATATGATTACTTTCTCACTCTGGTATCAGTATAACTAGCTCCTTTATTAAACGATGTGCAGACAATCATCTAACTCCTTGTTCTTTGACTATTTTTCTCTCATCTGTTACATATACCATTGATCCATTATTGAGTGCCGCCTCCGCATCAAAGGTTGGCTACCATGGAGCGCTATTACACTCTGTCTCTTGCTTTGATGGTGCAGATTGTCTTAGACTGACTTGTCCATCTTTTTATGTTATTCGTCTACGTTAGGCTCGGTCTGCTTCTGTCTCATTTACTTTGTATTTTCTCTTCCAAGATTACTTTTAGTTGGCTGTTGTATCTTTTATCATGGCCCAAAAAACTCATTTGTCTTGTTAGAACTGTAATTAGTAGCTCCCTTTACATTTTTAGCGGTTTTAAGACTTCATCGTTTGTTTTCTTTCTTTCAATCCTATTCTACCTATTCTTCTATGTATCCACATTTCAAAGGCTTCAATTTTCTGTTCTGTTTTCTTATCTAATGTCCATGTTTCTGCACCATACAGGAATGATGAGAAGATATAACATTTTCCTATTCTTAGCATTTGTTTTGGTGTTAGTATATTTTTCATGACATTAAAGTAGATGGAAATGGTAAAATATGAAACTTAATTAAACAAACCTTAGAAGCCAGCCATTGTACTTAGTAGGGTTATTGTGATACAATATTAGCATTCCCATAAAATCACAGAAGATGCAGACCACAACAGCAGCGACGTAAGCAAAAGTGTTGTCGATCTCTGGTTCGGAAGAGATGAGCTCAGCATGGACTGACTCAGTAGAGTACCTTGGAATAAATCGTCTGTACTTCAAGACCGCAGCTACAATTACAAGTAGGATTGACAAAATGATCGGAACAACGGTGTCCACAAACTTTATGTCCTTCATAAAGTCCAACGTTTGGCGGAAGCACTGGTACTCGAACTCTATTTTGCTGTATTTCTTTACGTATGTATTAATAACCGTTACTATAACAGCAGCAAGCCATGGAAGAACTATCAGTCCAAGTGTTCCCAGTGTGGTAGTTTTGGGTGTGAGCCTCGTTCTGGGATTGAAGTCTTTGATGTTAGCGATGAAGACAACTAGAAGCATCACCACCAGCCAGTTAACCATCAGGTCTTGGATGAGAAAAATGTGCTCGACAGTAGAATAGAATGCACATCCGACATCAGTAGTATGTCTTCTAATGAGAATGGCAGCAGGAAATATGATTGTACTGTCAAGAAGATGAACCACTAGAGAGTTGCAGATGATCTTGTTACGTAGACGTGACCGCATGTCTCGTGACGTCAGCATGGCAACCAGGAACCACAGATTAAGTAATGTCCCAGCAATTAATAGGAACATTATGATTATGCTGGTGTAGTGAACGACATACGATACCTCCGCAGCAATGTTTTTATAATCCAATGTTGTGTTACTGCCCATTGCTGATGTACACCTTTCTGTGATTTCAATCTTTTATTCCAATTATCGTTATTAGCAGTTAATGATCAACTAATCTATACTGTGTACTGGACAAAAGGGACGAAATGTGTGGTACTTTTGTTGGCTGAAAATAAAATAAAAATTACTTGTCATTCTGAGTTCGTCATTAAATAGTTGGGTTTTATCAAATATAAATAAACAAACCGCCACAAATATTATAGAAAGTAGTTTCATCATCATCATTGTCATCATGTGCCATACCGGTTACAGTTGGCGATCATGTCCTTCCACAAGTTTCTATTTAAGGTGCATCGTATCAGTTCTGTTGGTGACCTTTCTCCATGTCATGACACCTATCTATCCAGTAATTTCTCTCTTTGTCGTCCGCGATCTTTCTTTCCTTTTATTTTGCCAGTTGTAACCAAGTATTATAACTTTCCTTATCTCAAGATGTGCCCGAAACATGTTGATTATATCTTTCTGATGTTTTTAGGAGCTCCCTTTTTGTGTTGGCCTCTTTGAGAATTTCCTCATTGGTTTTTTTAGTTGTCCATGGAACTTTCAACATTCTCCTGAGAAATCCCATCTCTGTGGCCTCTAATCGTTTCTTTAATTTGAAAGTAGTTCAATAAATTATATTTAATTATCAGTACAACAATCAAATGTTTTTCTTGTCCATTACTGTCTATCTTGCTGAGACCGAAAGTCTTCGTAAACAAACACTCTCCACTAGTAGACAATACACTATAACTTGTTACCTAGAAAATATGTTTTCTTTTGCTTCTATGTCATTCCTCTTTTGCCTTTCAGCTTTGAGGGGAGATATAATTTGCTGTCTTTTGCTCTTCTGCTTGTCTCTGCTGCTGTTATGTTTCTTTGTGTTTCTAATATTCCATCAGTCCATGGATTTCGTGGTCGGCCATTGGGCCTGGTGTTATATCAACGTTTATTGAAGGCTCGTTGTGTTGTATTTTGATCTTTCTGCCTTATCACGTAGTCCAACTATGTTATCTATTTTTTCTTTATATATTCAACGACTGGGATTATCTCCAGTTTTTTGTTCTCAGTTCTTCAGTTCTGATCTTATCTCTCAGGCTGTTTCCTGTCATTTAATTAACACATTTTATATCGGTAGTGGTTATTGTTGTTATTGTTCTTGCATCTAGGGTCCGGTACTGCCACAAGATTGTATTATGAAGATTGCATTGTATAGTGTCTGTTTTGCCTCTAGAGTTATTTCTTTGTTGGGCAATTGTGGTGATAACTGTCCAATGATTTGAAAAGCTTTGATGCATCGTGAGTCTGTATCTGTTGTTTGTGAATTGTCGTTTGCCACTACACTTCCTATATATTTCAATTCCTCTACTTGTTTTAGTTGTCTGCCGTCTATAGTTATATTAATATTCTGTTTCTCTTTTGCGATATGACTTCTTTTTTGTTCATGTTAATTTTCATGTTGCATTTTGTGCCTGTGCTGTTAAGTCTATTTAAGTGTTCTAATAGCTCTTCTATTTTACCATGTATTAGTGCCTCATCGTCTGCAAACCGAAGCTCCTTGATCTCCTCTGTCTCTGATGGGTTGGATAACTTGCATATATAGTCCATGTATGTAATAAACAGTAGTGGAATAGTTCGCACTTCTGTCTTACTTTTGATCTACCTTCGAAGTTGTCTGTGTAACCTGCTGCTGTTTTCTGACTGTACAGCTGGTGTTTTTGAAGAGACTTTTAATTAGGTTGGTTAGAAAATATGTACAAAACGTTAACAAATAAATAGTGTCAGCTCTTATATTCTAACAGAGGCAAGTATTATGTCAAATTTAGCAACCAACACTGGTCAATTAACACTCATGTTCTATTATACTATCGTAGATCTGACAAGCAAAAAGAGAGCTGATATGAAATATTATGAATAAACAATCATCATTTTTTGTACATGTAATGAGAAGGGAACAGATGAAATATATTGTGACAACTGAGAAAATTGAGGGACAAAGAGATAGAGGAAAGCAAAGAGAAAAGATATTAATCAGTTTAAGGAAATGGCTTGACAGAAGGTCAACAATAGAAATGATAAATAACTGTCGAGATCGAAAGTTTTGGAGAGACATGATCACCTACGCCAGCATGCACGTACTTGATGATGATGATGATAATGATGATGATGATGATGATGATGATGATGATGATGATGATGATGATGATGAGACATGACAAATGTTGCACCCATGTAGTTTGATATCCTTCACCGCAGTTGCTGATTAGAAAATAGTCCAACTGTGCAAAAAAAGGTTGGCATATGTCCAGCCAATCTGACAAACATAAGCTGGCCAACAGAACATATATATTACTGTGACCTGGTTAAATTGTTCCTGTCGTTACTATATAGAAAGAAGAAAATGGAAGATATTTTTTAAAAAGCGAGATGTGAGTAATGATCAGCATGAGAAAGACTATTTGTTGAATATCTAAGAATATTCTAGACTGTGATCTTTCAATGTTGTGTTTTAATTGGAAAATCTGTGCCTGGAGCCTACGGAAAGGTCTGTTACAAATGTTTTCAGTTCAAGTGAAATGTTTCATTAAAGAATTTTATTAGTTTAGATTAGAGTGTTTCCCAGATGGCGAACCTGCATCCTGTGCTTGCATTTATGGGGACACCTCTGGAGAGAAAATTCGCAGAACTGAGGTTACATGTGAGTGATTTCCCGAAAGATAAAGAAGTTGTTTTGATTTTAATATAAAACCTGGAAGATGTAATATCTTCGGCAGTTACCTTAAGCGAAATAAAAGCGAGCACTCAAGATTTAATTATGTAGATACATAGACGGTCATACAAATATTTATGTGAAACGATCAACTTTTAAATAAAAGCAAGATAATCAACTTAATAAGTTTGAGAAGTGTAACTAGAGAGGGGTGGTAACTAACGTGATTTGGATGATTACGCTGGCACGGGCGTTTGAGCATTTATGGATTTTAATTCGTTTGCAGTGATACCGGGGCCTTCCATAACCAAAGAACCAAAGTCATCACAATAAATGTTGACAACATGTTATATTACTATCAACGAAGTGGCAAGTCAATAAAATATCAGGATAAATAATGCAGATTTTAGCCGCGATAGCTCAGTGGTTAGTGAACTGGACTACAAAGGACAAGGGGTAGGGTTCGATCCCAACTGACGGCTTCCGGGTTCACTCAGTCTTAAATGGGTACCGGATATTTTTCTGGGAAAGTAAAGCAGCACGGGCGTAATGCCGACCCCATTACCCCAAAAATCATGTGCTGAAGGTCTGTAAAATATAGGGTCACTAACACCATATTTCCCTATACGCCACTGGCGTGACGGGGGTACTCCACTTTTTTTTACTAATGCAGATTTTGATAGAAAAGATGAAGTTTGATATGCAGTTAGAGCAATACATGGAATGTGTTAGCAAAAGAAACTTATAATTCAAATTAACAAGCTACAGTCACAATGAATCAGAGAATGATCATTATCAAATGGTTTGACGATCCGCGGAGAGCGATTTAAATTGCCTGTATTTTTTTTTTCCTTTAGAAGGTATTGCTTCTTTTTGTGTATGCCTATTATTTTAATACAGTAGTTCGAAAGTTTTTATTCTCTAATTCACATTTATGGAGATCTACATCAAGCGTCATCATTTGAGAGAATGTGCCAAATATGAGTGATCAAATCAAGAGCTTGGTTGTTCTGTAGTGACAAATATTGAACGGTTCTTATAGCCCGTTTGTTTCTCCAGATTTGTAAACATTTTGCACGTAATACATCAATAGAAATATACATCACCAAGTGGAGATGAAAGACCAAGGAAATAGAAATATACATCACCAAGTGGAGATGAAAGACCAAGGAAATAGAAATATACATCACCAAGTGGAGATGAAAGACCAAGGAAATAGAAATATGCATCACCAAGTGGAGATGAAAGATCAAGGAAATAGAAATATACATCACCAAGTGGAGATGAAAGACCAAGGAAATAGAAATATGCATCACCAAGTGGAGATGAAAGACCAAGGAAATAGAAATATACATCACCAAGTGGAGATGAAAGACCAAGGAAATAGAAATATGCATCACCAAGTGGAGATGAAAGACCAAGGAAATAGAAATATGCATCACCAAGTGGAGATGAAAGACCAAGGAAATAGAAATATACATCACCAAGTGGAGATAAAAGACCAAGCAAATAGAAATATGCATCACCAAGTGGAGATGAAAGACCAAGGAAATAGAAATATACATCACCAAGTGGAGATGAAAGATCAAGGAAATAGAAATATGCATCACCAAGTGGAGATGAAAGATCAAGGAAATAGAAATATGCATCACCAAGTGGAGATGAAAGATCAAGGAAATAGAAATATGCATCACCAAGTGGAGATAAAAGACCAAGGAAATAGAAATATACATCACCAAGTGGAGATAAAAGACCAAGGAAATAGAAATATACACCACCAAGTGGAGATGAAAGACCAAGGAAATAGAAATATGCATCACCAAGTGGAGATAAAAGACCAAGGAAATAGAAATATACATCACCAAGTGGAGATGAAAGACCAAGGAAATAGAAATATGCATCACCAAGTGGAGATGAAAGACCAAGGAAATAGAAATATACATCACCAAGTGGAGATGAAAGACCAAGCAAATAGAAATATACATCACCAAGTGGAGATGAAAGACCAAGAAAAATAGAAATATACATCACCAAGTGGAGATGAAAGATCAAGGAAATAGAAATATACATCACCAAGTGGAGATGAAAGATCAAGGAAATAGAAATATGCATCACCAAGTGGAGATGAAAGATCAAGGAAATAGAAATATACATCACCAAGTGGAGATGAAAGACCAAGGAAATAGAAATATGCATCACCAAGTGGAGATGAAAGATCAAGGAAATTGTAATATGCATCACCAAGTGGAGATAAAAGACCAAGGAAATAGAAATATACATCACCAAGTGGAGATAAAAGACCAAGGAAATAGAAATATACATCACCAAGTGGAGATGAAAGACCAAGGAAATAGAAATATACATCACCAAGTGGAGATAAAAGACCAAGGAAATAGAAATATACATCACCAAGTGGAGATGAAAGACCAAGGAAATAGAAATATACATCACCAAGTGGAGATAAAAGACCAAGGAAATAGAAATATACATCACCAAGTGGAGATAAAAGACCAAGGAAATAGAAATATACATCACCAAGTGGAGATAAAAGACCAAGGAAATAGAAATATACATCACCAAGTGGAGATAAAAGACCAAGGAAATAGAAATATACATCACCAAGTGGAGATAAAAGACCAAGGAAATAGAAATATGCATCACCAAGTGGAGATAAAAGACCAAGGAAATAGAAATATGCATCACCAAGTGGAGATAAAAGACCAAGGAAATAGAAATATACATCACCAAGTGGAGATAAAAGACCAAGGAAATAGAAATATGCATCACCAAGTGGAGATGAAAGACCAAGGAAATAGAAATATGCATCACCAAGTGGAGATGAAAGACCAAGCAAATAGAAATATACATCACCAAGTGGAGATGAAAGACCAAGGAAATAGAAATATACATCACCAAGTGGAGATGAAAGACCAAGGAAATATGCAAGCAGAAAAGACAAATACTTAATAATATAGATTGAGACAGGAGAAAAGAAAAAAAAAAACAATCATTTAAAAAGACGATATTATCTAACTTTTCAAGATATTTAGAGGTTTCTCTCTTTACTAATCATTTTAACGCTCTCAGTTATTTCTCTTAACCCTTTTGCACTGTTTAAGAGAAGGACTGTGTCATTAACGTATCTGATATATTTATAGGGAAGGGTCTAACTTCACAAATCTGTCATCGTTTCTAATATTTCTTATGACGTTCTCAGTATAGATGTTGAAATGGTATGGAGAGAGCATTTAACCCTACCTCACCCCATTTTGTACTTCAAACCAATTTGAAGTTTCTCCCGCTATTCTGATAGCTACTTGTGGTTCGTGATTAATATGGTTCGATAAGTGGCATCAGGTGTGTTGGAACGCACATATCATCCATCAGGTGTGTTGGAACGCACATATCATCCATCATGTTTCACAGTTTCATTTGTTGTAAGCAGTCAAATACCTCGCTGTAATCCTTGAAGCATGTATACAGTTCTATGTTGTATTCCTTACACTTCTCAAGGAGTTGTCTTATGTCAAAGATGTAGTTCGGGTATCTCTACTATGTCTGAAGCCTGCTTAACTACACAACGTCCCTGTTCTAACTTCCATCCTATTCTCTTTATGATGATCAATGATCAGTAAGAGTATTTTGCTCTTAAAGATTATTAGGGTAATAGTTTGGAAGTGGAACACAAATTCATATTTACGTTCTTTAGAATGGGGATGTACATTGACCTTTTACAGGCTTTGGTCAGTCTCCATTTTTGCAGATCTTCACACACAGTGTATGGTAAATACAAACGGTGGCCTCCCCTTAACCCTGGATGAATCGAGCTGGACTATCGTTACTTCCTAAGTGACTTCCATCATTTGTTCTTATCATTGTGAAACTAACATCATCTAGCTGAGACTATCGTTATTTTTCTTCACTTTCTGTTAATACATAACAGAGTTATAAAGTATCTTCATTCATCGCTCCATCTTCACTATTTATCCTTATATTCGGTTATGTCCTACAGCGGTCATTAATTACTTGAAATAATGCTCTAATAAAATGATAGCCATTTATCGTTCTGATTCAAACACTATAACGAAATCATACTCTCAGTTGATACGTTTCCCTTTACTTTCATTTTGTTCCTAGACAGGTAAAGTGGAAACAATTTGGTAGAAACTCTTTATGGTGTTTCTTGTCAATAGTTTTGTCGCTAAAAATCACAAGTGTAATATTTTCTATGTCCATCTGGAGGCTTTTTGCTCGTCAAAGTGATGAATTTTGTCTGTTTTATATTGGTTATCTGAGTAGTGAAGTGTTTGCGTATGACAACATTTATACTTAGTTTTGTTCGCGGAAACAGGAAAAACAGATCAAGTCTGGGCGAACTTGTTGGAATTTGGACTCATTTGTTGCTGTATGCGGTCGCCTTTGAATATAAGTGAAAACACTACACGGTTGAAGAAAAAACAAAAGTTGGAAAGACATACACTAAAACGATATCCTAGAATTAATAAATGATACCCACAATTAAATATTTACCCGTGCACAAACTTTGTTATTAATGCACAAACTCCAAGCACAGAAACCACTCTCAGAACTGAGCGGCACGACTTTGTTTAATCTGGAGATCCTGCCAGTCACTCGTCAGTTCATTCTGACCCAACATTTAAACAACACCACTATATATAGTGTTACTGGTCGCCTACGGACCGCGCAATTAATGGTTGCTATTTAGGCGTTTAAAAAAAAATGAAATTAGACCTATTTCTAATGTGGTTCCTCAATGAATTGTTTTCAGTCTACAAAATTATAAGTTTAGTCTAAATTAGCTACCATCCTACATAAAAAGAGAACACTTTTCTGCATCTTTATAAGAGATGTGTATAGTTTGTTATATGAGACGAGTATAGTTTGTTACAAGAGTTGTGTATAGTTTGTTATAAGAGATGAGTATAGTTTGTTATAAGAGATGTGTATAGTTAGTGTATTTTGCACTTCCTTAAACAGAATAATGAATTATTAGTTTGTCCCTTGAGGTTTAATTAGCCCTTTTGTTAATTTGCAAAACCTTCCAACCAGAGAAGGGACAGTGCACATGTTATCACTTCCCTAACTTATCTCCCACTCTATGAGGTGAAGTAGCTTGACCCTGAGACCCCACTGCATCTGCAAAAACAACAAGCTCGCCGGGTTCACGGAAAAGATATCGGAGAAATATTATCGCTTGAAAAAAACTTCTTGTAATGTAAAATGTATCGCATGATTGATTAAGTAGAAGAAAGTAGAAAATGAGATGGTACAATGGTAGCAAGAACCAATGATTGTAATATTGTCGACGATCTCGTTTGAACCAAGAAAGGTCAAAATTACGATCCGAGAAATCACAAATCACATTGCAAAGTAATAATAAATGTATGATGACGGTACATTGTTTTGATCGAATGATTTACAACTAAGAAAACTAGAATTACAAGAACATAATGGTTAGAAAGAGAGTTAAGTTATAAGTTGTAGATAACAAGAGCTTATGTGTATATGCAGGTTTTTGTGCAGATCACTGCTCACCATACGTTGCAACAGATTCAACAGAACAACAAGAAAACATAGTCAAATAAGTACCTCACGCCAAGTGGCGTATAAGGAATATTGTGTTAGTGACCACAAATTTTACAGACATTCAGCACATGATTTTTGGGGTAACGTAGTCGGTATTACGCCCGTGCCGCTTTACTTTCCCAGAAAAAAATTCGGTACCCATTTAAGACCTGGGTGAACCCGGAAGCCGTTGGTTGGGATCGAACCCCACCCCTTATCATTTAACACTAACCACTGAGCTACCAACAAGAAAACATGCTATTTAGATGTTGCACAGACTAGATTTAACGTCAGTTGAATTTTTGGTGTCGATTCTCTCTGTCTGCGATCAAGACTCAATCAGAGTAGGATTCCAGACTCTCTCATGAAGTCGACTGTCTGTTTAATAGAATTGATTGCCCCATATAGTTTTTCTTCAAGAGAGGTGGACGTGGACCACCTTGTTCTTCTCAGGTCTGTTTACTGGGGGCAATCCTGTAGAACATGTTTTGTAGTCATATTGTCCAGTTGTACATAGGCTGGTTGAAGGCATAAGCTGGTTGTACCTATTTTGAATTTGGTGAATATATGATTTCTCATTCTATTGTGACCAGTGCGTAGGCGAAGTATGATGACTTGATCCCTCCTTGATAGTTGGTGGTATCCGTCACTCTCGTTATGCTTTGGGTGTTCTCGTTTCCATTTGTCATGGAACTGACCTTTCAGGATGAATTTGGTTTCATCATAACTGAGCGGATGATTCTCTTGTGGTAATCTCTCTCCCTCTTTAACTAATTTGTCTGCGCGTTCGTTCCCGTGTATATTACAGTGTGATAGTATCCACTGAATGACTGCTCTCTGGAAGTTATTGCTTAGTTGGTCCAGAGTTGTTCTCAAGTCATCTAGTTCATTGTTCTTGGGACTTTTTAGACCTGATAGTACTGAGTGCATCAGTCAGAATCACCAATTTATTGTGCATGTTATTTTTGTGTTGAGTAGCCAGTGTTGCAGCATCTCTGATGGCCTCAGTTTCTGCTTTAAAGTTGTTTGAGAATTTTCCAGTAGCTATTGACTTGGTGATCTCGTCCTGGTTATTCAGCGTCAAGAACACACCTCCCCCTCCATTTCTGGTGGCATTTGTAGCAGAGCCATCTGTGTATATGTGGGACCAAGAGTCCTGTGGGTAGGTATCGTGTATGCGTTTTTCTGCTACATGTTTTCTTTCTGTGTCTGATTGGGTGCCTTTTTTCATGATTCCTGTTATTTTTTTCCTTAAGTACTGGTGTATTTTTTGTTTTCCATGAGGACATATGACATATCAGATGGGCCCAAGGGTTTCGATATTGTTTGAGAAAGTACTGGGTCTCCAGTAGTTAGTTCATTGGCAATTGCAGCGACGATGCTCCTCTTTAGTCGTACAATTCCGGAACCAGTTATTCTTTGGTGCATGGGGTGGCTAAGGAGCCTTCTATATTTCTCCGCTTGTTGCAATATCTTAGTGACCCGTCTGTCAGGTAGGGGGGCCTCGGTAGCCTAGTTGGGAAAACCACCCGACTTGACTACCGACGCTCGGACAACCATTGTTCGATTCCCGCTGGGAGCAGTGTGAGTTGTACTCGTGGTTGGGAAAAAAAAAAATACCCCCACGGTCGACCCAGCCGTTGGCAGAAATGGGTACCAGGGTATTACCCTGGGAAGGTGAGGAATGTCGCTTCGCATCTGAGTTTCGATGCTTGAGGCGACACTATACAGAAATATCCGAACATTTCTGGATAGGCGGCCGAGCACATATGGGTGTAAACTCGCATGCTAATTCGCCGGTTCAAGTCTCGTACTTTACTTTTACCCGTCTGTCATCTAAGGGTTGTAAACCTGTTACTGTTTCTAGAGTCTTGATAGGTGTAGATTTCATAGCACCAGTGATGATACGGGCATCTTGGTTCTGTGTTCTGTTAATTTTGCTAAGGTGTGATTTGGAAGCCATAGCCCAGACTGTGACTCCATACTCTAGAACTGGTCTGACTCTTCCTACGTATAGTCTTTTCAAAATATTGCTCTCTGCCCCCCCCCCCCCCCCCAGTCCGTTCCTGCCAATTTCTTCATAATATTTGTTCATTTTCTGGCTTTTTTCCTTGCTCTGTCTATCTGATTTTTCCAAGTCATTCTGTGATTCATGGTGACGCCAAGATATGTTGGGTTTTGGTCAATTGCAATGACAAGTACACATATATTATGTTGCTTATTTTAAAATGTTTTCTATATTTAAAATATTCTGGTAAAATATATTTCTTTTTCAGTTGTCAGCAACAATCTTGCAAAAGTTTTAATCTGTTTAATGAGAGCTATAATCGTTTCATGGGAAAATTTCAGTAACAAACTAAAGATTTCAAGAATATATAACAAGTATGATAACAAATATTATTAATATGAGGAAGAAACAATCATCATTTTTTTGCCTTATAATGAGAAGCGAAGAGCTGGAATATATTGTAACAACTGGGACAATTGAGGGACGAAGATATAGAGGGGAGCAATAAGAAAAGATACCAGACAGCTTAAGAGAATGGCTTGGTAGAAGGTCAACAAAAGAAATTATTAATAACTGTCGAGATCGAAAGTTGTGGAGAGACATGATCACCTACGCCAGCAGGCTGGATACTTGATGATGGTAAAAAATATTTGACCTTTCGGTGGAAGCCCTCCAAACATTTTAATTTTGCATTGATTTGACCGTAATTGTTTGAGAGGAAAAGCCAAGTGATAAGATGCAGACAAACTGTGATGTAAGATAATAACAATGTTTGTATTGTCGGTAGAAGTCTACAAACGTTTTATTTGTCACTTCTGCTTGTTCAGTTAGTACAGTTATAAAATCTCGCGATGATTTTGACCAGAGACGAATTTTCCTGCGACATTTATCTTGCGACGAAATGTATCTGCGATGTAATTTATCTGCGATGTAATTTATCAGCGATGTAATTTATCAGCGATGTAATTTATCAGCGATGTAATTTATCAGCGATGTAATTTATCTGCGATGTAATTTATCTGCGATGTAATTTATCTGCGATGTAATTTATCTGCGATGTAATTTATCAGCGATGTAATTTATCTGGGATGTAATTTCCCGGCGTTGAATTTTCAGCGATATTTTTTATGTGACATTTTTTTTCCAAGTGCGAAGTTTGCAGATAGTGCGATGATGGACATAACACTCGCAAGATAAACAGACCATTGTGACCTGATGGAAGCACGTGAAAGTTTTGACCTACGGGACATCACATGGTCATAGAGAAGAGCTTGGTATAAGGACTTCGTAGTTCTTTTCTTATCAAATCTTTGGAACACTGAACCTAGCGAGCTGTTGCTAATAGTGAACTCTTGTCACAGCTATCTGGACTAGAATCATCATGATCAACTTTTGGGATCAGTTTTATGAGCCTTACATTTGTTGAATGTGGGCAGAAAAGTTGTCACCTTTGCAGAGATGAAATAGTCACCTCTCCTCTCATGATAATGCTGGTTGTTAATTCTGTAAATTGTCGTTGATGCTAAAGATAAAATAGCTATTAACAGCTGAAGAAGGAGAAATCAAATACACTTTCTTCTAAATGAGAAGTTTTTGTTGATAAGAAGATAAAGCTTCATTTAAATACGATGTACATCGTATAGACGTTGAGCAGATTTAGATCTCCATGTTTACAAATCAGGCATTCAAAGAGATGTCAAATTGTGCTCTTATTTGTTTAATAACCGAAGTAAGATACTCTGTTGTTGAATGAAATTTCTCTCTGAATTAAAAAAAAAACAACTTAGAAATAAGAAACAAGTGACATTTAAACAAAATATTCTGTTTGGTTTTAGGGCGAAGTGATTGATTTCAAACGAATATTGAATTGATTTATTTCCATAAGCAAAAGTGTTAATATAATTTACACTTGATGATGTTTATGCTGAATCTTCTTGTTGTTTCATGAAGATGTTCATTTCGATTTAGTCTTGACAAGTTCATGTTATAGGAATTCTTTGCTTTTTTCTGGATTTTTAAAAACAACTTTTTGGTTTAAAACCAAAGTTGAAACCTGGCATTCCTATCAGACGCCCATACACTCACAGCCACATACTCACGCCCACAAAATATGTGAGGTTCTAGCACTCTAGAAGTTCAACAACATCACCGAGAACAGAACGCATGTACGGAAATTGACACAGCTTGTCCAGAGGTGTACATATAATCATGCGGAGAGAAAGGAAAGCGAGAGAGAAAGTACATGTACACTGAGAACTGTTGAAGAAGGGAACAAATGTGAGAAAGAACGCAATTGTTGGTCAACACGTATGTCTAGTACGTATAGACATGATGAAAAAAAAAGATGATGGTGGGAAACCTCTCAACTTAATAAAACAAATAAATAAACATGCACGTGATGCGAGGGGTTATTGGGAAATCTCCAGACACTAAACACCGTGATTAAATACTTAAAATCTGTAGGTCATTGCTCTCACATGCACTGAGCCGATGTGTCACGTGACATCACGCATTATGAATGAGGTTAAATCTCGCCATTTTCCAACCATGTGTATAGGCCGCTATGTGGTCAGTCTTTTGGTTGAATAATTTCATATCTAATTCTTTCTTATTCTCTCTCCCTCTCTCTCATGCTCTAACTCTCTCATTCTCTCTTACCTCACTCTCTCAATCTTTCTCTCATTCTCTCTCTCAATCTCATTTTTCTCCTTCTCTCTCTCATTCTCTCTGTCCCACTCTTTCTAATTCTCTCTCCCTCTATCATTCTCACATTCTCAGTCTCTCTCGTTCTCTCTCGTTCTCTCTCCTTCTCTCATTCTCTCTCTCCCTTTTTCATTTTCTCTACAGCTCTTTCATTCTCTCTCCCTCTCACACTCTCCTTCTCTCTCTCCATCTCTCTCTCATTCTCTCTTCCTCTCTCATTCCCTCTCACTCTCTCATTTTCATTCTCCCCTTTTCATACTCATTCTAACTCTCTCTCATTTTTTCTCCCTCTCTCATATAATTTAGATAAAAATTATGTTTTTCATAAATGTTCTCAGGACATATATTGTTATATTTATAGTAGTAATCTGTGCTTGTCTCTGCTGTGTAGACTAGGATTATTCTTAACTGTGGTTGGAATCAGTTTTATAATGAAATGGTCACAGTTCCTTTAGCATAATGTTTATTCTCAACTCTTTTATATATTAATTGCTATCCATGAATAAATTACTCTCAGCGCCGTATTAGATTAGTAAAGAGAAATATAAAATAGTTTTTCTCTTTAAAATAAAGGTATTTCTTCCACCAAAGCGTCAAAGTGTATCAGTTGAATAGCATAATGATGAACCGTTGATCAGGTTGATGTATCTGAATTGGCATGTGGCCGGTTCATTTTGGACTTCTCGCCTTTTATATTCTGGAACTCCGCTTGTCATAACAATAACACGCATGTAAACAGATTCATTGATAGAACTTTAGTCTTTACAGCAAGTGGAATGGAAATGGTTATTCTTCCATCTCATCTGAACTTTATTAACACAACAATAGTAATTAGATTCTCTCTCACTAACCTTATGTCTGAATTAACACTATTTCTAACTAGTCGAACTCGATCTAATTTCGGGTATCCAACCCTTCCTAGCGGAATCGTTTAGATTCATTGTGTCTACATCTGATTTCATTCCAGCGTCTTGATTCTATTGCCTCTAATCTAAGCTGGATATAGTTATAATATACACAGATATATCAGTCTTGAACCTCATTAATTTTGCCTCGGTCCAGACCATTCTGATGTTAAAGTCCACAAGCCTGGAGCGCTGGACTATATAGATCTGAATACTGATCTTTGCCATTCTTTGCTTATCTCCTTGATCAGCTGACCGCGCTGTCTATCCTACACTTCTGATTGGTTGGTACGGATCTCTCTATGGTCCGTTTAGTGGAAGTTAATTCTTCATCTTATGCTATGTTTATTCCTGCTTTTCCGCGTCATCATTTGTATTTTTGTAATACTGTTGGGATCCCTGATTAAGAAATAAGAAAGCTTGGCAATATGAAACAGCGACAAGAAATGCAGAGATCGAAATCCACTGTCTTTAATTGTAAGAAAGGCATGCAAGATAATGAACAAGTGTTCCACACAAAAAAAGATGGCAACGGGTCAACTCGTTCAGTGAACAAAATGTTTGAATAGTTATTAGACAGTTAGGGTCGAGCTTTCATGGAGGGCAGAAATCTGTCACGATAAGCAATGTTCAGTGCATTCAGAAAGAATACTATTGTAATTAGGAGTAGTGTTAGAAAAAGTTAACTTTAACAACAGACAATAGTTGTCTGGTATAGAATTATCAATCAGGCTGACGTGTCGAGACAAACATAGCAAGGAGTACTAGTTGTATAAGCAGTTAATGTTATGTCAAGTCAGTCATATCGGTTAGGGATTAAATCTTTGGATTCCACGATCGATTGAATAAGTAACATGCTAGATGGCTAGTGATCATCTGGTGCGTGGCCATCGTCTACTGACTCCAAAATAATCTTGAATTCTTCAAGTTATAGCACGTAAAGACAAGGAGAGAAAATACTGGATAGTTTGGTGTCATGGAAAACAGTCAACAACAGAACTGATACGATGTACTGTAGATAGAAGATTGTGGATGGACATGATGATGATAGCACGTAAAGACAAGGAGAGAAAATACTGGATAGTTTGGTGTCATGGAAAACAGTCAACAACAGAACTGATACGATGTACTGTAGATAGAAGATTGTGGATGGACATGATGATGATAGCACGTAAAGACAAGGAGAGAAAATACTGGATAGTTTGGTGTCATGGAAAACAGTCAACAACAGAACTGATACGATGTACTGTAGATAGAAGATTGTGGATGGACATGACGCCTATGCCAACTGGTATGGCACATGATGATGATGATGATGATAGCACGTAAGATTTCTTTATGCTGTTTTAGACGTTGTTATAATACGCAAACCCATTGAAGTATTCACGATTGAGTCAGGTTGGAATTCATGGCTTGACGTAGTTTATGCATGTCTGAGAAGTCGCACACTTTGTTTACACCACTACGTTCTAAAGATACGAACTCATAAGACATTCTCCTCCAGGGCTGACAGACCATGTATTTGTTGTTTTTGTTTGTAGTTCATCTATAGTTTTCTGTATATTCTGTGTATTGTGGTCCCGTCTATAATTTTCTTTCTCTTAGTCAATCCAACGTTATTTCTCTTCTATAACGTTTCACTGTAGTATGCTGATACATCTAAACTCGCCGTTATGGAGTAATTAATGCACTGTTGATCAAATGGAGTTGAGTTAACTCCATAATACCAACGCATATTTGCACCCTAAGTAAACGCCATAAAGATGACCTCAGCCTTTGCACACAGAAGCGAATTCTCAATTAATCTTTAATGCAATGCGAAGTTATCAGAACAACCAGAAGTCGTTGATATTAAAGAGAAAGATGTAATACATGTTTGAAAACAACCCCAGGACATGTCCTTCAAACGCTTAAACTCTACATTGAGTTATTTGCGAGTTATGATCATTGCACTCCGAACATGTTCGTCTTCAACGACAGCGTAGCTAGCCAACCTGTCCGCTCTTTCATTTCCCCGTACTCCCGCATGACCAGGGACGTAGACAAAGGAGACCTTCTGTATTGTTAACTGCTGTAATGACTCTACCCATTGCATGAGTACAAAGCTCGCCTCCCGTTTTTTTCAAGCATCATCGAATCACTCAGTATACATGAATGGGTGTAGTCTTGTGACTCTAACTATTTGAATGCCTTAATCAATGCCATCACCTCCATAGTCATACTACTCGTCGTCACGACATATGCACCACTGCCTTCAATGACTATTCTGCCTGCCGAGCGTGCTGTAAATGCTCAATGCATTCCTTTTGTGTCGTTTTACAGATCCGTCTGTAATGATGACTGCATCTTTCTCACCTGTGTTATCCCAGATGAGACCGTTGACCTCCTCATTGACCACGACTGAGTTCTGTTCCCTACCTTTCCTGTCGAGTGTGACCGAAGCTGTACATAAAACTAGGAATTACATTCTGGTCCCTAGGTGTGACAATTTGTACACAAACTATAGGATCCCAACGTTTACCTGCTTTTACCGACTACATTCATAGAGGTGGCTTGCCCTTCTGTGGAAAAAGAAAACAACGACTTCTTGGTTCTGTGAACTGTGACCCTGTGACGTACGTAGGTGTACGAGTATTCTATTTTGTAAGAACTCTCATGCAACTTTATCACGTTTTTTGGATAATAATATTTAAAACTTAAGCAGTTATATATCAGACACAACTATATATCGACATGTATTATATGATTATATTATGATATAACTGCTCATCTCAGTGCGTCATAACCTGTATAATACAACTCTCATTCCTCTTTAATCTAATGTTGCTATAGATATTAAACTACCGTCGATGTTGAAAGCGCACAACATCTTGTTGATCGTAAAAGTTATCACATTGTCTACAAGTCATAATAAAGTGTTAGCGGAAGTTTTTAATCTTCAAAGATATTTTCAGGGACGTCATGAGAAACGGAAAGTTGGCACGACAACAACGAGAGAAGATTGTAGATAGCTTTGTGTCATGGCATGGTTAACAGTCAACAAGAGAATTGATTTGACGATCTGTGGATGAGAATCTTGAAAAGTCATGGTCGCCTGCACCAACTGGTATGGTTAATGATGATGATGATAATAATAATGATGACGAGTTCACGATATGGTTTGAACGAAATTCTCCTTAAGCTAGTTCGTCCAAAGGGAGCCGCGATAGCTCAGTGGTTAGTGAACTGGACTACCACGGACAAGGGGTAGGGTTCGATCCCAACCGACGGCTTCCGGGTTCACCCAGCCTTAAATGGGTACCGGATTTTTCTGGGAAAGTAAAGCAGCACGGGCGTAATACTGACCACATTACCCCAAAAATCATGTGCTGAAGGTCTGTAAAATATAGGGTCACTAACACCATATTTCCCTATACGCCACTTGGTGTGACGGGGGTACTTTACTTTTACTTAGTTCGTACAAGTCTGAAACTGGCCGCTATATGACTACCCTTAATTTACATACAATCTCGCAATAGTATCTACCCACTAGCGCTTGAATTGATTTCACTAGGTTTCAGTGAACGTCTATTCTATAGTTCGCTTCAGATTTTTTGCTTCACTTCAAAAAACCACAGCTCAGCAACCATTTGTGCTACAGTGCTGATATTTTGCATGTAACCTACTGAATCTCATAACGTAATAGAAAAAATAAATTCATTGCAAACAAACTGCTGGTTTTTCTTGTGCGCTTGCTTACCAGGAGGATAAAAGTATGATTAAACTTGGGCACATTTGAATCAAAATTTAAGAGTATTTACCCCTTCCATATCACTTCAAGAATGATTTAAACATCTTCATTTGGGAATTTCCTTTATATGTTGGTGGGTAAAGGCACCGGTTTACACTATTGAATTGCAAATGTCAGATTTTTGTCAATATTTGCACATATGTGTAGCAAATTTCTCTTATATTCGGTGCGCAATTCTGGTTTTGCACTTACTGGATTAAAATTGTCAACTTTTTGTATCACGTCATTAGTATAACGTCACCAAAAATACAAAATCAAATTATTTACATAGGCGTGTTTTGTGAGTTGTGCCCTTAACAATGAGTTTAAAGTTGAAATTTGTTACTGAACAAAATATTACAAAGAAATTATATTTATATTTTTGTAGAGAGTTAAAACGAGGGAGTCTATATCACAGCATATCAAATCCTGAAAAGAGAACGATGCACGTGTTAGGTTTAAGTAAACGGTCGTTTCATAGATCAGTGAAAAATGTTCAATGTGAATGTTCAAGGAAAGAAAGAAGTCGAGGAAGAAAACATTTGTTAGACAGTTTTGACAGAGAACTTGTCCGCAGAGAGATTTGTAAAATGTTTGACTTAGGGGAAGAAGTTACCATAAGGAAACTTAAGATTTGGCTTAAAAAGAACACCAGTATTGATGTATCAAAAACTACACTATGGAGAAGTGTGCGGAGTTTAGGCTTCACTTTTAGAAAATATTCTTGTGGAAGAAACATCATTTGCGAGAAACCTCATTTAGTAGCTGCAAGAAGCAAATATTTACGTGAAGTTAGACAAATGCGTAATGAAGATTATGACATTGTGTACTTGGACGAAACATGGATTAATGCCCACCACATAAATGAAAAAGAATGGCAGTCATTAGATGGGACTATTAAAAGGTATGTACCTAGCAGCAAAGGAAAGCGCCTTATAGTGGCACATGCTGGGAGCAAAAATAATGGCCTGGTGGAGAATGCTGAACTTGTTTTTATTGCAAAGTCAACTGATAACCAGGATTATCATTCAGAGATGAACAGTCATATGTTCAGAGATTGGATTAAAGACACTCTTTTGCCTTTATTAGATCGACCATCTTGTTTGATCATGGATAATGCATCTTACCATAACAAAGTGGCACAAGAAGATAAAGTTCAACATCATCAAGCACTAAAGCTGAAATAAAGACATGGCTGACAAGGGAACAAATACCATTTAACGATATGTATCTCAAGCCTGAATTACTTTCACTTGTAAAACAGATACAACGGCCAAAGATATTTCAAATAGATAAATTAATTGAAGAACATGGTCATAGATGTTTGAGGCTGCCTCCATATCACTCACACCTAAATCCTATTGAATTAGTTTGGGCAAAGATCAAAGGGCAAGTAGCATCCGAAAATAAAACTTTCAAATTATCTGATGTTAAAGAGCTTACCAATGTTGCTATTTCAAACATAGACAAAGATTATTGGGCTAGTTGTGAAGACCATGTTATGGTTGAGGAAGATAAGTATTGGAGAAACGATGGTCTGTGGGTTATTCAACCAAAAATGGTAATACGTCTATTAGATTCGGCAGATTCTGAATAAAACTCATTTGTTTGAACTTACTGAAGTGACTTTGTTGGAGTTGGAAACTCTGGATACGGACCACTTCAGGAACTGTTTTTTTAGTGAGTTGACGATGTATTCTGTGTTCTTAAAATAAATAATTTCTATTCGGTGAATGTTCGGCCTATTTTGATTTGATTCAATATTAGTTGTATAATTAAAAGAGCCCAATCCAAATGGGTAGCATGTTGTGAAAAAGTGCAATTGTGGCGGTTTATTCCCCTATACACCTTCAGGCATGACAGGAACACTTACTTACTTACTCTCTTATTATAAAGTAATGTCCCTTATATAAAAATAAAAGTTACGCCTTTTCCTCTAAAAAGTGTAAAAGATCTTCATTTACCGTACATTCTGTTTTTTGTGTCAAAATAAATACAAATATGAAGGAGATCAAAGGAAGTTGCCGCTTTGAGGAAACGGTAACACATACGATAATTTAAATGATAAATTCGTTACGTCATTGAAAATCTAAGGTCGCATGCAAAAAATCATGGTATTCTATCAGACGGTTTTCGAGATATTACTGGAATTAGGGAGGCAAACAATCTGAAACAAACTATAGCTTATTTCTTGCTTACAGAATATATTTCTTCATGTAGTTGTAACTGACTTAAGTAAAATCTGACTGACTCCTTATGTCTATCTCATAGCTAATTGTGTTGTTTGCCACTTCCCTGACTAACAGATTTATCTTGCCGGTTTCCTGGCCAACTGTCTTGTCTTGCCGGTTTCCTGGCTAATTGTCTTGTCTGCCGGTTTCCTGGCTAATTGTCTTGTCTTTCCGGTTTCCTGGCTAACTGTCTTGTCTTATTACCGGTTTCCTGGCTAACTGTCTTGTCTTGGCGGTTTACTGCCTAACTGTCTTGTCTTGCCGATTTCCTGGCTAATTGTCTTGTCTGCCGGTTTCCTGACTAATTGTCTTGTCTTTCCGGTTTCCTGGCTAACTGCCTTGTCTTATTACCGGTTTCCTGGCTAACTGTCTTGTCTTGCCAGTTTCCTGCCTAACTGTCCTGTCTTGTTGCTTCCCTGGCTAATGACCTTGTCTTATTACCGGTTTCTTGGCTAACTGTCCTGTCTTGCCGATTTCCTGGCAAATTGTCTTGTCTTACCGTTTCCTGGCTAACTGCCTTTTTTTACTACCAGTTTCCTGGCTAACTGTCTTATCTTGCCGGTTTCCTGGTTAATTGCCTTGTCTTATTACCGGTATCCTGGCTAACTGATCTGTCTTGCCGGTTTTCTGGATAACTGTCCTGTCTTACCGGTTTCCTGGTTAATTGTCTTGTCTTGACGGTTTCCTGGCAAACTGTCCTGTCTTGCTGGTTTCCTGGATAACTGCCCTGTCTTATTACCGGTTTCCTGGCTAACTGTCTTTCCGGTTTCCTGGTAATTGTCTTGTCTTACCAGTTTTTTGGCTAACTGCCCTGTCTTATTACCAGTTTCCTAGCTAAATGTCCTGTCTTGCCGTTTTCCTGCCTAATTGTCTTGTCTTACCGGTTTCCTGGCTAATTGTCCTGTTTTGCCGGTTTCCTGCCTAATTGTCTTGTCTTACCGGTTTCCTGGCTAAATGTCCTGTCTTGCCGTTTTCCTGCCTAATTGTCTTGTCTTACCGGTTTCCTGACTAACCGACTTGTCTTAATCACTAGATTCTCCGATTAAATTCGCAATGAGAACTTCACATCCGTGCTCTATAAGCAAGAATCAAAATTCACACCCCCACATGAATGGCGTTTCTTGGCGAATCTAAATGTAAGAGTTTCTTTGCGAAGTCTTCGTAAAAGACTGAAAAATCTAGACTATTCTAACGTGTCGTCTTTTACACTTCATAAAGCAGGGGATACATTGTTTCCCTAATACATAGTATCTTGTACCTCGGGAACTACAGTCTCCGCAGAAAAGCTTGACTTTCCTCAATACCCACAATTTTAAAATTACTAATTTGGTTATCTTCGATAAACTACAACCATTGGAGGGGTTCGTTGCCATCCAAATGAGTCTCGAGGGCCAGATTTGGTCCCTCGAGCCATAGGTTGGACCACGCTGCTTTAGCATACTCTTTTCGACTTTAAATGCCAAAATGTTTATGCCATGCGCAGAGTGCACACCAGACGTTCCTTTTCGCGCCGCTAGTCGTTATCCAGCTAAGAAGATGGATAGATGCAGTGATAGAGACATGTAACAACAAAGGAAAATCACTAATTCAGACAGCTCGAGCAGCGCAAGAACCACGACACCTTTTCGGTACCAGTGAGAAAGAGAAACGAGGAAGAGAAAAATCGAAAGGGTAAGACATCGGATCTCACTCTTCAGAGACAGAGGAAGGTTCAGGTTTCGACTAAGAGCATGGATTTGAAGAGAAACAATGCAATACCGGATGTTGCCAGAGCGCAGGTCCTTCTTGACCGTCTTAACTGTAGATCATCCAGCCTCATAAAAAGCTATACTTTTAAAAAATTTAAAGCAACATCTCTATCTTTGAGATTACATATGAACGTATATATATATCTGTTGTCCTATTGTCCATGACTCGCATCCATATGTTAAGACTGGCTCTGCGTAACATTTAAGAACTCTTTTTCTTGTTTCTATTGTCAAAAATTGATTGCATAGTATTTTCCTCATTTTTTTGGAAAGCTGCTTTTGCCTGAGCCATTCTGCATCTCACCTCTTTTGTACATCTTCCATCTGAGGTTAACAAAGTTCCCAAATATTAAAATTCATTTACCTGTTTTAATATTGTTCTTTATTTTGCACTGAGGTGATGTCTTTTTAATTCCATTGTTAGGAAGAGACAATCATCATTTTGTGGCCATGTAATGAGAAGAGAACAACTGGAATATATTGTAACAACTGGAAAAAATTGAGGGACGAAGAGATAGAGGGAAGCAAAGAGAAAAATTAACAGACAGCTTAAGAGAATGGCTTGGCAGAAGGTCAACAACAGAAATGATAAATAGCTGCCGAGATCGAAAGTTGTTGAGAGACATGATCACCTACGCCACTAAGCCCGGTACTTGATGATATATATATATATATATATATATATATATATATATATATATGACCTTAGGAGTCTTGACTGACGGTTAGTAGCAAGCAATCATGATAATTAATTTGGTAAAAATATTAGTGCCTTTTGCTGGATGCTGCTTTGCTGAACAGTTTCTCTCGTGGCTGAATCTGCCAATATTGGACAGACAGAACCAACAGTAATATATTTGTAGTTACCGGGCTCGTCTCCTTTCTTCTGTGCTTTGTTTTCTGAGTTGGATATCAGCACTGCCTCGGAATTTGCTGTGCCATTTTATATCTTCAACATATCTAAAACATATGATACTGAATATCTCCTAGATTTGCACTAAACACAATATACGAAAGACGCTCGTAGTAATGCACCCTGTACAGCAAACGTAGAATCCAACATTTATGACGTGCAAATTATGAACGAAATACTGTCTCTATATGGACTAGGCATTACAGATGCAACAATGTGGCAGGCGGTAAACGAATTCAGAAGTAGAGGAAACAAAATATCGTGCACGCAGAGGCGTATCTAGTGATCTCAGCGCCCAGGGACAAAGTCAGTTTTGCAGTCAGTTTTTAAGTCAGCGCCCCCTCCAGGCCCCCTCCCTCCCCCTCGTGACAAGGTGTGAGCCATAAAGGGGTCCATCATGCTTTCCCGGAAATCTTTGAGCTTTAGATCATGGTGTCTTGCATTTCGTGGCTTATTTTTAGTAGATAAAGAGTATGACAAAATTGATATAATGAAGGCAACAACGGTCAGTTTCGCGCCACCCTATGCTGCGCCCTAGGGCAGATGTGCACATTTGCTTCCGCCCCTCCCCCTCTTTTTTCACCCTAAGCTACTTCACTGCGTGCACGGCCTATCATACCGACAAAATAGTAAAAAGCTTCCTGATAATTCATTTGATGCACTGTATTAACTAAGTTGATCAAATATTCCATGTCTGGAAAGATAACTTTGAAGGTATTTACCTCATTTCTGGGTAAAATTGTCGATATTAAGGAGAACGCCATAAATAGAAAAGTTTTACGGTATGTGGCAAAATAAAAGGAAGGAAATACCGTGGAAGACAAAGAGAGAAAATACTGGATAGCTTGGTGTCATGGCATGGAAAGCAGTCAACAACAAAACTGACACGATGCACTGCAGATAGAAGATTGTGGAAGGACATGATCGCCTATGCCAACCGGCATGGCACAGGATGATGATACGGTATGTGTTCCACACCAGACAGATAAAATGGTCACTTCGACCTTATCCTTTACTTAACCATATCACCGGGGAGCGAATCTGAGGATATTATCCTTTGATGATAGAAATTCCTTCACTTTCTCCCATACTTTGATAGAGATTATTTTGCTCTTCAAGAGAACATGAAGTGAGAGAAAGAGAGAGAGAGAGAGAGAGAGAGAACGAGGTGGAGACGCGCAGTTGTTGAATCACCTCTATTGACCGCAGAGCGGCCCACACACACGGTTGGAGATTGACATTTATGAACTGACCTGGTGTAGAATGCGTGACGTCATGTGACACAGTCCCGGCCGTTGAGAGCAACGACCCACCGATTTTCAAAAATTATGTCCGGTGCTTACGTCACGGTGTTTTCAGTCTGAGAACCACCAGGTAACCTCCCCTAACAAGTGCACATTTAAATGTTTTATTAATTCGCTTGGGTTTCCCCAAATCTCTCTTCTGACACCAGGTCTGTACGTAAACGTGTTCTTTTTCTAACTATTCAACAGTTTTCCGTGTGACTCTTTTCTCTCTCTCTCCTACACACACACACACACACACACACACACACACACACACACACACACACACACACACACACACACACACACACACACACACACACACACACACACACACACACACACACACACACACACACACACACACACACACACACACACACACACACACACACACACACACACACACACACACACACACACACACACACACACACACACACACACACACACACACACACACACACACACACACACACACACACACACACACACACACACACACACACACACACACACACACACACACACACACACACAAACACACACACACACACACACACATAAGTGTTTGTACACATTAGAACAGGATTTGCTGCATTCGGTACACGCTAACTGTTCTAAATCCGAATGTTGTTTAATCACTGGGGCTCTAGTACGTGACGTGTTGAATGGCTACTCATTGACTGGCTGGCCAGGTTTAAATTGTGATTTTTAATGAAACAGGTTTTCCTTCTAAAACAAAAGCCATAACTAAAGCCAAATATGTGTGTACTCGTATCACACGGAACTGCTCTAGATTCAGATCAAAACTATAATTTTCATGAAACAGCTTACATCTCTGATCAAGTGGAGATCCTTCTAACATTTTTGCGTCTGGAATTAAATCAATTCAAGACTCATCAGCTAACAATCAATTTGCTCTAAATTCAACACAATTTTTAAAATATAATTTGTTAAATGTTTCCCATTTCTTACATTTATTTTAATTGAGGCCACAAGAGAAAATCTTCTTAATTAAAACTACATACTATCTCCCAGCCGTTACTAGACTAGTAAAAGTAATATTGTTCAACTTTTGGATTGCTGATTTAGATACACGCACTTCTAAAACCGTTCATTGTTTGTATCAGGGACATCTTTTTTTATTGAAACTTCTTATGAACAAATAAACACATTGTTGATTTACAATAATGCAGCGCACAGTTTACATCGCTTTCTCCTATCTATTAGAAAACCTTATGAACTAGAACATTAATTTTCTTCAATTACATGTGCTCTTATAATTGCTGCCACCATAATGCAGCCATAAGGTGATTGTATGGCCAACTTGTTCAACGTGTCGCTGTTTTGAATAATGAAATAACTTTATATTTGAGAGAAATCGGTTTTTCTTTACTAATCTAATCATGGTTGTGAGTTATTTGTTTTTTTATAGCCAGTTTGGAGAATGAAGACCTTAGATCTGTGAGTAATTGTGGTTATTTCACTCTAGAGAAGGTGGTTGCTTATGACAAATATTTTGCTGGCATTCTGTAATGTAACGTTCCCATTATTGATCCCCAGAACTGTGCTGGATGATACTAGACCACATAGCAGAGACGGACAGAGTTCACTACCAGCACAATCTCCGCCAAACATAATGCTCCAAAATATTGATAAGAAAAACAAAATTGAGGAGTCCCTATGCAGGACTCCTCTCCATAACCTAGTTACATCATTTACATATAAGCTTTCACGAATCTTCGCCAATCCAATATGTTCTGTTTAGCTTGTGACTGTCATGTCCATCGCCACACCATCTGTGGGCAGTGTTGATTACCCAACACTTTGTAATGTCTTAGGGCCAAGCCACTTCTCTCCACATCTTTAGTCTTGAGGTATAAGTGAGACGGGGGTGATGTGTACCGTTATATTATTAGGTTTGTTATTTTTAATTACTTTGATGCCCTACACATCGATATAAAAATTGAAGGAATAGACCTGAAGATAAAAAAAAAAAATAGGAACGGCAAAAAGTAACTGCAATGCCATACAAAAATATACAACATCAAAACAATTAACACCAGGGCTAAAACTAAGAATAGCAAAATGTTATATTTTCTCAAAATTCCTGTATGGTGCAGAAACATGGACACTAGACAAGAAAACAGAACGGAATATTAAAGCTTTTCAAATGTTGATTTATAGAAGAATACGAAGTATTGGATGGAGAGAAAGAAAACATGTGATGGAGTTTTAAAACAAATAAAATCAAAAGAAACAATAAACACAATTCGCTCAAGACAAATGAAGTTTTTGGGGCATGTTAAAAGACATAATAGTCTATTCAAAGTAATCTTGGAAGGGAAAATACAACGTAAAAGAGGCAGACGCAGACCAGGACTAACATGGACGAGTAACATCAAAGATGGACAAGTCAGTCTATGACAACCTGCACCATCAAAGTAAGAGACAGAGCGGAATGGCGCTCCATTGCAGCCAACTTTCGATTCCTTAGAGGGTACTCAATGATGATGATAATTTATTTAATTCCTTGTTAAAAAACACAAGGGACAACAATAATAAAACACCTCTCTTTCCAAGACATGCAATATATAAGTGCAAAGTCATAAATTTTCGTGACGCAGAAAAAATAATTTAAAAAAAACACGATGATACATAATTTTAATACAATTATTATTTTTTGAAATAGCTTTAAAACAATTCATTGAGGCCATTTTCATGATAAGAAAGGTCTCATTTATGGAGTTTGGTTCTAAAAAAATATAAAAAGCCAATATGGCAACCCTGCCATATGGTAGTTCAATGTGACCTGTGACCTGTGTTGTTTATATATTGGGTCAGAATGACCTGACGCCCGTTGCCAGCGAGACTGGCTAATGTCGAACTGTTTAGCCGGGGGAGTAGTTTCTGTGTGTAGCGTTTGTGTCTACGCATGTTGCATCGTGTGTGCCGTTATTATCTTGTGATATAAGTAATAATATGTGTCTTCCCAGTTTATTTTATCTTAAACCATGCAGTGTTTTCTCTTATATTCAAATGCTCTTCTTTTACAGCACAATTGAGCCAGCTTTCCAGGAAAGTCCAGTTTACATGTATTCGTAGACCAAATGTATTTAGCATGCACTGGCATCTCCTTCTGTGAGAGAACTGCTTGTAAATTTGTTTAGATCCGTCCTCTAGGTCGCAGAAAATTAAATAAAAGAAAATAAGATTCTTTTGTTTTAGAAGAATTTGGAGGTGTGGCAAGAGACAGGCACTCATTCAGACCGGCTGTTGCAATAAAACGTTGTGTAGAGGACACACAACCGGATGGCGTTTTGTTGTAATTTATGTTGTGTTAATTCCATTTAAGGATCGCATATTTGATATAATCAAAAACATTTTGCAGCCACATCTGACGCATATTTAATTTGTTTAGTTGACAAAAGTGCTTGACCTTTTTACACTTCCTGAAGTTTGGTAAGTTGTCTATTGAGTCGGATTATCAATTACCTACACTGCCATTTATTGAGATTGACAAATATGTTTTGTTATGAGCGTTTCGTATTTGTAGTAATCATTGACTTCCAATCATCAAGACCATGTTGTTATCCTTGTTATCTGATTCTCTAATACATCTCGTGATGGCTGAATCTTTGTTAGATGAGTAGCGTAGAGACTTTGAGGTTGACAAACCGGTGTTCTAGAAAGAAGAAAATAATTTCACATAGGACAAGGTAGACTTTTTGAATGAGGCAAAAACAGAGTGACAACATGGTTTATTTAATAGAATATGCAGAACTAGCTGCAGGATGCCCCCCCCCCCCCCACCCCAAGGTGAGGGGAGACAAGAGTCGAACCACTGTTACCTGTCATGGATGTCGAAAAAGTCGACTAACGACTTTTAGGAAATATTGTATTAATTGGTGGAGCGGATATGAGAAATTCCTGACTGCAATGAATCTGAATAGAATAGATTACAAAATAAACATCACTAAAAGGTTCAACATAATCCAAAAAGGTTAGAGTTATCCCATCCACATGTTTTATTTTGATTCTTTCGAGTAACTCATTTCTATAAATAAGTCTTTGTTCCCTCTTTTCACATAATTCTATATGTTTGTTCTGTTATCTCTACCAGTTCACATATACTTCTATTGCAGCTTCTATTGTTCATGCTAAACATATTACATCGACAAAGAGGCTCTAAAAACCATTCATATTGCCATAAGAGAAAAACAACTCACTTATCCATTTTGTCACCCATACTTGGCTTAATGTGTTAAATTATGAAGATTAATGGAGATCTGTATAATTGTGGATAAGATAATAGAAATCTGTAAACTTGAGAACTAAAGTAAAATGTATATATGTAAAACCATTATTATACTTTCCAAGGGAGAAATGAATGGATGGAAATGAATTATGAATATCAAAAAGACTTAAACTATGATCATAAACAAAGATAATACTCAAAACCTACTAGTGGATATAAAAGTTTTAAGGACCTGAAGATAGTTCAGAGTTACAACTACCTTGGACATATTATAACCAGTCATGGAAAATGTAAAACTGAAACAAACAATAGAATAGTATTGGCAAAAAGTAATTTTAATGTCATGAAAAATATACTAACATCAAAAGAAATAACACCAGGGATAAAACTAAGAATAGCAAAATGTTATATTTTCTCAAAATTCCACTATGGTACAGAAACATGGACATTAGACAAGAAAACATAACAGAAAATTGAAGCCTTTGAAATGTGGATATGTAGAAGAATAGGTAGAATTGGAGGGAAGGAAAAGAAAACAAATGATGACGTCTTAAAAGAACTAAAAATGAAAAGAAAACTACTAAACACAATTCAAACAAGACAAGTTAGATTTCTGAGGGATGTTGAAAGACACAGTAGTCTACTGAAAGTAATCATGGAAAAAAATTTTAAAAAGGCAGAGGCAGACCAAGACTAACATGAATGAGTAACATTAAAAAATCGACATTTCAACCTATGACAGACAACCTGCACCATCAAAGCAAGACAGATCGGAATGCCATTCTATGGTAACTAAACTTCGATGCGGAGACGGCACTTAGTGACAATGATGAAATCCATTTGCTATCTATGGATAGTCTAACCACTTGATAATGATCAGGCTCAGTGCTTCTGTAGTTTGTTATTTTGAATTATAATTTTCTTTTACTAATACATTCCATGTTCTGCCCCAACTACATGTTTCATCTTTCTAATCAGAATCTATTTTTTAAAATGATATCGTTCTGACTTTCCACTTCATTGATAGTAGTAACCAAGCCGTGACAGTGACGAAGACATCAGGACGGATTATAACAGCACAGAAATTGAAATACCAAAGTTCACAATAAAAAGAACCATGAACTCTTATTGTGTTGATGAATCATTCTTGATTAGGTTACAACAGTTTTCTAGCACTAGTTACTAGTTACACTGCACACCTGATTTTGTAAGTTATCTTGTGTGCGTCAATTTCTTTCGTTCCACAGAAATGTTTGTCTTTTTCCTTCCTTGCACATATAAAACTGTATCACGGTCGATTATTTTCTTTATTGTGCAAGGCAACTGCCGATTGTATGACACTATGTTTTATAAGAAAATCAGCACATCTTCTTTGGCGATCCCGAAATCACTGGCAAGTAAAATAGCTTATGTACGTTTTCTTTTCCTCAGAATCTAGCTACAATCTCCAATAAAGATGTAACGTTCACCCTCTCGAATAACTTGTATTTAAAAAAAATAACCTTTCTCCTTTTGATCTTCATCTCTTCTGACATCATTTTTGTATCCTTTTCCTTCCTCTTTCCATATTGAGAGGTCAGCTAACATTGGCCAATTCAAACTATTGGACATGCAGTGGTAATCAATTCCTGTGTATCAGATTTGCTGTATTTGTGCCAGCATATTCGTACATCTTCACTGAATGGTAGTCAGTAACTAAGATGCGTTTTGTCTGCACCAAATGATTGCAACTTTTGTCCTGTGTCACGTGAATAAGCTAAAACAGGTGTGTTCATTGGAAAAAATTGATCGTGTGCTGTGTTTGACATAATACCTGTCTCCCTTAGATCAAATGAACCAACACGATTTATGTGTAGACGTTTTGTACACATTTTCTTGTTCACAAGATATATCGCATTGTCTACTTGTTGAGTGTAGGGGTTGGCGAAACTGTTTGGACTCAGCAAGACAGCCTGAAATTAAGGGTTGAGGAAACCGTTCGGTCTTAGCAAGTCAGCCTAAATTTAGGGGTTGGCGTTATCATTCGGTCTCAGCAAGAAAGCCTGAAATTAAGGGTTGGCGTTATCTTTCGGTCTCAGCAAGACAGCCTGAAATTAAGGGTTGACGAAACTGTTCGGTCTCAGCAAGACAGCCTGAAATTAGAGGTTGGCGAAACCGTTCGGTCTTAGCAAGACAGCCTGAAATTAAGGGTTGAGGAAACCGTTCGGTCTCAGCAAGACAGCCTGAAATTAGGGGTTGGCGAAACCGTTCGGTCTTAGCAAGACAGCCTGAAATTAGAGGTTGGCGAAACCGTTCGATCTGAGCAAGACAGCCTGAAATTAAGGGTTGAGGAAACCGTTCGGTCTCAGCAAGACAGCCTGAAATTAGGGGTTGGCGAAACCGTTCGATCTTAGCAAGACAGCCTGAAATTAGGGGTTGAGGAAACCGTTCGATCTTAGCAAGACAGCCTGAAATTAGAATGTTGGCTAAACTGTTCGGTCTCAGCAAGACAGCCTGAAGTTATATAACATTTGATTTGTGTGCTGATTGTTCTGTGTGGTATTTATTAAACCTTTCTGTAGAAATTTCGTTCCATGGCTTCTTTACACAAACATATACAACTGTTGTCATTTAACTTTTCAAATAACCAACTTTTTCATGAAAAATTGAAACAGAAAAATATTTGTTTTCCATCAACAAAACTAACATACTTTTCGTAATTTCTGCCAGGTAAACAGCAAGACTCATTATCATTTCAAACGAGCTATTGATTGGATCAAAAGATTGAAATCAAATAATGTGTACAACAACAAGGAACTATTATAAAAAATTGTCAACATTCCCATGTAACAAAATATGTTTCCATACACATGAAATGGAACATGTTTTGCCTGACGATGATACAGTGCAGGGAATTATGACGTACGAAATCGAGATTTGCCTATCTGGTGTGGGGACAGTATTCAATGTGTGGTTCCTGGTAGTCATGCTGACGTCACAAAACATGCAGTCACGTCTACGTAACAAGATCATCTGTAACTCTCTAGTGGTTCACATTCTTATCAGCGCAATCATCATCACTACAGAATTTGCAACGTATCAAAGTGATCTTGGATGTACTTTCTATTCATTTTTCTCGAACTTTAAACTCATTCTAGATTTAATCGTGAACTGGCTGGTGGTGATGCTTCTAGTTGTCTTCATCGCTCAGATCAAGGGCTTTGATCTCAGAACGAGGCTCACACCCAAAGCTACCTCAGAGGGAACATTTGGACTGATCGTTCTGCCGTGGTTTGCTTCATTTGCAGTAGTATCAATTATTGTGTATCAATACAGAGAACCGTCGCTTCCGAAAGGTTGTTTTTTTCTAAGCCCCGACATATTAGAGACCTCTAGGTTCGTCAATGCAGCTGTTACTCTCATTTTATCATTTATACTTATAAATGTAGCTGCCATGTTGAAGTACATTCACATATCCCAAGGCGCTTTTCTAGATCAATGCAGGCAGGGCTCATCTCTTCCGAACCAGAGATCGACAACACTTCTGCTTACGTCGTTGCTGTTGCAATCTGCATCTTCTGTGATTTCTTAACATTGTTGTTGTGGCTTGACAAGATATATTTTTATTATACAAACAGCTATGTGGGGTATGTTTAAAAGTCTTGTTTTTTTTTCTTTAGATAAAATGTATCCGTTTTAAGGACATTATATCTAATTAAAAAAAAGTAAAAAGTAAAGAGCCCCCGTCACGTCAAGTGATGTATAGGGAATATGGTGTTAGTGACCATAAATTTTACAGACCTTCAGCATATGATTTGTGGGATAATGTGGTCGATATTACGCCCGTGCCGCTTAACTTTCCCAGAAAAAATCCTTTGTACCCTTTTAAGACTGGGTGAACCCGGAAGCCGTCGGTTGGGATCGAACCCTCTTGTCCTGTGTAGTCCAGTTCACTAAACACTGAGCTATCGCGGCTCCCATTATATCTAATGCATATTGTTTATGTCACACTTCCAGTTTAATAATGTGTTCATGATATTTGCCTTCTTTGACTATTATGTTTCAGTTACTTCATGCTCAACTATACAGAAAGACGAGAAATGCTCTTGAATACCTGGTCAAGTTTTGGCAGATTGTTCACAATAAGAGAAATTGATAAATTCCAGGGCACAATAACTACATAGCTGCCCATCGGTACTATAACAAAATAACGTTGAATACTTAAGAGAATATAAACAAATATTAAGACGTCTACTTTAGGCCAAACCTGGAAGGGAATCAATACAATCAAAACAATTAAGGTTTGAGCGAATTAAATGAAAATCTTCTTGTTCCAAAGAATGGAGTGTAATATTTTAATCTCCTGAAATATATATCACAAGTTTGGAGCCGTGATAGCTCAGTGGTTAGTGAACTGGACTACAAAGGACAAGAGGTAGGGTTCGATCCCAACCGACGGCTCCGGTTCACCCAGATTTTAATGCGATTTTTTTCTGGGAAAGTAAAGCGACACGGACGTAATACCGACCACATTACTCCAAAAATCATGTGCCGAAGGTCTGTAAAATGTATGGTCACTAACACCATATGCGCCACTTGACGTGACGGGGGTACTTTACTTTTGCTTTTATAGATCACAAGTTATCCATAACCAGCCAAAGATGAATACTAAAAGTTTACAAATATGAAGGTGTAACAGGCTTTGTGCAGTGAGGTAAATATACTCAAAGAGAAAAGTGGGGAAACAATCGGAAGTAGAAAGTTAAATAAAGGTGTTAGTTATAGGTACCAGAGGGTGTAGATTATCACATGCTAGTTTATAATGAAGTTTATAATGAAATTATAATGACAAATGAAATTTTTGGGACATGTTAAAATTCACAACAGCCTACTAAAAGTAGTATTGGAAGGAAAAATAGAAGGTAAAAGAAGCAGAGGCAGACCAAGACTAACATCGACGAGTAACATGAAAAGATGGTCAAGTCAATTTATGACAGCCTGCACCATCAAAGCAAGAAACAGAGTAGAATGGCGATCCATGGTAGCCAACCTTCGTTGCGGAGAAGGCACACGATGACGATGATGAGTTTATAATCAGTTCCGGAGCCAACAATTTCTTATCGTTCACAAAATATAAGACGGAGCTATGTCACGAACGTGATGCTGATTTGAAAAACTATAATCGGATGCTACCCGATTATTATATTCCAGGAAGCTTACTAAAGTACTCACAGACGTTTTAATAGCCTGTTTGGTGTGCCCAAGTAAGAATTACAATTTAAACATACGATAACGTAGGAATATATGTAGAACATTTATATTATATATTTCTTCTATGTCTTTTGCGTTGTTATCGATGCTCAGCTGACTGCACATAAAGCCTTTGTGAATTTGTCTTGGGGTCTGGAATTCAGTTCATAGCTCTCTGTACAGTTCACATGTTTGAAGGACATGAGTTCACATGTTTAAAACACATGACTTCACATGTTTGAAGGAGATGAGTTCAAAGGAGATGAGTTCACATGTTTAAAACACATGACTTCACATGTTTGAAGGAGATGAGTTCAAAGGAGATGAGTTCACATGTTTGAAGGACATGAGTTCATATGTTTGAAGGACATGAGTTCACATGGTTGTTGGACATGTTCTGGAGTCGACACAGTCGAGCGCTTTCATATACTATAAAGTACGTACGTGTCCAATTTTAATTTCTGGATACTTTCATCTATCAGAGTGACACACTCCGTTTTTAGATCGGACAATTAATAGAGTCTTCCTGTCCATGTATTTCAAAACCTTAACATTTCTTATGGAAGATCACAAAGTCAATGCGAAAGATGCATGTCTGAGCTATGACATTCGCAATTAACTGTCTCCGAATGCTATTATTAGTGTAAAAAAAAAGTAAAGTAACCCCGTTACGCCAAGTGGCGTATAGGGAAATATGGTGTTAGTGACCCTATATTTTACAGACCTTCAGCACATGATTTTTGGGGTAATGTGGTCGGTATTACGCCCGTGCTGCTTTACTTTGCCAGAAAAAAAATCCGGTACCCATTTTAAGGCTGGGTGGACCCGGAAGCCGTCGGTTGGGATCGAACCCTACCCTTGTCCTTTGTAGACCAGTTCACTAACCATTGAGCTATCGCGGCTCCCTTATTATTGGTGTAAGTAAAAAAAAAATGAGTAAAGAGCCCCGTTACGCCAAGTGGGGTATAGGGAATATGGTTTTAGTGACTATTATTTTTACAGACCTTCGGCACATGATTTTTTTTTTGGTAATGTGGTCGGTATTACTCCCGTGCCGCTTTAGTTTCCCAAAAAAATTCCTGTACACATTTTAGGCTGGGGGAACCTGGAAGCCGTCGATCAGGATCGAACCTGACCTCTTAATCTTTGTAGTCCAGTTCACTAACTACTGAGCTATCGCGGCTCCCTATTATTGGTGTACTTGGTGTGATTGCTATTGATGCATTATTGTGTAAGATCCAGGTTCTTTTCAACTCACAAATGGGGTAGTGCTATCGCTTCACAACATATAACAATCATACAGGTCTAAACACCACAATGGCCAACGGTACATTTCAATTGCGCGATGTCTTCACAGCTGATCAGCATAAACAAAATATTTGCTACCTGGACTATCTACAAGTTATGACTTGGTGACAGTCTGTTTGGAAACTAACGCTGCTGGCTATGAACTAACCGCTGTCCTGCTAAGAGTCCGTGGTGGACAGGAAAGAAATCTATTTCCTGATTAAACTTCTCAATATTGTTCTAACAAGCTCAAACTTCGACTGCCCGTACTTCTCTGGCGTGACAAGTGACTACTCATTGAAGCTGGAAGCAAGACGAAGTCTAAGTGAGTCAGTAACTTTATATCGGACGTAGGATTGAAGAGAGTTAAATGGAAGGGCGGAGAAGTAGAACCGAGTAAAATTCAGCAGAGTCGAACAGATGACTTTATCAACTAGTTTTCTAGGGCCCACATCAATGTTGTCATTGTGGTATCGGGAATGAAGGGATGACTTTATCAACTGGTCATCTAGGGCCCACATCACTGTTGTCATTGTGGTATCGGGAATAAAAAGATGACTTTATCAACTGGTCTTCAAGGGCCCACATCACTGTTGTCATTGTGGTATCGGGAATGAAGGGATGACTTTATCAACTGGTCATCTAGGGCCCACAACTACTGTTGCCATAGTGGTATTGGGAATGAAAAGATGACTTTATCAACTGGTCTTCTACGGCCCACAACCACTGTAGTCATTGTGGTATTGGGAATGACTACTATTAACCACAAAAAAAAATGCTGCTAATGCGATATTGAGAATAACTACTATTAACCACATCAAATGCTGCCAATGTGGTGTTGGACGTGACTACTATAAACCACATCAAATGCTGCCAATATGGTGTTGGACGTGACTACTATAAACCACATCCAATGCTGTCAATGTGGTATTGGACGTGACTATTTTCAACCACATTAAATGCTGTCAATGTGGTATTTGGATGACTACTATAAACCACATCCAATGCTGTCAATGTGGTATTGGGATGACTACTATTAACCAAATCCAATGCTGTCAATGTGGTATTGGGATGACTCCTATTAACCAAATCCAATGCTGTCAATGTGGTATTGGGATGACTACTATAAACCACATCCAATGCTGTCAATGTAGTATTGGGATGACTACTATAAACCACATCCAATGCTGTCAATGTAGTATTGGGATGACTACTATAAACCACATCCAATGCTGTCAATGTAGTATTGGGATGACTACTATAAACCACATCCAATGCTGTCAATGTGGTATTGGGATGACTACTATAAACCACATCCAATGCTGTCAATGTAGTATTGGGATGACTACTATTAACCAAATCCAATGCTGTCATTGTGGTATTGGGATGACTACTATTAACCAAATCCAATGCTGTCAATGTGGTATTGGGATGACTACTATTAACCAAATCCAATGCTGTCATTGTGGTATTGGGATGACTACTATAAACCACATCCAATGCTGTCAATGTAGTATTGGGATGACTACTATTAACCAAATCCAATGCTGTCATTGTGGTATTGGGATGACTACTATAAACCACATCCAATGCTGTCATTGTGGTATTGGGAATGACTACTTTTAACCACATCCAATGCTGTCAATGTTGTGTTGGACGTGAAAACTATCAAGCACAGCGAATAATCTTTTCTCACACTTGTAGGGAATTAGAGAAGGCTTAAGTAGAAGGCACTTCTAAGGTCTTGTAAGGTCTTAGCAAAAGAAAGAGAGGTTACGAGATTGACCGGTAATGACGAGTTTTGGTCTGTTGAATGGACTATCCCATTGGCATTTAGATAGGAAGTAATGCACGTTTATGTGTTATTTATTAGATATACGGAGGGTAAATATGTTCTTGACAAAACCCAGCGTGGCTTGTGTCTATAGTGCAGGGAGTCATATTTGTTACATGCAACGAAGTTGACCAACTGCCAGAAAAGGCAGGAGTCACAATAGAATTGACAGTGATAAAAATATAGTTGATAACAATGAACAAGAATAAGTTTTTTTTAGAAGACAGTAGATTGGTGACTTGAGAAATCTATGGAGACGCGTTGTCATGGAAGTGGGAAAAGTAATGGGTTATGTGAAGTCAATTTTATAGAAGGGTTAAATTTGCCGACGAATTTTGAAGGAATTTTTTGTGTTGTATTTTTCGGTGAAGTAAACTATTCCAGTGCCGTCATCGATGTTTCTAATAATGACACCTTCTAGTAGTCGCTAAAGATGCTATGTTTAAGGTACCCAATCAATGAGAAGATAGGTCTAGATAGAATATAACTTAGCAGCCATCGCAACGCCACTGGTCAGGTGATATATTTGGGCTCATTAGTGTTAAGACTCAAGATGCAGCAAAGCTTGTCCAATCATTGAACAGCTGTCACCAATATTGTCCACTGGGAAACATAACAGCAGCAGAGGCGCACAGAAGAGCAAAAGACCGCACAATATATATCTCCTTGACACTGAAAAGCAAATGAGGAAGGACAGAAGAAGTGTTGAAAGTAAGGAAGTGATTTCAAATAGAACCTGTTTTCTGCCTAGGAAGAACTCTCAGACTAAGTTATCTTAGGTTTAACGTGTATTGTTACCCGGTTGGATCGGATATAAAGAATGAAGTGGCTGCCAATGAAAGCCAGTGTCTATTTGTTTGAAAGAAAATAGCAAGACGTATATTAATTATAGTTTAAAATGCAGGGAAGGTTAAAGAAATTTGAAGAAAAAAAAAACAATAATATGGTAAAGACTACCACTTGCACATTTGTATATGAATAGGTAAGTGCAACACCTGTTGTAGGCGAAACATTTTAATTCACGATCTTTTTTTTTGTTTTAATTGATCTCACAAGAGCGAAACATTTGAGAAAGCGGAAAAAGGTAATGGAGTAAAATTGTAAGAAGTTTTTAGATAAATGCGGAGATGAAATAACAAATCATAAACAAAATTAGGTCTCGTTATATCCAAAGCAAATACATGAGTCCTTTATCAATCAGCCCAGAAAAATGGCATACGGATTCATCAATAGCCATCTGTAAACAAATTCTATAAAAATCGTAATAAGTTCACACACTTGAGAAACGTATATTTATTTCATCTATGTAGTGAAGTTGCACAAAAGTCAATAAAAAGACACGATGAATAATTTGTCAAGGGTCAGATGAATAGCAAGAGATATACTGATTACACAGTCTCAATCGTTCATTGGAAATATAATTTGCAGAAAATTATGTTCTTTGCAATGAAAAAAAGTAGTAATAAATGACTCAGACTCAAGAACAATAAGACATAAGTACCTGAATAATAGTTTATATTACTTAAAAGATGAACTATTATGTCGGGCGTTGTAATATAAATAATCAAGATATGTCTTGTTTTAAAAAAAAATCTGATGCTGTTATTGTATCTTTGACATGCCATGTAGTGAGTAGATTATATAATGAATAGTTTGTGAGAAAAAAAACAATAATATCATTTTATGAAGATATCTTCACATCGTTTATAAAACAATGTCATGCTGATATAGATCTCTTGTAGGAGACACCTGTGACCATCTTGTAGGGAACATTGAAGCGGCAGAGAGGAAAGAGGCACAGAAATGAATTGTTGATGTGAAAGGCTCAACAAGAGAACCAGCTGAACATATTCTGTATGCTAAAGTACAACACAAAAGAATGAAGAACTTAAGTGAATTTATAATTCAGATTTAATAAAAAAAAGTGGCCATGCAAGAATATAATAAGCAGAAAGTTTTTTTTACGGCTAATAATGTTTATACATTTAAAATATTTATTATGTGTATTTTAAATGTCTTTCTTTATCGTGTGTGTTTGACACGACTTCCTCAATAATTGTAATATGTCGAATATATGTTATAGGCAGTGCTTTTTTCTGGCGGTACGCAGCAGTACCCAGTACCGGCACATTTGTGTTTAAATATAAAAATTCCACTTTAATGACAGTAAAATATATGCTTCGTGGTTTTTGTAAATATATTCAAGAAAATACATTCCCAGATAAACAACTTCCTCTAAAACACACTTTGGACACAAGTGTGTTATCTCCCCGTGAATGTGAAAGGAGTTTTTCTCAGATGAACCTTATAGTGACTTCACCTAGGTCATCCCTGCTTGTACGGACAACCTCTACACTGATGTTCATCAGGACAGTGGGTCCTCCTCTCACCAAATTCACTCCTAGCAAATATGTGGTTTCATGGCTACTCCGAGGTCGTCATTCGCCATTTATACCAACAGCTCTTATTCCTTTTCCTTCCTTTCTCATTTGCCTTTCAACGTCCATGGCAGATATAATTTCCGGTTTTATGCCTTTCTGTTTGCCTCTGCTGGAATTGTTTCCTAGTGCTTCTAACATTCCGTCAATCCATATTTTTCTTCATCGTCCCAAGGGTCTGGTGTTCTCGCAACGTGTATTGAAAGTTCGTTGTGTTGTGTTTTGATCTTTCTGCTTTATCACGTGGCTAAATCATTTTATCTGTTGTTTCTTTATATATTCTATGGCGTGGTTTATTCCTACCTTCTTTCTCAGTTCTACGTTTCTGATCTTATCTCTCAGGCTGATGGTGGATCTAGATGCGGCAAGGGTAAATCAGAGGACATGTTCAAAGTGTGGACTTTGCTATAACATCTTCACGATGAATAACTGCACTTCTTTCCCATAAAAAGCACTGTATATATATATATATATATATATATATATATATATATATATATATATATATATATATGTATGTGTATTACAGTGCTTTTGTATGTGAAAAAGTGCAGTTATTCATCGTGAAGATTTTACAGCAACTTTCATATATGTATAATATAAGTTCAACTCTGGCTATTATGTAGAGGTCTTAGGTCGTTATTCTGCAGTTGATGTCCAAAGCAAGAAGCGATATAAAGACAAAGGGTGTATACGAGGATATGTTAAAAAATGTAGAAGTAAATATAACAACATCTTCAGGGTGAGTACCGGTACCTTTTTTAATCCTGAAAAAAGCACTGGTTATAAACATCGTAAAAACTGCACTGATTCTATTAAATTAACGATCTTATATGTTACTCTATTTCTAGGTTAAGATTACGTGCCGCCTCTGTGATCACTAGTCTCAGCCGCATTATCCTGATGCCACTTGCTTGGTTCTTTCTTCCCGATGTCAGAGAGGCAGTCACAACTTGGAGACCACGGAAGACACCAGCTCCTGGCAGTGTCTTAACCGTAACCGACACATAATTATAGACATGAGAAACATTTTCTCAATATTATTTCACTCAAAAGATTACAATATTTGTATCATTTTTAATCTTTAAATGTTACGTCATTTTCTGTAGAATTTGTTGTAACAAATGGATAATCTTCCTCAAACCATCCATAAAATGTTCATATTTATGAATCAGATGATCAACAGTCACGTGCATATTATGTTACCAGTGTCATAAGTAAAAGGTAAAGAGCCCCGTCACGCCAAATGGCGTAGAGGGATTATGGTGTTAGTGACCATACATTTTACAGACCTTCAGGACATGATTTTTGGGGTAATGTGGTCGGTATTACGCCCGTGCCGCTTTACTTTCCCAGAAAAATATCCGGTACCCATTTTAGGTTGGGTGAACCCTATCTCTTGTCCTTTGTAGTCCAGTTCACTAACCACTGAGCTATCGCGGCTCCCTTACCTGTGTCATAGTCATCATTTATTATTCGCAACTTTATTATTATTATTTTGAAATAGTGTTATTTTATGTTTGATGAAGAAACTATGGTAGTTTCAAATATTATCAATTGATGTAGTTGAGCTATCTTGATATAGTTGTAAGATTATCTTGATGTTGTTATAGAGTTATTCTGACGTTGCTTTGTTCATCTTATTCTGTGTTTCCCGTGTGCTTTCCTTGCGTCTTCACTTTTTCTTTCTGCTTTACTATTGTAAAAAAAAATCGTTAATGTTCCTGATAATTCAATACCAATCATCGTATGTTCAACATCTCGATAGCAGATCATCAACAATGACATGTATATTATCTTGCGAGTGTTGTAATTACCATCAATCATTCGTATCCATGTTACTTTTATAAATAATATTATTATATAAATGGTATGATATAGCTGTTATTATCATATTCGTGAAGATACAAACTATAGTACTAGCTATGATGGTAGCTTTAAAAATTATCAGTTGATGTTGTATAGTTATCTTGATGCCATCTCTTCATCTTATTCTTAGTCTACATTCTGTTTTTTCTTTATGACGTGTTTCTCAGACAATTCTGATTTCTAATAGAGAAATAAGAACCTTTAGTGATGTGCATGCAACACAGACAAGAAATACAGAGACCGAATCGATGATCTTAAGTTGTAAGATAGACGTGTAGCACGAAGACTAGATTCTCCGCGAGAAATAGATGGCCACAGATCGACTGTTGCAAATTTCTTCAATAGCAATTAGTTAGTTTAGAGCTTCAACAGAGAGCAGACGTCATGTGATAACACTGGTTTGACCGTCTTCAGACTGAAGAAACTATAGTTTTGTAGTTAGAATCAGTGTTAATTATGGAACGTAAACTTTAGAATTCATTGTTTGGTGTACATCGTGAACTGTCAATATGGTGGATAGGCGGCAGGGCCCGTTAAAGGCTGTCTGAAAAGTGTTCCTTTTTGCAGTTTCTGTGCACACCGTGATATGTGCGCTTCTTCTATTTTGATCGTGTTTCGATATTCCCATTGCTTAAGATGAATGATGATATCGTATGACGGCGAACAGATAGATGTGTTCACTTTCTGTGCGGTTTCGCCTTATGTCTTTTGGCATGTGCTGAGACTGCTATGATGGGGACTGCAGCTACCTTTCTTTGTTTAGGAGATGAGATATTAATTCGGATAATTCCACTAGCAGGGCGGCTGAGCAATTATGGATTTTAATTCGTTTGCTGTGATACCGCGGCCTTCCATAACCATAACCATACATTGTTTTGTACAGATCCTCAACTCTGACGAGAGATGTTGCAAGGTTTACACTTCAATAGTTCAAATAGTCACCTCTAATGTAAATACTCCAATCAGTCATGTGGGTTGGATTCACGGATGCTAAGATAGAAGAAGTAACCTGGTAGTAGTCTAATTACCATCTCCTGTGTCGCCTCCTGACTCTAAAAATGCTCTTGAAGTGTTAATTCATTACGTTGTGTTCCAAGAACATGTAAAACTGTTGATGTTGTTACAGACTTTGTTGTTGTAATATACAAGTCCATTTAAGTATTAAAGAGTAAGTTATCCTAGAATCAAACTTCTGATGTACTTTATGTTAGTCTGAGAAGCCATGCACTTTGTTACCACCACTATCTTCTAGACTGATGGACTATTTGTTATCGTTTATTGTACGTTGTTCAACATTAGTTTTATGTTTATTCTGGTTATTCTCATTTATAATTGTGTTTTTTGTGTTAATTGTGTTGTGTAAATATATTGTATAAATATGGATTTATAGAAGAATAGTTAGAATTGGATGGAAAGAAAAGAAAACAAACGATGACGTTTTAAAACAACTAAAAATAAAAGAACTACTAAACACAATTAGAACAAGACAAATGAAATTTTTGGGGCATGTTAAAAGACACAACAGCCTACTAAAAGTAATATTGGAAAGGAAAATTCAGGTAAAAGAGGCAGTGGCAGACCAAGACTAACATGGACGAATGACATCAAAAGATGGACAAGTCATCCTATGACAACCTGCACCATCAAAGCAAAGGACAAAGTGCAATGGCGCTCCCCGGTAGCCAACCTTCAAAGAGGAGTTAGTCAATCCATCATCATTCCTCACATATATTTTTATAGGATCCTGCAATGTTATCTCGCAGGTATGAAGTAATTAGTGCGCCGTGTGGTGATCAGAAAGAACAGATTTCACTCTTCAGTAGTTGCGAATATTTACTTCTAATAGAAGTGACTTTTGAATTGTTTCATATCTGTTCATAAACATAGCATAACCTTAGACAGCAAAGATCTAAGAATAATAAAGAACATGTACTGGCGACCATAAGAATTGGAAACCAATTGGGAATGTTTCAACAAATAAACCAGGGTGTTAGACAGGGTTGTGTGCTGTCACCAGATTTGTTTAATATTTATAGTGAGATTATTTTAAGATCCATAAGGGGCATGCCTGGAATAACAATTGGATGTCATAATATAAATAATCTAAGTTATGCTGATGATACAGTATTAATCGCTAAGAGTGAAAGTGAGTAACAAGAAATGTTGGACATTATAGTGAAGGAAAGCAAAAAAGGACTCAGCCTTAATAGCAAAAAGACAGAGGTAATGGTAACAACAAAGAAAAAGACATCACCTCAGCGCAAAATAAAGACAAGTGGAACAATATTAAAACAGGTAAATGAATTTAAATAGTTGGGAACTTTGTTAACCTCAGACGGAAGATGTACAAAAGAGGTGAGATGCAGAATGGCTCAGGCAAAAGCAGCTTTCCAAAAAATTAGGAAGATACTATGCAATCCATTTTTGACAATAGAAACAATAAAAAGAGTTCTTAAATGTTACGTAGAGCCAGTCTTTACATATGGATGCGAATCATGGACAATAGGACAACAGACAAGAAAATCACTTTGAGTCTGTAGAAATTTGGTTTTACAGAAGAATGTTGAGAATACCATGAACAGCTAAGAAGAGTAATGAAAACGTTCTGAAAGAGGTCAAAGCAAAAAGAGAACTAATTTCCAATATTAGGAAGAGAAAATCATCATTTTTTGGCCATGTAATGAGAAGAGAACAACTGGAATATATTGTAACAACCGGAAAAATTGAGGGACGAAGAGATAGAGGGAAGCAAAGAGAAAAAATAACAGACAGCTTAAGAGAATGGCTTGGCAGAAGGTCAACAACGGAAATGATAAATAGCTGCCGAGATCGGAAATTGTGCAGAGACATGATCACCTACGCCAGTAGGCACGGTACTTGATGATGATGAATATCTGTTCATAAAAAGGATAAAAAGAAAAGACAAACGAAGAAGATTTAATACAACTAAAAACGAAGAAAAGACACATTTTTTTTTTAAGTTCGCCAGTTTTTAACCTCTGACGAAATCCCTAGAGACTAGGAATTGAATTTTGCGGGTTAATCCATTTTTCCCTGGCAGCCGTGTGCGCAGAGGTCCCTCGACGCACAGGCAGATAACTTCGACTTCGGAGGTACTCATACTTTTTTCCGTCGATGAGTAATTGACATTTCAAGCCGGGCCTCGCTGCTGAGACCAGCGGTGCTCGCCACAGAGATAAATTATAAATAAAAGTCCCAACCAAACGGGATTTGAACCCACAACCTCTCTGGTCCGAGTCCGGTGTCTTGCCTCGAGACCAACTAGTCCCCCCGTGCACACGGCTGAAAAAAAGACAAATGAATAAGATCTAAAACAACTAAAAATGAAGAAAAGACAAATAAATAAGATTTTAAACAACTAAAAATGAATAAAAGACAAATAAATAAGATTTTAAACAACTAAAAGTGAATAAAAGACAAATGAATAAGATTTAAAACAGCTAAAAATGAAGAAAATACAAGACTAACATGGACGAGTAACATCAAAAGATAGACAAGTCATCCTATGACAACCTGCACCATCAAAGCAAAGGACAGAGTACAGTGGCGCTCCATGGTAGCCAGCCTTCAAAGCGGAGACGGCACACAATGATGATGACTCTCTGAAAATGGGCACCATAATTTGAGGTTATATGGTCTGGTGGTGCTACCTTCAAAGAACTCTACACAAATACATCTCAACTGATTTTATCCGTCCCGTTATCACATGTCTTTACTGCCCATGATTTGCATCCACAATGTAGCACTGCAAAACTTTTTCTAACTCTCAATGATAGAGACTTATTACATAATGTATTATAATTTTATTTTAAAAATAGCAAGGCACAAAGCACATTGAAAGAAACAAATGAGCACACAAATATTTCTTCTTCTACTTCTTTCCTTCCTCATTTGCCTTTCAGCGTTGAGGGAAGATATAATTTGCGGCCATTTCTGTTGGCCTCTCCTGCTGTTGTTTCCTAGTGTTTCTAATACACCGCTAATCCATATTTTTCATGGTCGGCCCTTGGGGCTGGTGTTCGCACAACGTGTATTGGAGGCTCGTTGTGTTGTGTACTGATCTTTCTGCCTTATCACGTGGCCAAATAATGTATCTGTTGTTTCTTTATATATTCTGTGGCGGGGGCTATTCCTAGCATTTTTCTCAGTTCTTCATTTCTGATCTTATCTTTAAGACTTGTTTCCTGACAATCGTCTAAAACATTTACCTCTCAGTAGAAGTTATTTTTCTTATTGTTCTTGCATCTTGGGTCCCTTTGTGTCAAATATTTTGCATCAGTAAATAAATAAATGCACCTGAAATAAACGAGGCAGCAAACAACAAATTAAACATGGGAAAACTTTACTAATTTATATCATCATCATGCCAGTTAAGAGTCAGTCTTAACATATGGATGCGAGTCATGGACAATAGGACAACAGACAAGAAAATCACTGGAGTCTGTAGAAATGTGGTTTTACAGAAGAATGTTGAGAATACTATGGACAGCTAAGAAGAGTAATGAAGAGGTTCTGAGAGAGGTTAAAGCAAAAAGAGAGCAAATTTCCAATATTAGGAAGAAACAATCATCATTTTTTGGCCTTGTAATGAGAAAAGAACAACTTGAATATATATTGTAACAACTGGAAAAATTGAGGGACGAAGAGATAGAGGGAAGCAAAGAGAAAAAAATAACAGACACCTTAAAGGAATGGCTTGGCAGAAGGTCAACAACAGAAATGATAAATAGCTGCCGAGATCGAAAGTTGTGGAGAGACATGATCACCTACGCCACTAGGCCCGGTACTTGATGATGATGATTATCATCATGATGTGCCTTACCGGTTGGCGTGAGCGATCGTGTCCGTGCACAATTTTCTATCCACAGTGCATCATATCAATTCTGTAGGTGACTGTTTTCCATGCCAAGACACCCAGCTATTTAGTTTCTTCCTCTTTGTCGTTCGCGATCTGACTTTCCATGTATGTTGGTAATTGTAATTAAGTGCACCAACTTGCTTCTTCTCATGATGTGTCTGAAAAATGTCGATTGTTTCTTTCTGATGTTTTTAGGAGCTCCCTTTTTGATTTCTTCTTCATCTACCTGTCAGCTCCCTGTGGAGCATCGGTCTTCAATAAACACTTTCCACTTCGTTCTGTTTCTTGTCATTCTTTTAAAATCATTCCATGTCTTCCCCATCATTTTTATCCCTGCTTCCATTTGTCTTCTCCAAGAATATTTTGCTTTTTCCTCTTTGTATTTCTGCTTGGGGCGTTTCCAAAAACGTTAAGGGTTAGGTTTTAACGAGGGGAGGGGGTGGGACCCATGCTTAAGCGGTAGGTACAACAGTGCGACCTCCTTCCACATGAGATAGGCTGGCGCCTCATCAACAACAAAGAATATCCCTAGGCATAAATGTGCTTCAGCTACAAATGAGTGAACATACTAATACATTCACTTATACTCGTCATGTACACCATCAATATGCCGACATATGCATATATGTACATTTATACAACTAAACATACTTGCATACGCACTTCAAACCTGCATATACATACAATGATGTATGCGCACAATATGGCCATACGAATATGAGATTTATTTTAATCATAGCACGGGCTACACGTAAACATCGAATGAAGACTAATATTACTAAGTTAAATAAAGACATGAGAGTTGACGCATATCATTGGTCAACAATTACAAGAGAGTAGCAGTGTACTTTAAAGAGTGTCTGAACTATGAAGAAGCAGATTCAAGAGAGGTAACTTTGTTGTCAAATCTTTGTGTCTTTGATGTTTGTCAAATACGGTATGTTATATATGCGATATGGTCAAGGGTGTAGCTGTAGCCAGCTTGGCTTTTAATATGTGGTGTTCATGTCTCCGATATGAGTATCAATGGTATACGATTAATGTTTTCCTATTTTGAATAGAAAGCCCCAGTAAAAGTGAAATGACACATCGTCATCATGTACCATACCGATTGGCGTAGGCAATCATGTCCCTCCACAATCTTCTATCTACAGTGCATCGTATCAGTTCTGTTGTTGACTGTTTTCCATGCCATGACACCAAGCTATCCAGTATTTTCTCTCTTTGTCGTCCGCGATCTCTCTTTCCTTTTATTTTGCCAGTTGTACCCAAGTATTCCAATTTTCCTCTTCTCATAATGTGCCCTAATAATGTTGATTGTTTCTTTCTGCTCCCTTTTTGTGTTGGCCTCTTTGAGAATTTTCTCGTTGGTCTCTTTAGCTGAATTGGCACAATCTGTTCACAAAAACAAATTCTTTTAGTCGGGCAAAAAAAAAATGAATATTTTATAAGGCCAAAGCTGCTGTTTACCATAAACACAAGAGAGTGTTTCTATCATCCGGTTTAGAGGAGAGAATAAAACACATATCAAGCAAACAGATCCCCGACTTGTAACTCTTGTGTAGGAGTTAGGTTGGTCTAGATGCAAGAACAAGAATGTCCTGGTTCGTATCTCACAACAGACTGTAAGACATTTTATATCGAATCCGTGGTTTCTCCACACTTATCAGCGGTATAGCATCTTGGCATGTTTATTCCTTACTCATTTTCTATTTTTCGTCTCTGGTTAGTAAGATTGGATAAGGAAGCATTCTCGGTTAATAGCAAAAACAGAAATTCCTACTTGCATTTTGTAACGTAAACCTTTGGCACTTGCAAATCTAAAAGATTAAGACAATTTGGCATCTAGCAGGGAAAAAAAAATTAAAGGTAAATTTCTGTCTAAAAAAGTCGGAACTCACGACGACAAAATACATGTGATTATCTCAGAAATGTGAGAATATCTGCGTATTTGGCAAGGGCTCATCTGAGCACACGGCTGCCGGTGTAAACAAAAGGAAAACTCATATTCAATCATGGAGGCGAAGGCACGCCTCCCAGTATCAGAGCTGGAAGTTGTCAACGATCCACAGCTGATGGCTTGCGCCAGGATCGGTGAACCAGAACCATCCAGACCCTGCTCCACCTCTCCGTGGTGCCTCTAGTAACAGACTAACCTGTCTAGTCTGGCCAAGCGAGTAGGGATCGAAGAGGGAAGACAACCCGGTACTCAAAAATGTCTTGCTGAAGTCGGATGTGTTGGGCCGAAAGGCGCAAATATCACAGTTATACTGTAAACCACAACACAACGCAGACACGCCTACTTAACGTTCTTTTAAGGGCGGATGATGACGAGGTACACTCCTTAAGTCATCGGGCGAACGCAAGCAAGCAAGCATATTCAAGCATAATTCAGTTCTTCGAGACGTTAAAGATATAAAGCTGGGCTACATATCCAACAAACAACGTGTCCTATTTGATACCAATGCTGATATAGAAATGCGAGAATTTTTAATTCACTTAAGATCTAGAAGAAGAACTAATTTGCTTTCTAAACTCAATGCTTCAAAGAATCTTAAACGTAAATTGGAAAGACTATTGCAGAAAGTGAAATAATAAGAGAAGTTGATTTATCTTTTGTTTTAATTCGAGCACTTTTCTAACCTTCTTATTCGCCATTTCCAGCACATATTTATCCTTGCAGCAGCTACTAAGTTAAGTGCTCTGTGCACACCGTGAGCTGTGTGTTTCATCCGTTTTGATCGTGTTTCGATATTCCAATTGTTTACGATGAATGATGATATCGTATGACAAGGAACAGTTGGCTGTGTTCACTTTCTGTGCGGTTTCGCTTTATGTAGTTTGGCGTAAGTTGAGACTGCTATGATGGGGACTACAGCTACCTTTCTTTGTTTGGGAGATTAGTTAGTAATTCGGATGATTCCACTGGCACAGGAGGTTGAGCAATTATGGATTTTAATTCGTTTGCAGTGATACTGGGGTCTTACCCATAACCATTTTATTTATGTTTATCGCTGTTGCATAGAACTGCGTTTTTTTTAGAATTAAGCTCTTCAACTAATATGGTTATGGTTATGGAAGGCCCCGGTATCACTGCAAACGAATTAAAAACCATAATTGCTCAACCGTCCGTGCTAGTTGAATCATCCGAATTATCTCATCTTCCAAACAAAGAAAGGTAGCTGTAGTCTCCATCATAGCAGTCTCAGCACACGCCTAAAGACATAAGGCGAAACCACACAGAAAGTGAACAGAGCCATCTGTTCCCTGTCATATGATATCTTCATTCATCGTAAGCAATCGAAATATCGAAATACGATCAAAACGGATGAAGAGCACAGCTCACGGTGCGCACAGAGCACTTAAGTCAGTTGCTCCTGCAACAAGCTGGACTTGGAATATGAGGAAACTGCAACAAGGAACACTTTTCAAACAACCTTTAACGGTTCCCGCCGTCTATTCACAATTTTGACCAGAAGTTCATTTCCTCCTGAAAATGATGATCGTCATATTTATTTTTTAATCTTCAACTGTTCTTTGTGTCAATGTATGAAACTGTATGTGTGTGTGTCTTACGACAGGTTCTTTTATGTTCTATACATACGTTTTGTTTTAAGCTGGATATTGTTCAAATTTTACCGTACACTCAACATTCACACACATACACATGAGTGAATGAGTGAGTCAGTGAGTGATCGACTCACTGTTGGCTGATTGTTTTTTTTTTTAAGCCAGAGGGAGCCGCAATAGCTCAGTGGTTAGTGAAATGGACTGCAAAGGACAAGGGGTAGGGTTCAATCCCAACCGACGGCTTCCGGCCTTAAATGGGTACCGGATTTTTTTCTGGGAAAGTGAAGCGGCACGGGCGTAATACCGACCACATCACCCCAAAAAATCATGCGCTGAAGGTCTGTAAAATGTATGGTCACTAACACCATATTCCCATCACAAACATCAGTGTTTTAACAAGCCAAAAAAAAGCCAAACATTGTCATGCTTGGATTAGGCGAAATACTTTCTTTGTCTGCTTGAAAATTGCCATATTAATAAAAGAGCCTGAAGTTAGAGCTTGAACATGGCAAGTGTATATTCTTTTAGCATGTTGGTATTTACGTCAACTCAAGATTCGAAGATAGATCAGGTGTAAGACAGGAGTGCGTACTATCCCCCCTACAGTTTATTACATACATGGACCATATATACAAGCTAGCCAACCCATCAGAGACAGAGGAGATAAAAGAGCTTCTATTTGCAGACGATCAGGCACTAATACATGAAACAATAGAAGACTTACAAGAACATTTAAACAAACTCAACATCTCAGGCACAAAATACAACATGAAATTCAACATCAACAAAACAGAACTCATGAATATCGCCAAAAATAAACAGAACATCAACATAACTATAGAAGGCAGACAACTAAAACAAGTTAACAAAATCAAATACCTAGGAAGTTTAGTGACTAACGATAATTTACAAATAGCAGCAGAGATAGAATCAAAATCCAACAAAGCTTGTCAATTCATTGGACAGCTATCACCACTATTGTCCAACAAGGAAATAACCATAGAGGCAAAAAGAGCTCTAAAACAATACAATCTTCATCCCAATGTTGTGCTACCAATGCCAGACCTGGACCCTAGATGCAAGAACAATAAGAAAAATCACCTCTACAGAGATGAAATGTGTTAGACGAATGACAGGAAACAGTCTGAGAGATAAGATCAGAAATGAAGAACTGAGAAAAAAGCTAGGAATAGCCCCCGCCATAGAATATATAAGGAAACAATAGATACATGTTTGGCCACCGGACAAGGCAAAAAGATCAAAACACAACACAACGAGCCTTCAATAAACGTTGTGGGAACACCAGACCCAAGGGTCGACCACGAAAAAGATGGATCGATGGAATATTAGAAGCACTAGGAAACATAACATCAGCTGAGGCGAACAGAAGATCAAAAGATCGTAAATTATATCTCCCCTCGACGCTGAAAGGCTGATGAGGAAGGAAAGAAGTAGAAGAAGATTCAGTCTATAGTAATCATCCTGTTATAAATTTCACAAAAAGAAAACAAAAAAAATCAGTTGCGTTTATTGTTTATTTTTTATTTTCTTCAAAATAAAATTTTCACGGAAAAATCCAGCGGGTTTAACAAATAAGAGCTCTTTGAATAGTTGTTCCTGAAACACAGATCTATTTTCACTGTTTTTATGAAGTACATCTTTCTTAAAAAAACACATCATTTTTATTGACTTAATATGTTGGTAACTTCTTGAACAGTTGTGCAGTGGCAAAGTTTACATTCACTTCCTTTGATCAGTCAGACGCTTATTTGAATGAATCAACAGGTTTCTTTTACACAGTCACATTTGTTAGAAGGTTCAGTTTATTTGATGGCAAGGCTTCGTGTAAAAACAACAAATAATTAACAAACATGAAAACACACAGTACAGATGCGGTTTTTAGTTTTTATTAAAATAAACTTTGCACATGACGAAATGTATAATGGTTGGGTATATAACACTTTTATTAAATTAAAAAAAATAATTTGCCACCAAAGGTAATTGATATCAAAGGTAATGATAATTGAAATCGAAGCTTGAATCTGCGCTTTACATTTGTTAGTGTCCATTGTCTTTGATGTGTTTACTGTTGTCAAGGTTACATATCTTTGATTTAAGAGAAATAATATTTTAACTTTATTTATTTCTGTACTGTTCAGGTGTTATAAGTTAATTGATCTTGGTAGAAGTGACAGTTTATAGAATTAAGAACTCGCGTTGTTCTGAAAACAGCTGTGACAATTTCATCGCTGAAAGAGTAGCTGTTGGGGACAAAACTTTCTGTATGTATCTGTACTCACACGTCCATAAAGAGATGATGGGTGTTTTTTTTTCAGAATGTTACTGGTGTACATAATCACTAACATAGAATTATGGAAATGTACCAGTCAAATACCAGTGGATAAAGAGATACAGCGAAGACGATGGCGCTGGATAGGACACACACTGCGGAAACCACCTGAGAGTATTACACAACAGGCCCTTTTTTGGAATCCCCAGGGGAAAAGACAAAGAGGAAGACCAAGGAATTCTTGGAGAAGACAGATAGAAGCAGAGATGAAGATGATGGGGAAGACATGGAATGATCTTAATAAAATGGCAAGAAACAGAACGACTCCGAAAGTGTTTGTTGAAGACCTATGCTCCACAGGGAGCTGAAGGGTAGAAGAAGACTGGTGTACATAGCAAAGACAGGCAGGGTTAAATACAGAACCATCTCTACTAATCATTAATTACTCCACAGAACAGATTACAAAACAGTACGGGGTCAATATGCTGAGCTCTTCTCTATGACCATGTCACATTGTATGCATGGGTGCCGCATGATTCTCCACAAAGTCATGATTTTCATTATAGCTTGCAGCCTTCATGCCCCTCATCACACTATATGTTTCTGCAATCAAATGCCGTGTCCGTGTCTGCATCATGCACAACTAGGATATAAATGAGAGGCAAGGAGGAGTAACGTGTCTCCTGAGATTATCAGATTGTTTCTTTATTAACTGAAATCTGGCAAACCTCATGCAAGGTTTAGTACAATTTAAAGAAAAAAAGGTCAGACCAAAAAAAAAAAAATTAAATAAGACAACAAATTCTCCGGCCAGCTACAATGGAAAAAATAACAACCAAATGCATGGAATTTGGCCGAAGAAAAAAAAATCAAATTTGGCAACTGTGTTGCTGTAGCTTCTTAGAGGCTAGGGTAACAACCTGTAGTGCATCATTTATGTGTTAGATCAGGTAGACCTGGAAAACTGGTGCTGTTAAAAATACATGCATTAAGAAGTGTAGTTCTAACGGGAACGTGGATTATGTGTTTCGTGCCTTGTGAGTATGTCAATCTCTGCATCTCCATGACATTGTGTTTGACAACTATGTTCTGTAGGGTATTGACTTGGTATGTTTCTCTCGTTTTTATTTATCTCTTAAACTGTGCCAATCATCTTCTCTTACAACCAAATCTGCCCTTACTAACTGTTCTCTGTGTGTGATCTGTCTGTTTCCACCAGCCACATTAGATATATATTAATAATAGACGTGCACTTCGATAATTATTAGAAATAACACTTAATTTAAGCTAAGGATTGTCGGAAGATGTGTAAGAATAGCAGGAAGGAAACTTTGCATTTGTTTCCTTCTGTGTTTGTGAGTGCAGCACTGGAAACTTTCTTTCATTGTCGACCTTATCGCTGAGAAGTAAAATAGATTCGTTGCCACGTTTGATTGAATGTGCCCTGAAGTTATATTTGACGGACGTCAGTCGGATATTATTATAAGTTTGTTGATAATCTAAATTGACAGGTGTGTTTTGTTTGTTAAAAAAATGATTTATTTTAATAGCCACCAGTACGTCAGGTAAGTTATCTAGTTCATCACTCTAATTCACTTAATTTTGAAGCTTAATCTAATTTTAGTTTAGAGTGGAGTTGACAGTGAACTAGCTTAAAGTTGATACCATTACTGTTGTCATTAATCGCCTATTTTAGTTTATTTAAATGGTTACAATACCAATGGTCAACAGATGTAGACATTAAACCATAACATATTTTAGTCATACAAATTGGCCTTTCCGTGACATATGGGATGTATATTGTCGCTATTGAGATAACAGGCTAGGGAGCAGCTTGAACAAGCAATATTTTTGTCCTGTAGTCTCACTATTTTTTCTTATTTATTTTCAATTCTAACTTTAGCTTAATTTCGTTATCAAATATTATTTATTTATAGATTACACACATGCTTTTGTTGCATACATAAACTACTCACACAAATAGTGAACAGGGGTTTCCCCCCCTACATGTCGTCACAGAATACAATCAGTTTACTTTAACCAACAGGCAGCTGTGGCTTTTGGACGAATTAATAGCGTGGATAGAGGTAAGGAAAGGTGCCGACACATCATGTCCACCATCTTTGTTGTGCCGACACATCATGTCCACCATCTTTGTTGTGCCGACACATCATGTCCACCATCTTTGTTGTGCCGACACATCATGTCCACCATCTTTGTTGTGCCGACACATCATGTCCACCATCTTTGTTGTGCCGACACATCATGTCCACCATCTTTGTTGTGCCGACACATCATGTCCACCATCTTTGTTGAACATTTATTCCCCTGAAATCACGTGGAACATGGACGGGGATTAAAATATGAACACGTTAACACTTTCAGTATCCCAGCACCATCAGCACATCATGGAGAGCATGTATAAGGAATAGTATAGCGTCAGTTGAGACTGTGCTCAGGCAAAACTTAGAAGAGAAAAGACACATGAAAAAGGATGGAAACCCCTGTGGATCAGTTGGCCTGACTTGTTCATTCTGTGGCAGTGTGTGTTTGTCAAACATTGGTAGAATTAGGCACGAGAGAAGCTGTTCGACCAAAAACAAAACCTAAAAACAAATACACAATAGCCTCCACTAGACAGTCTGACAAGACGGAAAGAGCATATATGTATATATAGTTATTTACGGGTCATCATCATTGCACTCCGAACATGTTCATAGGTGCTCAGATCCCCTCCTCAGCAAGTCCAGCAGTGTCCAGCGACTGACGACTCCAGTTCTGTGTTGATTGAGAAGTCTTCTTACACGCCCACTAAGTTTCTCATTTCTGGCTGTGCTCATCTTGACTCCCATCTCTATCATCCGAAGAAGTGACGTGGATTTATATATATATATATATATATCCATATATCCCAGCACCACGAATTCTCGTGTCCTAAATCGTAGGACATTTTCCTACTAGGCTGACGGGGCATTGATTTGTCGGGAGTCTACTAGTGGAAACCAGCCGACTAAGCTACCGACGTCATGACAACCCGTGTTCGATTCCCGTTGGAAGCAGTGTGAGTTGTACTCGTGGTTGATTAAAAAATTACAATACCTCCGTGGTCGACCCAGCCTCTGACAGAAATGGGTACCAGAGTATTACTCTGGGAAGTGAGGAATGCCGCCTCGCATCGTGAGTTTCAGTGCTTGAAGCGACACTATCCAGAAGTCCCCGAACACTTCTGGATTGGCGGCCGAGCACATATGGGTGGATGAAAACTCGCATGCTAAGTCGCCGATTGAAGTCTCGTACTTTACTTTGTTTGTTGTTTTTGGATTCAGTTCACTAAATTAATTGATGATTAGTTTTATGTTGGTTCCATGTCTTATGGTCACATTTATAATTGTGTTCCCACCGGACAATCCAGCGTCATCTCTTAGACATCTTTTTGTAGCCTCCTGTTATGTTTTATCTACAATCACTTCTATGTTGTAATTAGTGTACTTAAATGTCTTTGTCTTCCTCTTTGTCTTTTCACCTGGAGACTCTAAAAAAGGGCCTGTTGTGTAATACTTTAAGTTGGTCTCCGCAGTGTGTGACCTATCCAGCGCCATCGTCTTCGCTGTATCTCTTTATCCACTGGTATTTGACTGGCACATTTTCACAATTCTATCTTAGCGATTTTGTCCTGCCATTTCCATCCTTTTATTCTGCGCACTTTCCTGGATGGCAGATTAACTTTCATTCTTTTCTTTGACTTGTCCATTTTTGTGAAGTTTTTTCAGCTTATTTTTATACAATATGGATGGCCAGTCCATGCCCAAACCTCCTTTCTTGCCTCTTACGTAGGTAAGTACCCTGGTAGGGTACAGCGCCGCTATTCTTTACTCCCCTTTCCAGCACATGCCCACTGCTGCTCATTACCGCCCATTAATGTGCCTATTGCTCTAGAAATCGTACTCATGGTGGTGTCCCTATGTGTGCTGTGTGTTTTCATACATTTTCTCTTATTTTGGGTAACGTCAGTCGTAAGCGGTTGGAAAAGTCTTTCCTTCTATGTCTTTTACATTTATTTAACTTCCGACGACCTGGTGGACTGGGCTATACTCAAGGCTTAATTGGATTATTATTTACTCTTCTTTTCACGGAGATAGTCCAAACATTGACAACTCACTGTTTTTACTGCAGGACTTGTAAAAGCTTACATAAAATAAATAAAAACATACAAATAATTATCGAATGCGTCTTATTTCGTATTTATTTTCATTGAGGCTACATTCATGATGAGAGGGGAAACAAAATAAATGAAGTTAGGTGTAAAAAAGCCAAACTGGCAACTCTGCTTTCCAGTGGTTCCTTAGTGACATGTGACCCCACCTGTAGTGCGTTGTTTATATAATAGGTCAAGATGATCTGAAGATAAGCTGCCAAGTGGCAGATTTATTTAGACCAGGTCGCGCTGTTCTTTTGGGAGAGCGGTTTCAGTGCATGCAGTTTGTGCATTACGATCATCTACACATATTAAAGTGTGTGTGTGTGGGTGTTTGTGTGTGAGTGTGTGTGTGTGAGTGTGAGTGTGTGTGAGTGTGTGGATGTGTGTGTGAGTGTGAGTGTGTGTGAGTGTGTGTGTGTGAGTGTGTGTGAGTGTATGTGTGGGTGTGTGTGGATGTGTGTGTGAGTGTGTGTGTGTGTGTGTGTTTGAGTGTGTGTGAGTGTGTGTGAGTGTGTGTATCTGAGTGTGAGTGTGCGTGTGAGTGAGTGTGTGTGTGTGCATGTGAGTGTGTGTGAGTGTGCGTGTGAGTGTGTGTGTGTGAGTGTAAGTGTGAGTATGTGTGTATGTGTGTGTGATTTATTGTCTCTAGAGTACCGGTTTGTACCGGTTTAGTTTGAGTGTCTTTCTAGTTTGTTTTCGTTCTTCAAATGTTTAGTGTTTCCTCTTATATCCAAATGTGACCGCATACCGTGGAGGTCAGTGTTCCAGCAAAGTTGTCCGGACGAGCGGTTTTTGTCTCAAAGACCATATATATCACCATCACAGACCATACATATCACCGTCACAGACCATACATATCACCATCACAGACCATATATATCACCGTCACAGACCATATATATCACCATCACAGACCATACATATCACCATCACAGACCATATATACCACCATCACAGAACATATATATCACCATCACAGACCATACATATCACCATCACAGACATACACATCACTACTTAGATTTCCAATTTAAAGTAGATCACGTTACAAGACATGATGTCTCTAAATCAATATTGAAATTATACCCAGTATCGCTTTTGAATCTTCCTGAGGAAGAAACTCGAAATTGAACCAGCCATCGAATACATAAAGAAACAACAGATAAATTGGTTCGGTCACATAACAAGACAAAAACAACTAAAAATGACTCAAAGAGTCATAAACAAACCCTACGAAAACGCCAGCTTAAGAGGAAGACCGAGAAATAGATGGATAAAGGGAATACTAGAGTCACTAAGAGGGATAACACCAGAAGAGGCCAATAGAAGAGCAATGAATCGGAGATTGTATCTCCCCTCGACGCCAACGGCAATAGAGGAAGGATAGAAGAAAAAAGAAAGATCGCGTTTGAATAAACTGCCTTTAAATAATTTACGAGTGTTTGAAGATAAAAATAAATAACTTAACAAATACGCAAAATTCAGATTATTAGAAAAGTGACTAATTGCCTTTCAAATAAATGCATATGATGACTCTTAAGAAGTAAAGAGAAGAAACTTTACCCCCAAAAGAAACCGTAAGAGATGAAACAAAATAAGAATACGTATCGAGTTATATACGGAGAAGACACTGGAAGTGGATCGGTTATGTGCTAAGAGTGGACGAAAGAAGACATCCGAGCTAGATTTTTAAGTGGACATCGGGTGGCAAAAGAAAACAAAGAAGATCAAAATAAGCTCTAAGAAAAACAATCAATATAGTGGGCTCAAATATAGACAAACAAAACAAGACCAAGCAGTGAATCATCAAACTTGAAGAGTTATGGTTTCTGCCTTGTGGTCCTAGAATGACCTCGTTTAGTCAACAAGTCACCTTTCTCCTATCGATCCTATTGACACCTCGCCATTTTTATTCATTTCTTCTTGTCGCTCTATATAGTGAGACAGCTTTCCAAGAAATGAGAAAGATACTATGCAATCCATTTTTGACAATGGAAACAAAAAAAATATTCCCATCACAAACATCAGTGTTTTAACAAGCCAAAAAAAAGCCAAACATTGTCATGCTTGGATTAGGCGAAATACTTTCTTTGTCTGCTTGAAAATTGCCATATTAATAAAAGAGCCTGAAGTTAGAGCTTGAACATGGCAAGTGTATATTCTTTTAGCATGTTGGTATTTACGTCAACTCAAGATTCGAAGATAGATCAGGTGTAAGACAGGAGTGCGTACTATCCCCCCTACAGTTTATTACATACATGGACCATATATACAAGCTAGCCAACCCATCAGAGACAGAGGAGATAAAAGAGCTTCTATTTGCAGACGATCAGGCACTAATACATGAAACAATAGAAGACTTACAAGAACATTTAAACAAACTCAACATCTCAGGCACAAAATACAACATGAAATTCAACATCAACAAAACAGAACTCATGAATATCGCCAAAAATAAACAGAACATCAACATAACTATAGAAGGCAGACAACTAAAACAAGTTAACAAAATCAAATACCTAGGAAGTTTAGTGACTAACGATAATTTACAAATAGCAGCAGAGATAGAATCAAAATCCAACAAAGCTTGTCAATTCATTGGACAGCTATCACCACTATTGTCCAACAAGGAAATAACCATAGAGGCAAAAAGAGCTCTAAAACAATACAATCTTCATCCCAATGTTGTGCTACCAATGCCAGACCTGGACCCTAGATGCAAGAACAATAAGAAAAATCACCTCTACAGAGATGAAATGTGTTAGACGAATGACAGGAAACAGTCTGAGAGATAAGATCAGAAATGAAGAACTGAGAAAAAAGCTAGGAATAGCCCCCGCCATAGAATATATAAGGAAACAATAGATACATGTTTGGCCACCGGACAAGGCAAAAAGATCAAAACACAACACAACGAGCCTTCAATAAACGTTGTGGGAACACCAGACCCAAGGGTCGACCACGAAAAAGATGGATCGATGGAATATTAGAAGCACTAGGAAACATAACATCAGCTGAGGCGAACAGAAGATCAAAAGATCGTAAATTATATCTCCCCTCGACGCTGAAAGGCTGATGAGGAAGGAAAGAAGTAGAAGAAGATTCAGTCTATAGTAATCATCCTGTTATAAATTTCACAAAAAGAAAACAAAAAAAATCAGTTGCGTTTATTGTTTATTTTTTATTTTCTTCAAAATAAAATTTTCACGGAAAAATCCAGCGGGTTTAACAAATAAGAGCTCTTTGAATAGTTGTTCCTGAAACACAGATCTATTTTCACTGTTTTTATGAAGTACATCTTTCTTAAAAAAACACATCATTTTTATTGACTTAATATGTTGGTAACTTCTTGAACAGTTGTGCAGTGGCAAAGTTTACATTCACTTCCTTTGATCAGTCAGACGCTTATTTGAATGAATCAACAGGTTTCTTTTACACAGTCACATTTGTTAGAAGGTTCAGTTTATTTGATGGCAAGGCTTCGTGTAAAAACAACAAATAATTAACAAACATGAAAACACACAGTACAGATGCGGTTTTTAGTTTTTATTAAAATAAACTTTGCACATGACGAAATGTATAATGGTTGGGTATATAACACTTTTATTAAATTAAAAAAAAATAATTTGCCACCAAAGGTAATTGATATCAAAGGTAATGATAATTGAAATCGAAGCTTGAATCTGCGCTTTACATTTGTTAGTGTCCATTGTCTTTGATGTGTTTACTGTTGTCAAGGTTACATATCTTTGATTTAAGAGAAATAATATTTTAACTTTATTTATTTCTGTACTGTTCAGGTGTTATAAGTTAATTGATCTTTGGTAGAAGTGACAGTTTATAGAATTAAGAACTCGCGTTGTTCTGAAAACAGCTGTGACAATTTCATCGCTGAAAGAGTAGCTGTTGGGGACAAAACTTTCTGTATGTATCTGTACTCACACGTCCATAAAGAGATGATGGGTGTTTTTTTTCAGAATGTTACTGGTGTACATAATCACTAACATAGAATTATGGAAATGTACCAGTCAAATACCAGTGGATAAAGAGATACAGCGAAGACGATGGCGCTGGATAGGACACACACTGCGGAAACCACCTGAGAGTATTACACAACAGGCCCTTTTTTGGAATCCCCAGGGGAAAAGACAAAGAGGAAGACCAAGGAATTCTTGGAGAAGACAGATAGAAGCAGAGATGAAGATGATGGGGAAGACATGGAATGATCTTAATAAAATGGCAAGAAACAGAACGACTCCGAAAGTGTTTGTTGAAGACCTATGCTCCACAGGGAGCTGAAGGGTAGAAGAAGACTGGTGTACATAGCAAAGACAGGCAGGGTTAAATACAGAACCATCTCTACTAATCATTAATTACTCCACAGAACAGATTACAAAACAGTACGGGGTCAATATGCTGAGCTCTTCTCTATGACCATGTCACATTGTATGCATGGGTGCCGCATGATTCTCCACAAAGTCATGATTTTCATTATAGCTTGCAGCCTTCATGCCCCTCATCACACTATATGTTTCTGCAATCAAATGCCGTGTCCGTGTCTGCATCATGCACAACTAGGATATAAATGAGAGGCAAGGAGGAGTAACGTGTCTCCTGAGATTATCAGATTGTTTCTTTATTAACTGAAATCTGGCAAACCTCATGCAAGGTTTAGTACAATTTAAAGAAAAAAAGGTCAGACCAAAAAAAAAAAATTAAATAAGACAACAAATTCTCCGGCCAGCTACAATGGAAAAAATAACAACCAAATGCATGGAATTTGGCCGAAGAAAAAAAAATCAAATTTGGCAACTGTGTTGCTGTAGCTTCTTAGAGGCTAGGGTAACAACCTGTAGTGCATCATTTATGTGTTAGATCAGGTAGACCTGGAAAACTGGTGCTGTTAAAAATACATGCATTAAGAAGTGTAGTTCTAACGGGAACGTGGATTATGTGTTTCGTGCCTTGTGAGTATGTCAATCTCTGCATCTCCATGACATTGTGTTTGACAACTATGTTCTGTAGGGTATTGACTTGGTATGTTTCTCTCGTTTTTATTTATCTCTTAAACTGTGCCAATCATCTTCTCTTACAACCAAATCTGCCCTTACTAACTGTTCTCTGTGTGTGATCTGTCTGTTTCCACCAGCCACATTAGATATATATTAATAATAGACGTGCACTTCGATAATTATTAGAAATAACACTTAATTTAAGCTAAGGATTGTCGGAAGATGTGTAAGAATAGCAGGAAGGAAACTTTGCATTTGTTTCCTTCTGTGTTTGTGAGTGCAGCACTGGAAACTTTCTTTCATTGTCGACCTTATCGCTGAGAAGTAAAATAGATTCGTTGCCACGTTTGATTGAATGTGCCCTGAAGTTATATTTGACGGACGTCAGTCGGATATTATTATAAGTTTGTTGATAATCTAAATTGACAGGTGTGTTTTGTTTGTTAAAAAAATGATTTATTTTAATAGCCACCAGTACGTCAGGTAAGTTATCTAGTTCATCACTCTAATTCACTTAATTTTGAAGCTTAATCTAATTTTAGTTTAGAGTGGAGTTGACAGTGAACTAGCTTAAAGTTGATACCATTACTGTTGTCATTAATCGCCTATTTTAGTTTATTTAAATGGTTACAATACCAATGGTCAACAGATGTAGACATTAAACCATAACATATTTTAGTCATACAAATTGGCCTTTCCGTGACATATGGGATGTATATTGTCGCTATTGAGATAACAGGCTAGGGAGCAGCTTGAACAAGCAATATTTTTGTCCTGTAGTCTCACTATTTTTTCTTATTTATTTTCAATTCTAACTTTAGCTTAATTTCGTTATCAAATATTATTTATTTATAGATTACACACATGCTTTTGTTGCATACATAAACTACTCACACAAATAGTGAACAGGGGTTTCCCCCCCTACATGTCGTCACAGAATACAATCAGTTTACTTTAACCAACAGGCAGCTGTGGCTTTTGGACGAATTAATAGCGTGGATAGAGGTAAGGAAAGGTGCCGACACATCATGTCCACCATCTTTGTTGTGCCGACACATCATGTCCACCATCTTTGTTGTGCCGACACATCATGTCCACCATCTTTGTTGTGCCGACACATCATGTCCACCATCTTTGTTGTGCCGACACATCATGTCCACCATCTTTGTTGTGCCGACACATCATGTCCACCATCTTTGTTGTGCCGACACATCATGTCCACCATCTTTGTTGAACATTTATTCCCCTGAAATCACGTGGAACATGGACGGGGATTAAAATATGAACACGTTAACACTTTCAGTATCCCAGCACCATCAGCACATCATGGAGAGCATGTATAAGGAATAGTATAGCGTCAGTTGAGACTGTGCTCAGGCAAAACTTAGAAGAGAAAAGACACATGAAAAAGGATGGAAACCCCTGTGGATCAGTTGGCCTGACTTGTTCATTCTGTGGCAGTGTGTGTTTGTCAAACATTGGTAGAATTAGGCACGAGAGAAGCTGTTCGACCAAAAACAAAACCTAAAAACAAATACACAATAGCCTCCACTAGACAGTCTGACAAGACGGAAAGAGCATATATGTATATATAGTTATTTACGGGTCATCATCATTGCACTCCGAACATGTTCATAGGTGCTCAGATCCCCTCCTCAGCAAGTCCAGCAGTGTCCAGCGACTGACGACTCCAGTTCTGTGTTGATTGAGAAGTCTTCTTACACGCCCACTAAGTTTCTCATTTCTGGCTGTGCTCATCTTGACTCCCATCTCTATCATCCGAAGAAGTGACGTGGATTTATATATATATATATATATATCCATATATCCCAGCACCACGAATTCTCGTGTCCTAAATCGTAGGACATTTTCCTACTAGGCTGACGGGGCATTGATTTGTCGGGAGTCTACTAGTGGAAACCAGCCGACTAAGCTACCGACGTCATGACAACCCGTGTTCGATTCCCGTTGGAAGCAGTGTGAGTTGTACTCGTGGTTGATTAAAAAATTACAATACCTCCGTGGTCGACCCAGCCTCTGACAGAAATGGGTACCAGAGTATTACTCTGGGAAGTGAGGAATGCCGCCTCGCATCGTGAGTTTCAGTGCTTGAAGCGACACTATCCAGAAGTCCCCGAACACTTCTGGATTGGCGGCCGAGCACATATGGGTGGATGAAAACTCGCATGCTAAGTCGCCGATTGAAGTCTCGTACTTTACTTTGTTTGTTGTTTTTGGATTCAGTTCACTAAATTAATTGATGATTAGTTTTATGTTGGTTCCATGTCTTATGGTCACATTTATAATTGTGTTCCCACCGGACAATCCAGCGTCATCTCTTAGACATCTTTTTGTAGCCTCCTGTTATGTTTTATCTACAATCACTTCTATGTTGTAATTAGTGTACTTAAATGTCTTTGTCTTCCTCTTTGTCTTTTCACCTGGAGACTCTAAAAAAGGGCCTGTTGTGTAATACTTTAAGTTGGTCTCCGCAGTGTGTGACCTATCCAGCGCCATCGTCTTCGCTGTATCTCTTTATCCACTGGTATTTGACTGGCACATTTTCACAATTCTATCTTAGCGATTTTGTCCTGCCATTTCCATCCTTTTATTCTGCGCACTTTCCTGGATGGCAGATTAACTTTCATTCTTTTCTTTGACTTGTCCATTTTTGTGAAGTTTTTTCAGCTTATTTTTATACAATATGGATGGCCAGTCCATGCCCAAACCTCCTTTCTTGCCTCTTACGTAGGTAAGTACCCTGGTAGGGTACAGCGCCGCTATTCTTTACTCCCCTTTCCAGCACATGCCCACTGCTGCTCATTACCGCCCATTAATGTGCCTATTGCTCTAGAAATCGTACTCATGGTGGTGTCCCTATGTGTGCTGTGTGTTTTCATACATTTTCTCTTATTTTGGGTAACGTCAGTCGTAAGCGGTTGGAAAAGTCTTTCCTTCTATGTCTTTTACATTTATTTAACTTCCGACGACCTGGTGGACTGGGCTATACTCAAGGCTTAATTGGATTATTATTTACTCTTCTTTTCACGGAGATAGTCCAAACATTGACAACTCACTGTTTTTACTGCAGGACTTGTAAAAGCTTACATAAAATAAATAAAAACATACAAATAATTATCGAATGCGTCTTATTTCGTATTTATTTTCATTGAGGCTACATTCATGATGAGAGGGGAAACAAAATAAATGAAGTTAGGTGTAAAAAAGCCAAACTGGCAACTCTGCTTTCCAGTGGTTCCTTAGTGACATGTGACCCACCTGTAGTGCGTTGTTTATATAATAGGTCAAGATGATCTGAAGATAAGCTGCCAAGTGGCAGATTTATTTAGACCAGGTCGCGCTGTTCTTTTGGGAGAGCGGTTTCAGTGCATGCAGTTTGTGCATTACGATCATCTACACATATTAAAGTGTGTGTGTGTGGGTGTTTGTGTGTGAGTGTGTGTGTGTGAGTGTGAGTGTGTGTGAGTGTGTGGATGTGTGTGTGAGTGTGAGTGTGTGTGAGTGTGTGTGTGTGAGTGTGTGTGAGTGTATGTGTGGGTGTGTGTGGATGTGTGTGTGAGTGTGTGTGTGTGTGTGTTTGAGTGTGTGTGAGTGTGTGTGAGTGTGTGTATCTGAGTGTGAGTGTGCGTGTGAGTGAGTGTGTGTGTGTGCATGTGAGTGTGTGTGAGTGTGCGTGTGAGTGTGTGTGTGTGAGTGTAAGTGTGAGTATGTGTGTATGTGTGTGTGATTTATTGTCTCTAGAGTACCGGTTTGTACCGGTTTAGTTTGAGTGTCTTTCTAGTTTGTTTTCGTTCTTCAAATGTTTAGTGTTTCCTCTTATATCCAAATGTGACCGCATACCGTGGAGGTCAGTGTTCCAGCAAAGTTGTCCGGACGAGCGGTTTTTGTCTCAAAGACCATATATATCACCATCACAGACCATACATATCACCGTCACAGACCATACATATCACCATCACAGACCATATATATCACCGTCACAGACCATATATATCACCATCACAGACCATACATATCACCATCACAGACCATATATACCACCATCACAGAACATATATATCACCATCACAGACCATACATATCACCATCACAGACATACACATCACTACTTAGATTTCCAATTTAAAGTAGATCACGTTACAAGACATGATGTCTCTAAATCAATATTGAAATTATACCCAGTATCGCTTTTGAATCTTCCTGAGGAAGAAACTCGAAATTGAACCAGCCATCGAATACATAAAGAAACAACAGATAAATTGGTTCGGTCACATAACAAGACAAAAACAACTAAAAATGACTCAAAGAGTCATAAACAAACCCTACGAAAACGCCAGCTTAAGAGGAAGACCGAGAAATAGATGGATAAAGGGAATACTAGAGTCACTAAGAGGGATAACACCAGAAGAGGCCAATAGAAGAGCAATGAATCGGAGATTGTATCTCCCCTCGACGCCAACGGCAATAGAGGAAGGATAGAAGAAAAAAGAAAGATCGCGTTTGAATAAACTGCCTTTAAATAATTTACGAGTGTTTGAAGATAAAAATAAATAACTTAACAAATACGCAAAATTCAGATTATTAGAAAAGTGACTAATTGCCTTTCAAATAAATGCATATGATGACTCTTAAGAAGTAAAGAGAAGAAACTTTACCCCCAAAAGAAACCGTAAGAGATGAAACAAAATAAGAATACGTATCGAGTTATATACGGAGAAGACACTGGAAGTGGATCGGTTATGTGCTAAGAGTGGACGAAAGAAGACATCCGAGCTAGATTTTTAAGTGGACATCGGGTGGCAAAAGAAAACAAAGAAGATCAAAATAAGCTCTAAGAAAAACAATCAATATAGTGGGCTCAAATATAGACAAACAAAACAAGACCAAGCAGTGAATCATCAAACTTGAAGAGTTATGGTTTCTGCCTTGTGGTCCTAGAATGACCTCGTTTAGTCAACAAGTCACCTTTCTCCTATCGATCCTATTGACACCTCGCCATTTTTATTCATTTCTTCTTGTCGCTCTATATAGTGAGACAGCTTTCCAAGAAATGAGAAAGATACTATGCAATCCATTTTTGACAATGGAAACAAAAAAAAAAGAGTTCTTAAATGTTATGAAGAGTCAGTCTTAACAAATTGATGTGAATCATGGACAATAGGACAACACACAAGAAAATCACTGGAGTCTGTAGAAATGTGGTTTTACAGAAGAATGTTGAGAATACCATGGACAGATAAGAAGAGTAATGAAAATGTTCTGAGAGAGGCCAAAGCAAAAAGAGAGGTAATTTCCAATATTAGGAAGAGACAATCATCATTTTTTGGCATCGTAATGAGAAGAGAACAGCTGGAATATATTGTAACAACTGTGAAAATTGAGGGACGAAGAGATAGAGAGGGAAGCATAGAGAAAAGATACCAGACAGCGTAAGAGAATGGCTTGGCAGATCGTCAACAACAGAAATGATAAATAACTGTCGAGATCGAAAGTTGTGGAGAGACATGATCGCCTACGCCATCAGGCCCGGTACTTGATAATTGATATAGTGAGTACATCCATACAAGGTCTATACACAGTATTAGACATGCACAGTTGGTCAGTTTCTGTAAGTATTTTCTCAGATTTACTGAACAAGTGACAACGTTTTTCTACAACTAGACACTCATCCATTCAACATCTAAGGTGCATCCTGGAGGCACAACTGATATTGGTGCTGACCAAATCTTTAGGTACATCCTGGAGGCACAACTGATATTGGTGCTGACCAAATCTTTAGATACATCCTGGAGGCACGACTGATATTGGTGCTGACCAAATCTTTAGATACATCCTGGAGGCACGACTGATATTGGTGCTGACCAAATCTTTAGATACATCCTGGAGGCACGACTGATATTGGTGCTGACCAAATCTTTAGATACATCCTGGAGGCACGACTGATATTGGTGCTGACCAAATCTTTAGATACATCCTGGAGGCACAACTGATATTGGTGCTGACCAAATCTTTAGATACATCCTGGAGGCACAACTGATATTGGTGCTGACCAAATCTTTAGATACATCCTGGAGGCACAACTGATATTGGTGCTGACCAAATCTTTAGGTACATCCTGGAGGCACAACTGATATTGGTGCTGACCAAATCTTTAGATACATCCTGGAGGCACGACCGATATTGGTGCTGACCAAATCTTCAGGTGCATATTCAATCTCCTCGCTCGTTGGAGGACATGCTACCCGATGATTTACCGTTTGCATTTAAAGTAGCCACAGAGAATTACATTCTTCTCTTAACATATAATTTGACACCGACAGTGACATCTCTGCGAGTTAATTGCGGCATTACGCGCGTAGATAATGGGAACCGCGATAGCTCAGTGGTTAGTGAACTGGAGTACAAAGGGCAAGAGGTCCGGTTTGATCCTGATCGACGGCTTCAAGGCTCACCAAGCCTTAATGGGTACCGAGATTTTTTCTGGGAAAATAAAGTGGCACGGCCACGCTAGGTAGTGTTTGGCTTTTCGTGGCAAGGCGCTGTGCGACTGAGTACGGGTTCGATCCTGCCTTGGTCCATATTTTTTTCTGTTGTTGATTATTTGTCATTTTTTCCGAGTGCTGTAAACATACCTCTTCCTCTGAATTGATTCGCTGATTATCGCCTCGGAAGTTTCCCTCTATAATAATATTCATTTATTATTATTTGCGACCAGTGCATGAGCCGTGTGCTCAAACACAGCGATAATGTGTAAAGACCAGCAGCTCAGTAAACAGTTGAAGATCAACCGGAGTATCAGATTATTCAAGTTGTGAAGGATTCGCTCTGTAAACAGTTGAAGATCATCCGGAGTATCAGATTATTCAAGTTGTGAAGGATTCGCTCTGTAAACAGTTGAAGATCATCCGGAGTATCAGATTATTCAAGTTGTGAAGGATTCATTCAGTAAACAGTTGAAGATCATTCGTAGTATCAGATTATTCAAGTTGTGAAGGATTCGCTCTGTAAAAAGTTGAAAATCATGTGGGTATCAGATTATTCAAGTTGTGAAGGATTCGCTCAGTAAACAGTTGAAGATCATCCGGAGTATCAGATTATTGAAGTTGTGAAGGATTCCCCATAGTATGAGAGAGAGATTGATGATTAAAATGAACCGTACAGGAGCGGAATGGTCTGGTTCGTAGATAGTGATATAAAGGCACATAACTAAATAACCAGCGAAGGAGTATGCGGAGTGATAAGAGAAAGCAACTGTCATTCATCATCATCAAGTACCAAGCCTACTGGCGTAGGTGATCATGTCTCTCCACAACTTTCGATCTCGGCAGCTATTTATCATTTTTATTGTTGACCTTCTGCGAAGCCATACTCTTAAGCTGTCTGTTATTTTTTTCTCTTTGCTTCCCTCTATCTCTTCGTCCCTCAATTTTTCCAGCTGTAACAATATATTCCAGTTGTTCTCTTCTCATTACATCCCCAAAAAATGATGATTGTTTCTTCCTAATATTGGAAATTCGTTCTCTTTTTGCTTTGACCTCTCTCAGAACATCTTTATTACTCTTTAGCTGTCCATGGTACTCTTAACATTATTCTGTAAAACCACATTTCTACAGACTTCAGTGATTTTCTTGTCTGTTGTCCTATTGTCCATGATTCGCATCCATATGTTAAGACTGGCTCTACATAACATTTAAGAACTCTTTTTCTTGTTTCTATTGTCAAAAATGGATTGCATAGTATTATCCTCATTTTTTGGAAGGCTGCTTTTGCCTGAGCCATTTTGCCTCTCACCTCTGTTGTACAACTTCCGTCTGAGGTTAACAAAGTTCCCAAATATTTAATTCATTTACCTGTTTAAATATTGTTCCACTTGTCTTTTTTTTTGCACTTAGGTGATGTCTTTTTCTTTGTTGTTACCATTACCTCTATCTTTTTGCTATTAAGGCTGAGTCCTTTATTTTTGCTTTCCGTCAATTATAATGTCCAACATTTCTTGTAACTCATTTTCACTTTTAGTGATTAAGACTGTATCATCAGCATATCTTAGGTAATTTATATTATGACCTCCATTTGCTATTCCAGGCATGTCTCTTATGGATATTAAAATAATCTCACTATAAATATTATACAAATCTGGTGACAGCACACAACCTTGTCTAACACCCTGTTTTATTTGTTGAAACATTCCCAATTGGTTTCCAGTTCTTATGGCCGCTGTTTGTTGCCAGTACATGTTCTTTATTATTCTTAGATCTTTGCTGTCTATGTCATCATTACCATCATTACTATTCGCATAAGTCACGTTGACTAGACAGAGGAGTGGAATGCAGAACTAGCAGTTAGGAGAGATGAGGTTCATTGCAAAAACTTTCAGGAGAGTAAACCTATTAAAGAATGCTGGAAGGTCATACGTTGCGACGTTAGGGGGTAGCGGAACGCGTAATATCTTAGGTACCAGACAGGTATAAAGCACATAAGGAGCAGACTAGAACAGAGTAGATTGTTAGGTATCCGTGCTAGATAATGCTGATGAGTGTATAGTTCGGAATCAGACATTATAGAGATATAACCCCCCAACGTGTGAGACTTAAGTAGTCTTATAAATAAAGGCGTGATGTATTCTGTGGGTAAGGATATGATACTATGAAGTGTGACATCAAGTAGTATATGAATTAAGACTTAGATATTCTGTGGGTGAGGACATAATATTATGAAGTGTGACATTAAGCAGTCTATGAATTAAGACTTAGATATTCTGTGCATGAAGACATGATATTATGAAGTGTGACATTAAGTAGTCTATGAACTAAGACTTAGGTATTCTGTGCATGAAGACATGATATTATGAAGTGTGACATTAAGTAGTCTATGAATTAAGACTTAGATATTCTGTGGGTGAGGACATGATACTATAAAGTGTGACATTAAGCAGCCTATGAATTAAGTTTTAGATATTCTGTGCATGAAGACATGATATTATGAAGTGTGACATTAAGCAGTCACACTAACTAAGACTTAGATATTCTGTTCATGAAGACATATTATGAAGTGAGACATTAAGTAGTCTATGAATTAAGACTTAGATATTCTGTGCATGACGACATATTATGAAGTGTGACATTAAGAAGTCTATGAATTAAGACTTAGATATTCTGTGCATGAAGACACGATATTATGAAGTGTGACATTAAGGAATTCTGTGAAGTAAGAAGTAATATATTATATAAATGCTGACCTGTGATCATTCTATGAAATGTGACAGATAGCTCTTTCATGAGAACATGATATATTCTGTAAATGGTGACGTATGATTCTATACAATGTGATATGAAATTGGTTGTAATATGCCCATGTGAATGGACAGTGACATGATGAATGAATTATCATAAGTGGGAGGAGTGTCTCACAAGCTCCTCAGTACTACGGTGAGAATCGGAGCAGTCATCCTTTGCCGCCGAGGTGCGAATTGTACAAGAAGTGTGAAATATAGCGGGGTATATAAATAAAGCCATGGAATCATGGACAGGAGACAAACAAATGAAAAGACGATTAAAGGCCACAGAGATGGGATTTCTCCGAAGAATGTTGAAAGTTCCCTGGACAGCTAAAAAGACAATGAGGAAGTTCTCAAAGAGGCCAACACAAAAAGGGAGCTCTTAAAAAAACATCAGAAAGAAGCAATCAACATTTTTCGGACACATCATGAGAAGAGGAAAGTTCGAATACTTGGTTACAACTGGCAAAATAAAAGGAAAGAGAGATCGCGGACGACAAAGAGAGAAAATACTGGATAGCTTGGTGTCATGACATGGAAAACGGTCAACAACAGAACTGATACGATGCACTGTAGATAGAAGATTGTGGAGGGACATGATCACCTACGCCAACCGGTAAAGCACATGATGATGATGAAATAAAGCCATTATGAAGTGTTGTACAACCAAGACTTGTTTGTTGATCTCAGTTCATCAGTAGATGTTATATAAGGCTGCATCAAGTGGCAGTTTACCCCAGCCAGGGTTATTAAGTCACAACGCGAGGGAAGCACGAGATACGAACGACTAACGGGAGCGAGGCTTCCTTACAACTACGACAACGGACAAGTGAGCCTAAATCTTAAAGGACTGAAACTACAGTCAAGTATTGGTTAACAAAACAGTGACACGGCATTACGAGAAAGAAGTGTGAAAAATATAACACAAAATATAAACGCCTGAAAGTACATATCGCACTATACAAGAAAACCAGTAAAATTAAAACTACTAAGGTCATGTACCTTCCCGATTGTAATATATAGCTGTGAATCATAGACAATCTAGAAAACCTCAAAGAAGATAGATACTATTTTCATTTGAAAATAAATGTTTTCATAAAGAAAAACAGCAACAAAACAAAACGTATTAAAAGACCTACACATTACAAAGAACTGATAAACACCGTTCAGCAGAGGAAACTAAAATACTATGCTTCAAAATGCAGAGCAGACTGGAAAAAAAAAACAATAATGGAAGGTATGGTTCCTGGGCGACGCATCAGGGTCATACCAAGAAGAAGGTGATTTCAGGGCTATGGTGAATGCAACGTTCTGTGGGAGATCTGGATAGAGACAGATCCTTTCAGACAGGCTATGGTGGATATATATGGTGAACGTTCTGTGGGAGATCTGGATAGAGACAGACTCTTTCAGACAGGCTGTAGTGAATGCAAAGATCTGTGGGAGATCTGGGTAGAGACAGACTCTTTCAGACAGTTTGTGGTGAATGCAACGTTCTGTGGGAGATCTGGATAGAGACAAATTCTTTCAGACAGGCTGTAGTGAATGCAACGTTCTGTGGGAGATCTGGATAGAGACAAATTCTTTCAGACAGGCTGTGGTGGATGCAACGTTCTGTGGGAGATCTGGATAGAGACAAATTCTTTCAGACAGGCTGTGGTGGATGCAACGTTCTGTGGGAGATCTGGCTGGAGAAAGATTCTTTCAGACAGGCTATGGTGGATGCAACGTTCTGTGGGAGATCTGGCTGGAGACAGATTCTTTCAGACAGGCTATGGTGGATGCAACGTTCTGTGGGAGATCTGGCTGGAGACAGATTCTTTCAGACAGGCTATGGTGGATGCAACGTTCTGTGGGAGATCTGGCTGGAGACAGATTCTTTCAGACAGGCTATGGTGGATGCAACGTTCTGTGGGAGATCTGGCTGGAGACAGATTCTTTCAGACAGGCTATGGTGAATGCAACGTTCTATGGGAGATCTGGATAGAGACAAATTCTTTCAGACAGGCTGTGGTGGATGCAACGTTCTGTGGGAGATCTGGATAGAGACAAATTCTTTCAGACAGGCTATGGTGGATGCAACGTTCTGTGGGAGATCTGGCTGGAGACAGATTCTTTCAGACAGGCTGTGGTGGATGCAACGTTCTGTGGGAGATCTGGATAGAGACAAATTCTTTCAGACAGGCTGTGGTGGATGCAACGTTCTGTGGGAGATCTGGCTGGAGACAGATTCTTTCAGACAGGCTATGGTGGATGCAACGTTCTGTGGGAGATCTGGCTGGAGACAGATTCTTTCAGACAGGCTATGGTGGATGCAACGTTCTGTGGGAGATGTGGATAGAGACAGATTCTTTCAGACAGGCTATGGTGGATGCAACGTTCTGTGGGAGATCTGGATAGAGACAGATTCTTTCAGACAGGCTATGGTGAATGCAACGTTCTGTGGGAGATCTGGATAGAGACAGATTCTTTCAGACAGGCTATGGTGAATGCAACGTTCTGTGGGAGATCTGGATAGAGACAGATTCTTTCAGACAGGCTGTGGTGGATGCAACGTTCTGTGGGAGATCTGGATAGAGACAGATTCTTTCAGACAGGCTATGGTGGATGCAACGTGCTGTGGGAGATCTGGATAGAGACAGATTCTTTCAGACAGGCTATGGTGAATGCAACGTTCAGTGGGAGATCTGGATAGAGACAGATTCTTTCAGACAGGCTATGGTGGATGCAACGTTCTGTGGGAGATCTGGATAGAGACAGATTCTTTCAGACAGGCTATGGTGAATGCAACGTTCTGTGGGAGATCTGGATAGAGACAGATTCTTTCAGACAGGCTGTGGTGAATGCAACGTTCTGTGGGAGATCTGGATAGAGACAGATTCTTTCAGTCAGGCTGTGGTGGATGCAAGGTTCTGTGGGAGATCTGGATAGAGACAGATTCTTTCAGACAGGCTGTGGTGGATGCAAGGTTCTGTGGGAGATCTGGATAGAGACAGATTCTTTCAGACAGGCTGTGGTGGATGCAAGGTTCTGTGGGAGATCTGGATAGAGACAGATTCTTTCAGACAGGCTATGGTGAATGCAACGTTCTGTGGGAGATCTTGATAGAGACAGATTCTTTCAGACAGGCTATAGTGGATGCAACGTTCTGTGGGAGATCTGGATAGAGACAGATTCTTTCAGACAGGCTATGGTGAATGCAACGTTCTGTGGGAGATCTGGATAGAGACAGATTCTTTCAGACAGGATATGGTGAATGCAACGTTCTGTGGGAGATCTGGATAGAGACAGATCCTTTCAGACAGGCTGTGGTGAATACAACGTTCTGTGGAAGATCTGGATAGAGACAGATTCTTTCAGACAGGCTATGGTGAATGCAACGTTCTGTGGGAGATCTGGATAGAGACAGATTCTTTCAGACAGGCTATGGTGGATGCAACGTTCTGTGGGAGATCTGGATAGAGACAGATTCTTTCAGACAGGCTATGGTGGATGCAACGTTCTGTGCGATATCTGGATAGAGACAGACTCTTTCAGACAGGCTATGGTGAATGCAACGTTTTATGGGAGATCTGGATAGAGATAGATTCTTTCAGACAGGCTATGGCGAATGCAACGTTCTATGGGAGATCTGGATAGAGACAGATTCTTTCAGACAGGCTATGGTGGATGCAACGTTCTGTGGGAGATCTGGATAGAGACAGATTCTTTCAGACAGGCTATGGTGGATGCAACGTTCTGTGGGAGATCTGGATAGAGACAAATTCTTTCAGACAGGCTGTGGTGAATGCAACGTTCTATGGGAGATCTGGATAGAGACAGATTCTTTCAGACAGGCTATGGTGAATGCAACGTTCTATGGGAGATCTGGATAGAGACAGATTCTTTCAGACAGGCTATGGTGAATGCAACGTTCTATGGGAGATCTGGATAGAGACAGATTCTTTCAGACAGGCTATGGTGGATGCAACGTTCTGTGGGAGATCTGGATAGAGACAAATTCTTTCAGACAGGCTATGGTGAATGCAACGTTCTATGGGAGATCTGGATAGAGACAGATTCTTTCAGACAGGCTATGGTGAATGCAACGTTCTATGGGAGATCTGGATAGAGACAGATTCTTTCCGACAGGCTATGGTGAATGCAACGTTCTATGGGAGATCTGGATAGAGACAGATTCTTTCAGACAGGCTATGGTGGATGCAACGTTCTGTGGGAGATCTGGATAGAGATAAATTCTTTCAGACAGGCTGTGGTGAATGCAACGTTCTGTGGGAGATCTGGATAGAGACTGATTCTTTCAGACAGGCTGTGATGAATGCAACGTTCTGTGGGAGATCTGGATAGAGACAGATTCTTTCAGACAGGCTATGGTGGATGCAACGTTCTGTGGGAGATCTGGATAGAGACAGATTCTTTCAGACGGGCTGTGGTGAATGCAACGTTCTGTGGGAGATCTGGATAGAGACTGATTCTTTCAGACAGGCTGTGATGAATGCAACGTTCTGTGGGAGATCTGGATAGAGACAGATTCTTTCAGACAGGCTATGGTGGATGCAACGTTCTGTGGGAGATCTGGATAGAGACAGATTCTTTCAGACAGGCTATGGTGGATGCAACGTTCTGTGGGAGATCTGGATAGAGACAGATTCTTTCAGACAGGCTATGGTGGATGCAACGTTCTGTGGGAGGTCTGGATAGAGACAGATTCTTTCAGACAGGCTATGGTGGATGCAACGTTCTGTGGGAGATCTGGATGGAAGACTCTTTCAGACAGACTATGGTGGATGCAACGTTCTGTAGGAGATCTGGATAGAGACAGACTCTTTCAGACAGGCTGTGGTGGATGCAACGTTCTGTAGGAGATCTGGATAGAGACAGACTCTTTCAGACAGGCTGTGGTGGATGCAACGTTCTGTAGGAGATCTGGATAGAGACAGACTCTTTCAGACAGGCTGTGGTGGATGCGACGTTCTGCAAAGAACTATCGAGCTGCTGATGATGATATGATTTCAATTATTGTGAGAAAACATTGGGGCTAATAAAGGCAGGGGCCTCAAATTTTCCCTTAGCTTAGGGACTTAAAAAGTCTAAATCCAGCACATCATGAAAGCAATATCTGTCATGTGCCATGTAAGTTCGATAGAACATCTGTCATGTGTCACGTAGGTTCGATAGAACATCTGTCATGTACCACGTAGATTCAACATAGCATCTGTCATGTGCCACGTAGGTTCAACAGAACATTTGTCATGTGCCACGTAGGTTCAACAGAACATCTGTCATGTGCCATGTAGGTTCAACAGAACATCTGTCATGTGCCACGTAGGTTCAACAGAACATATGTCATGTGCCACGTAGGTTAAACAGAACATCTGTCATGTGCCACGTAGGTTCAGCACAAACTATGTCATGTGCCACGTAGGTTCAACAGAACATCTGTCATGTGCCACGTAGGTTCAACAGAACATCTGTCATGTGCCACGTAGGTTCAAGAGAACATCTGTCATGTGTCACGTAGGTTCAAAAGAACATCTGTCATGTGCCATGTAGGTTCAACAGAACATCTGTCGTGTGCCACGTAGGTTCAACAGAACATCTGTCATGTGCCACGTAGGTTAAACAGAACATCTGTCATGTGCTACGTAGGTTCAAGAGAACATCTGTCATGTGCCATTTAGGTTCGATAAAACAGCAACTATATGCCACGTAGGTTATATAGAATATTTATCATGTGCCATGTAGGTTAGATAGAATATTTGTCATGTGCCATGTAGGTTAGATAGAACATTTATGCTAACTGACCACTATTGGCCATGTGATAAGTTTGACCTAATACTTGCCTCCATTAGTTCAAAGGAACCTACTCCATTAATGTTTTGCTTTGTACATATTTTACAGATAACAAGTCATAGCGTGTGTCTGCTGGTTGAGAGTGTGAGTCCACGAAGGCGATCGGTCTCAGCAAGATAACTTGAAATCAGTAACACGTAACTAATTCTGCTCATTTTTCAGTGCGATGTTTAGTTAATCTATTTATATAATTATGTTTTCATTTTCGCTTACAAATTTATTTATAACTGTTGACATTTATCTTTTTAGAAAAGAAACTTTTTTTCAGGACGAACTGAGAATGATATTGTTGTTTATTTTCAGTAAAGAAAACTTCCAGACTTTTCGTGACTTATGTCCAGTACACTGCAAGACACTGTAAGTTATTGACAGTTAATAACGAGCTCAAAACACAACACAACGAGCCTTCAGCAAACGTTGTGAGAATACCAGGCCCTATGGTCGACCACGAAAAAGATGGATGGATGGAATATTAGAAGCATTAGGAAACACAACAGCAGCAGAGGCGAACAGAAGAGCAAAAGACCGTAAACTATATTTCCCCTCGACACTGAAAGACAAATGAGGAGGGAAAGAGGAAGAAGCAGAAGAATAACGAGCTTTTATATTAAGAGGCTGAAATACTAGAAATGATGACATCAACAACGAGCAGTAACAACACGTTCTTTCTATATTTAGTGGAGTATTTTGGGGCATGCAGCCTACAGAGTTGTCCTACTTTTGTGAAATCTCGTTTCCCCCTTCATGTTTCGGGTACATTGTTCAATGTGTAATTTCTAATCGTCATTCTGACGTCAAGTTTATGCGATCTACATAACAAGATAAAATGTAACTTTTTTGTAGTTCACCTTCTTGACAATGCAGTCACAATATTGCAAATTTTACCGATATGACGTATCTTCTTGCTATCAAATGTGCTTTATACTCAGTTTCATCATACATTTCACTCATGCACGATATCATCGTCAACTGTCTAGTTATCATGGTTATTGTTGTCTTCATCGCTCGGGTCAAAGACTTTAATCCCGGAGCGAGTCTCACATCAAAAGCTAACTCGATGAGAACATTTGGCCTAATCGTTCTTCCTTGGTTTGTTTCCCTTATAGTGGTACCAACTTTTGTATACCAGAGCAGACACCGGTGGGCTACGAATTGCTTCTTTATAAGTTTTCTCTTTTACGAGATCTTTAAATCCATCGACGCAGCTGTTGCTATTATTTTGGGGATTCCCCTTGTAACTGTAGCTGCAGTTCTGAGATGTAGAAGATTTACTCAAAGGCGGTCTTCTGGGTCAACGCAAGCACAGCTCGTGCATTCCGGTCCGAAGATTGACAGTTCATTTGTTTGCATCCCTGTTGTTTCTGTCTCCATCGTCTGTGATCTTTCACACTTTTTAGTGTTAAAACAGAAAATGATTTATCAAGATATGAATACTGATATTCAGTATGTAAACATGTCATTGCGCAAAATATTTATTTATTTTGAACGTATATATAATACCAATTTTCTTTGTTACACCTTCACATCACAGTTTACTAAATTTTTAATGAAATCTTGTTCTATTGACGGACATGTTTTGATTACTACATTCTGAAATATACGGGATAAGGCGTTGAACAACACATCCACGTTAAGACAGGTAAATTCACATAAAGCAGAAACATTTCTACGCATACAACAACCAAAGAAAAATATTTTGGAGTAAAAATGAAAATAAGAAATGGTAAAGTTGTTGTAGTAATAAATCTATGGCTGACAGGAACACTTAGAACTATAATTCTCTCGTTGAGGTCAACAGAAGAAGAAACATTGCCATCGTGAGTATATAAGAAATGAGCGAGCTAAATCATGTTGTTCGACCATGGAAGAAGGTGTATAGTTTTAACATCATGAATAAAATACTTGTGGAATCTATCAAAAGTCGACTATGAATCAATAACAAACACTACAAGAAGAAAATATGAAGTGTAAAATAGCCGTAACTGATGATCTGGAGGAAAAGAGAAAAAAAATACTCAAGATAAGAATGGGCTGTCAGATGGGCTATCAGATTGGTGTGTAAGGATTAAGGAGTTAATGAGTTTTATTGATACCAAGAGCAGGGAATACTCACACGTGAGTTAACAGTTACATCACGAGCCAAGACATTTCGTTACCTTCAATCGCGAAACAATAGCTTTGACTTGAATGTGCTAGTGATCACAAGATTTCAAGTGGAAGGCTTCCATGTGTCTCAACGCGTGAAGTCTTGTGTTGTTTTTATGGATCTATTGGTCTATAAACTGACGTCCTTCTACACAACTAAAGTTATATGACGATGCCTGGGGGTTATCTCCCGTAGTCTATTTGTTCCGCCACTATAAGAGTTATGTAGTTGTTGACATACAATTTTCAAGGATTATTTGTAGAAAGTGCTGGTTTATTTCAAAACCTTTTCATCTGTTCATTTCCTCCTATACTCGAATATCCTGACACCAATATAAAGCATATATTAATCGACGTTGACCTCACCCAAGACGCCAACCTCTGCCTTCCAGCCCAGCCTACTTAGATCTACCTGAGCATGTTTATCGAGTACTTCACAAAGCATACATTGATATAAGTTAAACTATTGCCATAGCAACTGCTATAGCTTTGTGCCTCTTGTAATACTTGCGACCAGTATCGACTTTTGGGCATACACCAAATCAGTTACAGCTCAGGGCCACGCAATCCGAATGGCCTCCACACTTTTTTCAGAACGTGATTTTAAGACAACACTTTTGATTTAACTACTACAATCTGGTGTTAATTTATTAACAGAGGGAAGGGGGTGGGGTGCTCACATTTTCATTTAGTTTAAGGCCTCCCCATGCCTGAATCTGGCACTGCTAGCAACACTCTCTAGACTCTAGATACTTACAACAGCGCCTGAAAATGGGTACATCCAATGTTCTTCACTAATTCATGGAGACCTAGATTCATGTATACCATAACCCATTTATGTATATATTGTCATAGAGAACTATAGGCTTTAACAACATAACTCACATTCGTAACAAAATGTTACAGACACCTCTTTATTTACTTGTTTCTGGTTAATGTAGTCCATGCAGCGAACACATTTTTCTCTCTGTTTTCATAATTCAAATGAATGCCATTTACCATTTTCAAATACTTATAATCAATAGTTTTAACTTTGCGAGCATCAATTGTTTACCTATATGTTCATCTGGGTTATAATAAACAATTTCAGCTAATCGTATTTTAGCAACCAAAAGAGAGTACCGATGACAAAGCAGTATGGTTTCTTGTAAAGATTGTAATGTTAGGCACATTTTAGATACAATTTACTTCGTGAAATATGTTGACGGTGACAAAATCAACAGTAATTCAGTTAGTTAACCACGGCTTCTAAAATGTTGCAGATTTTGTTGAACACAGTCAAACGATGGTGCTCTTCCAGGTCTTCGTTGATCTCATTTTGAAATTCACTGCGGTAAATAAATGCATATACATATAGCAGAAACATAATATATTAAATCAAACACAGGCTTACATCATCATATTAAATCAAACACAGGTTTACATCAATCTTTGATGTGAAAGTAAATTTAATGATTCTCATTCCAACTTGGCACCAGAATAACTTAATAAAATACGCTTTTGAGGCTTTTGAGATATCTATAAATATGTAACATTGTTTTAATCAGGGAGTGATATTACACATGAGAGCTTATCTGATCTCTAATATTGCTGCTACATTATAAAGAATATATGTCTGAAGATTAGTTTGAATGTTCTACTTTATGTTTTGGACATGGTGTATTTGGTTAAAATCTGAAGTAGTTGTTTGAGTTAAGATAGTTATGCCGTGTTCCATAATGGATTTCTTTGTTTGAGAGATAGCTCTTACAACGACGTTGTTATCATAGCAGGAGCCTTTAAATCTTCATGTATAAACCAAATTAAAGTTTATATTACTAGAGTTATAACCCTTTGAAGGATATTCACCTAGATGATGATGTGTTTTGCCCTGGTCATCCTGGTGCCACTTTCATGACTCCTCCTTCCCTACATCAGCCAGAGTCTGAAGCTAAAGACCATTAAACCGCTCAGCTCCTGGCAATAACTTAACTGTGATCTACGCCCGTGTGTTACCGGGGCCCCATTATGTGGGATGTAAAGAATAGTGACACTGTGACCTTCCAGGCATGTCGTATGAGGCGACTAAGGAGGTTGATCGATGGCTTGACAAGCTGTCATTGTAAAAAGCATTGTTATGGAAACAGACCATAGATTTTAGAAGCAGTGATCTCTGCAATATGTGCCATTTTGGCACGCAAGGTTTCTATTTTTGAGATTGTGGTTCTGCCCTATGTGCCGTCTTCGGCTCGAAAGGACAATAGATAGATAGATAGATAGATCTACGCCACTGAAGATCTGAGCAACATTTTCTCAATGTTATTTCACTCAACAGATTACAATATTTGTAACGCTTGTTATTTTGTCAATTACGTCATATTGTAAAGAGTTTTTGTTGTGACAAAAGGCTAATACGCCTCAAAAGTTAACACCATCAATCGCATATCCCAACACTTCTGTAGCAGATGGTCAGTGAAGGAAAGAATCATCACATTTTTATATTTTTATTATTTTATTGATGGCGATACAAAGTTCTTGTATTCGTTCTTGTAGTTTGAAACATTATCGATTGATCTTGCAGCTTTATGTTGACGTTGTTCCTCCATCTGATTCTATATTTCCCTTGTCCTCTCCTTCCATCTCCACTTCTTTCAGTACTCCTTTTTGTAATAGTGTTGGGGTCACTAATAAAGAAATGAGAACCCTTGTTGGCGTGAAACAATCGACAAGAAATACAGAGATTAAGGAGCAGGATTTATAATTGTACGATAGACATGAGTTACAAAGACTAGATGATCCACGAGCAATAGAAGGTCACTGACCCTATCGCTTAGCGCGCAATATATTTGAGTAGCAATTCAACGATTAATGTAGAGCTTTCATTGAGAGCAAGCGTGTTCTGATAGCATCAGAATCTAGTATGTGCAGAAGAACTATTGTATTGTTGCTAGAAGTAACGTTAATTAAGAAGAATGAACTTTAAAAGTGGAAAGTCATTGTCCGTTGCAGAACCCTAACTGGCGCAGTCGTCGAGACAACCGTGGTAACGAGTACTAGATACTCTGTAATTAAAATAGTGAGATCTAATGTAGGTACTCGATTCAATTACATCAGTTGGAGGTTTAATTCACGGATGTCTAGAGAGAAGTACCTGGTAGAGAACTATATACAGTCTGGTTCGTAGACATCACCCCGTGATTCCACAATGTTCTTGAAGTGTTAATTCATCACGTTGTGTTTCAAGACATGTAAGTCTTTTTATGTTACAGACTTTGTTATAACACTCAAGCCCATTAAGTAATAAAGATTAGGTTATGCCGGAATCAAAGGTCTGATATAGTTTATGTGCGTCTGAGAAGTCCGGTTGTTTCCGGTTGTTTCCAAAATGGAGGAATTATTTTTCTCCGGCTTGGTATAGAACCGTTGATCAGAGGTTTAACAAGCCGCTATCGTCAAAATGATTTTGTTAATGAAACGTAGACCTGATACTGAATGTGTAAACAACAAGAGATATAGAAACAAAGTTGAACGCATTCGAAAATAAATGTCTAAGGAAAATACTTGGTATAGCGTGGAACGAATTCAAAACAAACGAGGAAATTAGAGAAATCGCCAATCAACCACTAATATCTTCAGTAATAAAGAAAAGACGATGGTCATATGTTGGACATGTGATGAGAAGCGATAATAACCGAATAGCAAAGCAAGACCTCATATGGGGAACAACAGGTAAAAGAAAAAGAGGAAGACCCAGGGAGACACTGAGAAGAACATTGATGAGAGAGGCAAGAGCAGCAGGAATCGGCTCCCTCAATGAGATAGAACTGCTTGCACAGAACAGAGACAGATGGCGAGATTTAATAATATATCTTTTAAAAGAAAACTGCTAGAACAAAAAAATCATATAGGACAAGGTGTATCTTGGTCTACGCCCTATGGGCCGGTTACGGCTCGAAAGGTCAATAGATAGATAGAGAAGTCATACACTTTGTTTACACCACTACATGTTAATGGCGCTGAATCATAAGACACTCTCGTTCCACACTTAGAAGCCATTGTGTGTGTGTGTAGTTCAGCATTAGTTTTATGCTGATCCTGTTTATTATGGTCTTGTTTATAATTGTGTTTCTATCGTACAATCCAACATCCTCCCTCAAACTTGTCATTGTAGTATCGTGTTATGTTTTACATTAAATCGCGTTTATGTAGTAATTAGTGTACTTGTCTGTTGATCTTATAGAACGGGTTTAACTCTTCAGTAGCGGCAAACGTTTACATTCAATGGAAGCGCCTTCGGAATAGAATTCCTCTGATGCTGATTCATCATCATCGAGTGCCAACTCCGCAACGAAGGTTGACTACCATGGAGCGCCATTCTGCTCTGTCCCTTGCTTTGATGGTGCAGGTTGTCATAGGTTGGTTTGTCCATCTTTTGATGTTACTCGTCCATGTTAGTCTTGGTCTGCCTCTTTTACCTTGTATTTTCCTCTCCAGGATTGCTTTTAGTAGGCTGTGATGTCTTTTAACATGGCCCAACAATCGCATTTGTCTTGTTTGAATTGTGTTTAGTAGTTGATTTCATGATAGACATAAGTTACAAAGACTAGATGAGCCATGCTGATTACCGCCCATTAATCTGCCTATTGTTATAGGAAACTCACTCTATTGGTGTCCCTGTACAGTTCATGATTTTACGATGCGTCATTTCCTGTTTTAGCTACTGATAGTCGCACGTGTTGAAATAGTCTTTTTTTTTAATGCCTCTTATTTTTATTTAACTTCCGACGGCCTGCTGGACTGTGAAATACTCAACGCCTAAATTGAGTGCATTATTTACTCTTCTTTTCACTGAGACTGTTCTAACGTCGATAACTATATATAAGTGATTTCATTGCTGCACTTACAGACATCTATTATTGGCTGAAACTGTCGTGCCTGCTCGCAGGCTGTGCCGCAACCACCACTATTCTGTGGTGCTACGACTTCTCATTCTGTTGCAGCCTGTCTCAACAGGCAAAGGTTAGTTGAGAAAAACTAAAAAGAACATTCTTGGAGGAGACTCTAAGGCAATTAATAATCTGGCATAGATTCTTTTGGACAACTCCAGCAGTCTGATTGTTAAAATGCGACACGATAATGTTCTTGCTATCTTGCTCACAGCACCATCACGTTGTAGTCCAGCACCATAATGTTATTAATATCTTGTTCACAGCACTATCACGTTATAGTCCGGCACCATAATGTTCTTGCTACTTTGCTCACAGCACCATCACGTTATAGTCCTGCACCATAATGTTATTAATATCTTGTTCACAGCACCATCACGTTATAGTCCGGCACCATAATGTTATTAATATCTTGCTCACAGCACCATCACGTTGTAGTACAGCACCATAATGTTATTAATATCTTGTTCACAGCACTATCACGTTATAGTCCGGCACCATAATGTTCTTGCTACTTTGCTCACAGCACCATCACGTTATAGTCCTGCACCATAATGTTATTAATATCTTGTTTACAGCACCATCACGGTATAGTCCGGCACCATAATGTTATTAATATCATGCTCACATAAACATCACGTTATAGTCCGGCACCATAATGTTATTAATATCTTGTTCACAGCACCATCACGTTATAGTCCGGCCCATAATGTTATTAATATAAGGCTCACAGCACCATCACGTTATAGTCCGGCAACATAATGTTATTAATATCATGCTCACATAAACATCACGTTATAGTCCGGCACCATAATGTTATTAATATCTTGTTCACAGCACCATCACGTTATAGTCCGGCCCCATAATGTTATTAATATCATGCTCACAGCACCATCACGTTATAGTCCGGCACCATAATGTTATTAATATCATGCTCACAGCACCATCACGTTATAGTCCGGCACCATAATGTTATTAATATCATGCTCACAGCACCATCACGTTATAGTCCGGCACCATAATGTTATTAATATCATGCTCACAGCACCATCACGTTATAGTCCGGCACTATAATGTTATTAATATCATGCTCACATAAACATCACGTTATAGTCCGGCACCATAATGTTATTAATATCTTGTTCACAGCACCATCACGTTATAGTCCGGCCCCATAATGTTATTAATATCATGCTCACAGCACCATCACGTTATAGTCCGGCACCATAATGTTATTAATATCATGCTCACAGCACCATCACATTATAGTCCGGCCCCATAATGTTATTAATATCATGCTCACAGCACCATCACGTTATAGTCCGGCACCATAATGTTATTAATATCATGCTCACAGCACCATCACGTTATAGTCCGGCACCATAATGTTATTAATATCATGCTCACAGCACCATCACGTTATAGTCCGGCACCATAATGTTATTAATATCATGCTCACATCACTGATAACTGGAGGAATCAAAAGCACACCATTTCAAGCAACATCCCACCAAAGTCCACCTGAGATGAAAATCCTGACCCAGAAATGATAAACAACAATTATAACCCATCATAAAGGACCCATGTATACACAGATAGAGAAACAAACAGAAATGGATGAGGGGGAATCTACATGAAATACAAAGATGGAAGAAGAACTAAAAAGGCTTTTGAAACACTTAAAGAAACCCCCCTAACATAAGCAGTTTTCTTCACGGACTGCAAATCACTTCTGAAGTCCCTGTAAGATTCAATCTATGCCAAATTCACGACACAGCCCAGCACAAAATGAGGTGGTACAGTCCACACTTGTGGCCTACCCTCTCACAGCGGAATTGCTGGAAAAGGGGTAGTAATGACCTCCACAAAAAAAGGTTAAGAAAAGCCAATTGCAAACACTCAGCAAGTTACAAGGAAGCTAATATCATCATATGAAACAAATGCAAAACAAATTGCGAGAAAAAGTTGCAAATAATCTACTTTCATAATCAAATCTTCCGTCATAACACGCCTTGGCCATTTTCTTCCCAAGATGATTTCTGATCTGCCACTTAGGACCGTGAAGGTACCTAGGAGAGTGATGATCTTGGAGAGGAAAGTTTCTTCGCTTTTAGCCATCTCACGTGACTCAAAACATACGTCTAACCATAACCATAACGTATATATTTACTGACTCATCATCATCATCATCAAGGACCGGGCCTGCTGGCGTTGGTGTTCATGTCTCTCCACAACTTTCGATCACGACAGTTATTTATCATTTCTGTTTTTGACCTTCTGGCAAGCCATTCTCTTAAGCTGTCTGGTATCTTTTCTCTTTGCCTTCCTCTATCTCTTCGTCCCTCAATTTTCCCAGTCGTCACAATATATTCCAGTTGTTCTCTTCTCATTACATGGCCAAAAAATGATGATTGTTTCTTCCTAATATTGGAAATTAGCTCTCTTTTTGCTTTAGCCTCTTTCAAAACGTTTTCATTACTCTTCTTAGCTGTCCATGGTATTCTCAACGTTCTTCTGTAAAACCACATTTCTACAGACACCTGTGATTTTCTTGTCTATTGTCGTATTGTCCATGATTCACATCCATTTGTTAAGACTGGCTCTACATCAGTGGCGTATACTGGTTTTGGGGTCTGGGCTACCGCTGACATAGTAAATAAAAACATACATTATATTCAGTAGGCTAACATAAAGTAATATTTTCTAATGACTTCACTACGTTTTAAATTACTTACTTATTTATGTTAATTATATCCGTCTTGTTTGGGACGAAAATGTCTTGATTACTTTGTCATTGAAAGTTCTGTTGGGTTGGTCTCTAAGTTTCTGAGGGAATGATTTCTTAATGGACATTAATGCCAAACCAGATAATCGTTCTTGTGTCTGAGTTGAGCAACAATAAGATTTGATTCTCTTGATAGCAGAAAAAGTTCTTTCTACAGATGCTGATGCGCATAACGTAGTTATAAATAAGTTAGGAAGTTCCGATAATCAGACATAGTTTCACTTTCACTTTTAACGCTTTTGATTGTCTAGAGCTAAAAAAAACCATGAAACCACATTCCTCTAGCGATAACACCCGCTATATTATTTTGACTCCCAATTTTTGAATGGTCGTTAATACTAGATTAGGACAGAGGAAAAATGTACCGCTGGCTACAAGAGGTTTCAATGTAGAGTAGTTTCGCTTTCATTCACAAACGTTATAGTGTCCAGAGGAAAACCTTGCTTTAATAAATGCAAATCAAAGCAAGTAAGTCATATTGACCGACGAAATGCGTAATAGAATATTCGAAAATTTGTAATTATTTAAAATAATGTAATAAATTATCATTTCCTTTTTTTTTCGTTAGCATGTTCCGTTTCTTTAATATGGCTACCTGTGGTAGCTGCAGTATCACAGAGAATACGTCACTGCTCCACATAACATTTAAGAACTCTCTTTCTTGTTTCTATTGTCAAAAATGGATTGCATTGTATCTTCCTCATTTTTTACGCAAAACACGTTGTTAGAATTGTTAAAGCCACGTTACTGATCGAGGAAAGGTTTATATTCAAGGTTGGGAAATAGCATGTACAAACTGGCCTAGAGTAGGCAGCATGTCTCGTGCCTCAGCTACACGTAACAATATTCTTCCAATGTTCACGATTACATCAAACTCTCGATAATTACAGTCGTGGAACTTTTCAACAGCCCTTCGTATTCTGCATAAGCTTATTTATCTGTTTTGTTAATTCAACGCGTTTTCACACAATTCTCTGTTATTTGATGCAAGGTCTATTTATCCTTTTCCGAGTATTACGTTTCTTCTCCTGTTCTATCAATGACTCTACATCGTCTCTCAGACACTATCACCCACTCTCTCTCTCTCTCTCTCTCTCTCTCTCTTTCTCTCAGTCTTTAACCCTCTCTCAATCTCTCACAGTCTTTAACACTCTCTCAATCTCTCACAGTCTTTAACACTCTCTCAATCTCTCACAGTCTTTAACACTCTCTCAATCTCTCTCAGTCTCTCTCGCTCACTCACTCTCTCTCTCTCTCTCTCTCTTTCTCTCTGTATGAGTGTGAATACCTTAGAACAAGTTTTTGTCAAGCTATGTTTACCAGCTTTGTTTTAGAACAGGAAGTTGTTAATTTATGACGTGCTAACACCGTACGTGTGTTGTGTGCGTAAGTATGTGTGTTGGCCATTTACTGCTGCAGCAGGGTGCCAGATTGCACTTGTAGTTTTAAACCAAACAGTATTTTTGTTTAAAAACCAGAAATAAGCCGAACATATTGTCATACGCATATTAGAAATAATTTTAAAAAGCTCAAAATTTCGCCTTCATTAAATAATATGAAACTACGATATAAACCTGCTGAAGTGTACATTGTTTTAACATTTAACCTGGTCACGTTTACATTGTTTTAACATTTTTGCTTATAGAATTAAGTCAAATCAATATTTGATCGAAAGTAGTCTTTCTGCTATAAATTTAATAAAAACATGTTTAAAATAATGATCAGATACGTCCTATTTCTTACAAGTATTATAACTGAGCGCACATGAGAAGAAAAGTCAAATTTATGTATAAGAAAGCCACATTGGCAACTCTTCCATTCAGTGGTTTGTTAGTGACCTCTGACCCCGTCTGTAGTGCGTTGTTTAGTTGGTGGGTCAACATGATCTGGTTAGCTACTGGACAATTTTGCCAGATATATTTATAGCAGGTCGAGCTGCACACATAAGAGAGCGGTTCCAGAGCGCGCAGGTTGTACATTACGTTCATCTACATTTATTACATTGTGTATGTGTCATTTATTATTTCTAGAATACAGATTTAATGAGTGTCTTTCCGGTTCTTTTCTTTCATCAAGTGATTAGTGATTTCTATTACATTCAAAAATGACTGCTTACATTGAAAGTCAGTGTTTCATCAAAGTTGACTGTATTTATTTCCGGGAACATATGAATATGTCATAGACATCCACTTCGTTACTCAGACATTTAACATAAACTGATCAACCACATCACTTTGCAGGACAATTGGCGTCCAGATTAATGTCCAGATTATGACATCTATCGCGTTAGAATCAACTATCTTAAACAACTTACAAGCTTTTGTGGATAAATATAAATCAGCAAACACACCAAATGTAGACTATTGTGACAGCCTTACTAAAATGTGGATGACAGAACTGGAAACCCATTCAAGCTCTTGAAAAGGTACTCATTGCCTTTACAAACAAATACACCAGAAGAGTAATAAATAAACTGGAGAGACTTTACACCAACAGAAACTATAAGAGCAGAAACAACACAAGGTTACGCCTAATACGAAGAAGACACCGGAAGTAAATCGGTCACGTGCTCAGGGTGGACGAAAGAAGATTTCCGCGCAAGGTTTTTACATGAACGGCGAGTGGCAAAAGAAAACAGAAGATCATTTGAAGCTCTAAGAAGAACAATCAACAGAGATGGCCCACATATAGACTGAAGAACAACAAGACCTAGCAGTGAATCACCAAACATGAAGACTTATGATTTCTGCCTTTTGGTCAGAGAGGAAGTAAGTAACTAACTCATCATCATCATCGAGTGCCGTCTCCGCAACGAAGGTTGGCTACCATGGAGCGCCATTCTGCTCTGTCTCTTGCTTTGATGGTGCAGGTTGTCATAAGTGGATTTCTCCATCTTTTGATGTTACTCGTCCATGTTAGTCTTGGTCTGCCTCTGTCTATTTTACCTTGTGTACTAACTAACTAACTATAATAATTTTCAAGGTATTTTAGGTCATACTATTTAAGCGATTCAGAAAGTGTGTGCAAGTCTTCAATAATGTCAGGTGCGTTTGCTTCTTTGAGAGAATATCTCGGAAACTTACTGAACGCCGCCCCTCTCTTATTGAAGAAAACTTTGAGAGAATATCTCGGAAACTTACTGAACGCCGCCCCTCTCTTATTGAAGAAAAGATAAATAAAATAAGAACATTATTGTGTTATAGAAGTCGTGTAAGATCTGGCATGAAATTAATGCTCTCTCAGACTGGCTGTGATAAGAGCAAAGTTTTGCAAAGGGCACGCAACCTGATGATATTTAATTTTACATAATACGAGGTAGCATTTATTTAAGGATCGTGTACCTATTATGATCATATGCTGCTTGACTGTCAGACCTGGCGCATGTTGGTTTTGTTTGAAGACAAAAATGGTTTACCTTTTTATTCACTTGAAGTTTGGTAAGTTGTTCACTACTCTACCTCACCTAATCGTGGAACGTAATCAAAGTTTAGTTCATTGTAAAGTCTATAGTCCATAGTGAACCTAGTTTGTAGTTGATGCCAATATAGCTATCGCTGAAGGCAATGTTTTAATTTTTTTTTTAAACGGTAACAATATAAACAATAACAATAAATATATATATATATATGTGTGTGTATAAATATATATAAAATATATATATATATATATATATATACATGTATATATTCTGCACTTGTTACCCTACCAAGATTCAAACCCACTTTCTCACTTCTCCTGGTTTGAATCCCTACAAGTTATCGGTTCGGGCACCGCTGCTCCATTAATATACATTTGATAATGAAGACATACTAAAGGAACATTAGAAAGAACCGGCTCATAAACACAATTCAACAGAGAAAATAAAAATACTACAGCCACGTCAAAATGCACAGCAGACTGGAAATAACAATAATGATGGGGGGGGGGGGGATGGTTCCACGAAGACGAGACAGGGGTAGTCCAAAAAGAAAGTGATTTCAAGACATCGTCATCATGTGCCATACCGGTTGGCGTAGGCGATCATGTCCTTCCACCTTCCTCTATCCACAGTGCATCGAACCAGTTCTGTTGTTGACTGTTTTCCATGCAATGACACCAAGCTATTTAGTATTTTCTCTCTTTGTCGTCAGCGATATCTCTTTCCTTGTATGTTGCCAGTTGTAACCAAATATTCGAACTTTCCTTTTCTCATGATGTGCCCGAAAAAAATGTGATTGTTCTTTCTAATGTTTTAATAGGAGTTCCCTTTATGTGTTGGCCTCCTTGAGAATTTCCTCGTTGTGGTCTTTTTATCTGTCCATGGAACTTTCAACATTCTTCTGAGAAATCTCATATCTGTGGCCTCTAATCGTGTTTTCATTTGTTTGTCTATTGTTCATGATTCGCTTCCTTAGACCAGAATAGGTTCTACATAGCACTGATGAATTCTCTTTCTCACTTCTATTGACTAAGATTTGTTGCATACGATATTTTTCAATTTCTGAAAAGCTATTTTGGCCGGTGCTATTCTGCTTTATATTTCTGTGGTGCATCTTCCATGCATGTAGTGCATCTTTGTGGCATCCAATCGATATTCAAGACATAGAAAGACCTTTAACGTGACAACAGAAGAAGTGGGTGATTTGGTTAGCGATATATATTTGCAGACCGGCTTTTTGTGAATGAAACTATCTACAAAGGACATCCGACCTGATGATGGAGATATAATTTCAATTATTGTGAGACCCTCTGGTGTTAAACCGTAAGGGCAGGGACCTCAAAGTTTATTGTAAGATTAGTGCCTCGCTAAGTATAAATCCAGCACTTCATGGAAGCAGTATCTGTCATGTGTCACGTTGGTTCGATAGAACATCTGTCATGTGACACGTTGGTTCAATAGAACATTTAGGCTGATTGACCATTATTGGCCATGTTCTAAATTTGATCTAATAATTGTTTCCTATAGATAAATTCAACTGACTCCATTAATGTTTTGACGTTTTGTACATATTTTCCAGGTTACAAATTGAAACTCGTTGTCCACTTCTGGAGAGTGTAATTCGACGAAGACGATAGGTGTCAGCAAGACAACCTGAAATTGGGTAACACTTAATTATTGTATTGATTTATCAATGCGATATTTAGTAAATCTATTTATAGAATTTTATTTTGATGTTCGCTTACAAAATAATTTATCACTGTTGACATGTATCTTTTTAAATAATAAACTTGTTTTCAGGACGAACTGGGAATGATAAATGTTTTTGTTTATTTTCAGTAAAGAAAACTTCCAGACTTTTCGTAACTTCTATCCAGTACACAGCAAGACGTAACAGGCTATTGACAGTTAATCAAAGCGAGGATTAAAAGGCTGAAGTCATAGAAGTGTTTGACATCAACAATGAATATTAACGACACATACTTCCCAGATTTCTTGGAGTCTGAATTATTGTTAGAAATATGGCATACGAGATTGACTAACGTTTATGTCACGATTTGCCTATCCATTGTGGGTATATTGCTCAATTTGTGGTTCCTGCTTGTCATTCTGACGTCACGAGACATACGATCAAGTTTACGTAACAAGATAATATGTAACTTCCTTGTGGTTCACATTCTTGACAGCTCAGCCAGGTTACTTGCAGAAGTCATTAATATTACCACTTCTTATGCTGTCAAATGTCGTTCATTTTCAGTTTTATTTAACATTTCACTCATGCACGATATCGTCGTCAACTGTCTAGTTATCATGATTATTGTTGTCTTCATCGCTCAGATCAAGGACTTTAATCCCGGAGCGAGTTTCACATCAAAAGCTAACTCAATGGGAACATTTGGCCTAATCGTTCTTCCTTGGTTTGTTTCCCTTATAGTGGTACCAACTTTTGTATACCAGAGCAGACAACGGTGGGCTACGAATTGCTTCTTTATGAGTTTTCTCTTTTACATGATCTTTAAATCCATCGACGCAGCTGTTGCTATTATTTTAGGGATTCCACTTGTAACTGTAGCTGCAGTTCTGAGATGTAGAAGATTTACTCAAAGGCGGTCTTCTGGGTCAACGCAAGCACAGCTCGTGCATTCCGGTCCGGAGATTGACAGTTCCTTTGTTTACATCGCTGTTGTTGCTGTCTGCATCATCTGCGATATTTTCCAATTCTTAGTGTCGTTTCGTCACCTGATGAATCTTGGAGACGGGAGCCGTGATAATTGGTATGTAAGATGTCTTTATTTAAAACATTTATTTAAATTTAAATATTCATTTAATTTAAAAGACTAAATATGTAATACTGAACTACGAAGGACAAGAGGTATGGTTCGATCCCAACCGATGGCTTTCGGGTTCACCCAGCCTTTAAATGGTACCGGATTTTGTTTCTGAGAAAGTAAAGCGGCACGGGCGTAATACCGACCACATTACCCCAAAAATCATGTGCCGAAGGTCTGTAAAATTTATGGTCACTAACACCATATTCCCTACACGCTACTTGGCGTGACGGGTACACTTTACATTTTAAAAAAATATGTAGTACACATTTTCTGTGTCATGCTTTCACAGTTTACTAATTTGTTAATGAAATTTTGCATTAATGACGAACATGTTTTGATTACTACTTTCCGAACTATGCAGGATATGGCTGGAAGTGGGTATGGCATTGAATAACACATGCAATTTTAGGCAGGTCAATCTACAAAGTGGAGAACATTCTACGCTACATGTCCCTGAAAAATCAAACACTGAAGATAATAAATATGAAAGTTGTAGTAATAGATATATGGCTTACAGAAAGACTAAGAAAGTTGTAGTAATAAATCTATGGCTGACAAGAACACTAAGAAAGTTGTAGAAATAAATCTATGGCTGACAAGAAGACTAAGAAAGTTGTAGTAATAAATCTATGGCTTACAGGAATACTAAGAAAGTTGTAGTAATAAATCTATGGCTTAAAGGAACACAAAGAAAGTTGTAGTAATAAATCTATAGCTTAAAGGAACACAAAGAAAGTTGTAGTAATAAATCTTTGGCTTAAAGGAACACAAAGAAAGTTGTAGTAATAAATATATGGCTTACATGAAGACTAAGAAAGATGTAGTAATAAATCTATGGCTTACAGGAACACTTAGAATTATAATTCTCTCGTTGAGGTCAACAGAAGAAGAAACATTGCAATCGTGAGTATATAAGAAATGAGTGAGCTAAATCATGTTGTTCGACCATGGAAGAAGGTGTATAGTTTTAACATCGTGAATAAAATACTTGTCGAATCTATCAAAAGTCGACGATGAATCAATAACAAACACTACAAGAAGAAAATATGAAGTGTAAAATAGCCGTAACTGATGATCTGGAGAAAAGAGAAAAAAATATTCAAGATAAGAATGGGCTATCAGATTGGTGTGTAAGGATTAAAGTGTTAATGAGTTTTATTGAAACTAAGAGCAGGAATACTCACACGTAAGCTGTCAGTTACATGGCGAACCAAGACATTTCGTTACCTTCAATCGCGAAACAATAGCTTTGACTTGAATGTGCTAGTGATCACAAGAGTTCAAGTGGACGGCTTCCATGTGTCTCAACACGTGAAGGCTAGTGTTGTTTTTATGGATCTATTGGTCTATAAACTGACGTCCTTCTGCCAAAATGAAGTTCTATGACGATGCCTGGCAGTTATCTCCCGTAGTCTATTTGTTCCGCCACTATAAGATTGATGTAGGTGTTGACATTCAATGTTAAAGGATTATTTGTAGAAATTGCTGGTTTTTTATTTCAAAACCTCAACAATACTTCTCTTTTAAATGTTCTAGGAAGCATAATAGAAGGAGAGGCCAACACATAGGAAATGGCAGAAAACTGTATCGCTGAAAGGCAAATGAAAGTGGAAATAAAGAAGTGATCTGTGACCTAGGTTTGGTGAGAGGTTAGAACCAGGTTGTCTAGAATGAGCTGTCTCGCCACAGTTGTGGGTTGAGGGCGTCTACTACCAGGCAAACAAGTTAATTTCTGACACTTTAGTGGGATATGTGATAGACAACAAGTCAAACTATTGTACATTCAACAAGTCGCGGCAGTAGACGAAAAGATATTGAGTTTGAGAGGAGATATAAATAAAATAGCAATGGGGATCCGTAGATTTGTAAAAGTGATTGATGACTTGAGTCACCTAGGGGGGCACAACTATCACGGAAGTGGATAAAGTAACAGATTCTTCTTATTCTACCTTTCAGTGCCCTGTGGAGCATAGGTCTTCGACAAACACTTTCCAAGCCATTCTGTTTCTTGCCATTCTTTTAAGATCATTCCCTGTTTTCCTCATCGTCTTCATCTCTGCTTCCATCTGTTTTCTCCAAGAATACCTTGGACTTCTTCTTTGTCTTTTTACCTGGGGATTCCAAAAAATGGTCTGTTGTGTAATACTCTCAGTTGGCTTCCGCAGTGTGTCCAATCCAGCCCAAGCGTCTTCGCTGTATCTCTTTATCCACAGGTCTTTGACTCGTACATTTCCATAATTCTATGTTAGTGATTTTGTCCTGCCATTTCCATCCTTTTATTCTGCGTAAACATCCATTAATGAAAGTCTGTATCGTCATGGTTGTCATTTTTGTTGTTCTCAATTTAAGTAATTGATCAAAAGAAGAGAGGCTGAATTTGTCGACGAGATTCGTAGAAATGTGTGATATTGCTCTCTGCTAGATAAATGACTTCAGTCCTATTGACGTTTCTAGAGTACAATATAAGGAATCATTTCTGGTGGTCGCTGAAGATTGATGCTGAAGGTAGTCAGTCTATGAAAAGATAGGCCCATATATAATCTAATAATGTTTATGATACTGACCAGGTGCCATTAAATACAACGTTGCTGAGCGTAAGAAAATCATTTAGAGTGGAGAACAGTTGTCGTGTATGAAGAAATGGATGACAAAGCGACAAACGACATAAGTTGCAGAATTGTAGAGGAAGCGACCTTAAGTCACGCCATGAAACCTAGTGTTAGTGTTGGAAGAAAAAAAAATGAAATCCATGATTAATTTTCATAATATTAAGAATAACACAAATACATCGACAAAACAAAGAAAATAGTTTGTAAAGGTTTTCGCTGAATTGTAAATACAACATTCAGTGGTAACCGCACCTTTTTAAACTTGATGTTATTTTATTATTGTTTTTTTTTATTTGTTAATTGAGTTGATCTCACAGGCAAACGAGATACATCAGGTAAAAGAAAACTCAATTTGAAGTATGGTTTTAATAAGTTTATAGTGTTTTATAAGAATAGATAAAAATGGGATAAAGCCAAGTAATAGTAGTTTTGAAACAGGTTATACAAAACATAGGTAGCGCTATATCCATATCAAACACACACATATTTTCTCATTCAGCCGTGAGAAGTTTCTACACGAGGCATCAAATGTTTCTGTGAACAAAGACCATACACTCCCTATTGACCAAAACCCAACATATCTTGGCGTCAACATGAATCGCAGAATGACTTGGAAAAATCAGATAGACAGAGCAAGGAAAAAAGCCAGAAAACGAACAAATATTATGAAGACATTGGCAGGAACTGACTGGGGGGGGGGGGGGGGGGGGAGAGAGAGAGAGCAATATTTTGAAAAGAACATACGTAGGAAGAATCAGACCAGTTCTAGAGTATGGAGTCACAGCCTGGGCTATGGCTTCCAAATCACACCTTAGCAAAATTAACAGAATACAGAACCAAGCTGCGCGTATCATCACTGGTTGTTTATGAAATCTACACCTATCAAGACTGTAGAAACAGTAACAGGTTTACAACCCTTAGATGACAGACGGGTCCACAAAGTATTGCAACAAGCGGAGAAATATAGAAGGCTCCTTAGCCACCCCATGCACCAAAGAATAACTGGTTCCGGAATTGTACGACTAAAGAGGAGCAATTTCGCTGCAATTGCCAATGAACTAACTACTGGAGACCCAGTACTTTCCCAAACAATATCGAAACCCTTGGGCCCATCTGATATGTCTCCTCGTGGAAAGCATAAAATACCAGAACTTAAGGAAAATATAACAGGAATAATGAAAAAGGTACCCAATCAGACACAGAAAGAAAACACGTAGCAGAAAAACACATACACGATACCTACCCACAGGAATCTTGGTCCCACATATACACAGATGGCTCTGCTACAAATGCCACTAGAAATGGAGGGGAAGGTGTGTTCTTGACGCTGAATAATCAGGACGAGATTTCCAAGTCAATAGCTACTGGAAAATTCTCAAACAACTTTAAAGCAGAAACTGAGGCCATCAGAGATGCTGCAACACTGGTAACTCATCACAAAAATAACATGCACAATAAATTGGTGATTCTGACTGTTGCACTGTCAGTATTATCAGTTCTAAAAAGCCCCAAGAACAATGAACTAGATGACTTGAGAACAACCCTGGACCAACTAGGCAATAACCTCAAGAGAGTAGCCATTCAGTGGATACCATCACACTGTAATATACACGGGAACGAACGCGCAGACAAATTAGCTAAAGAGGAAGGGAGATTACCACAAGAGAACCATCCGCTCAGTTATGATGAAGCCAAATCTATCCTCAAGGACCAGTTCCATGAAAAATGGAAACGAGAACACCCAAAGCATAACGAGAGTGACGGATACCACCAACTATCAAGGAGGGATCAAGTCATCATACTTCGCCTACGCACAGACCACAATAGAATGAGAAATCACATGTTTACCAAATTCAAAATAGATACGACCAGCCTATGTCACTGTACACTGGACAATATGACTACAAAACATGTTCTACAGGATTGCCCCCAGTACACAGACCTGAGAAGAGCAATATGGTCCACGCCCACCTCCCTGGAAGAAAAACTATATGGGGCAATCAATTCGCTTAAACAGACAGCTGACTTCATGAGAGAGTCTGCAATCCTACTCTGATTGAGTCTTGATCGCAGAGAAAGAGAGAGAGAAAAACTGTGAAAAGTTCACGTACTTGAACAAAATTACTGACATTTATATCACCCCCTAGTGAGTTTATACGAAGATCCATGAAAGACATTCTTGAAACATTAGTTCCTTGTTGCAGTTTCCTCACATTACAAGTCGCATGGCTGTGTTAGTCACCTCTAGTGACTCGGGCAGACGGTGCTCGTAAACCTGGAAAGGCCAACAGTCTAAGGGAAGAATCCTCCTACAGAAAAGATCATCTGCTGTCTTGCAGGAAGATTGGGACAATCAAAGGCTAAGGAAAGCAAACCTGAATAAAATGCTGGGTGAAATCGGATGCACTGGGCCACTGGCGCAGAACACAATTCAACGTTTTAACGGGTGTTCAGTCGGAGTGGATATGGCAGACTCTAACCGTGATGTTCTGTCTGTGGGGGCGATCAACACACTTAGCCTGACAGCTGACTTCATGTGAGAGTCTGGGATCCTACTCTGACTGAGTCCTGATCGCAGACAGTCAGACAGACAAACATTAGTTGACGATCGTAGTAAAAGTTCCTCGTCAGATCTGACATTCTTTCAATCATTCTAACGATAAGAAACATGAGTATGTGTTTGTGTGTGTCCCAGACGTTTTATTTGGCGGGGGTGGGGGGGTTAATTGTTGTGGCACTTAGTAGCGCAGCCTACCTGACGTTCCCTCTCTGAGTAGCGCAGCCTACCTGACGTCCCCTCTCTGAGTAGCGCAGCCTACCTGACGTCCCCTCTCTGAGTAGCGCAGCCTACCTGACGTTCCATCTCTGAGTAGCGCAGCCTGCCTGACGTCCCCTCTCTGAGTAGCGTTGCCTGCCTGACGTCCCCTCTCTGAGTAGCGTTGCCTGCCTGACGTCCACTCTCTGAGTAGCGTTGCCTGCCTGACGTCCCCTCTCTGAGTAGCGTTGCCTGCCTGACGTCCCCTCTCTGAGTAGCGTTGCCTGCCTGACGTCCCCTCTCTGAGTAGCGCAGCCTACCTGACGTCCCCTCTCTGAGTAGCGTTGCCTGCCTGACGTCCCCTCTCTGAGTAGCGTTGCCTGCCCGCCGTCCCTTGCCTGAGTAGCTTTGCCTGCCTGACGTCCTCTCTCTGAGTAGCGCAGCCTGCCTGACGTCTCTTGTCTCAGTAGCGAAGCCTGCATGACGTCCCTTGTCTGAGTAGCGAAGCCTGCCTGTCGTCCATTGTCTGAGTAGCGTTGCATTCCCTCTCTGAGTAAGAAAGCCTTCCTGACGTCCCTTGTCTGAGTAGCGAAACCTACCTGATGTCCCTTGTCTGAGTAGCGAAGCCTGCCTGACGTCCCTTGTCTGAGTAGCGAAACCTGCCTGACGTCCCTTGTCTGAGTAGCGAAGCCTGCCTGACGTCCCATGTCTGAGTAGCGAAGCCTGCCTGACGTCCCTTGTCTGAGTAGCGAAGCCTGCCTGACGTCCCTTGTCTGAGTAGCGAAGCCTGCCTGACGTCCCCTCTATGAGTAGCGAAGCCTGCCTGACGTCCCCTCTCTGAGTAGCGAAGCCTGCCTGACGTCCCCTCTCTGAGTAGCGAAGCCTGCCTGACGTCCCCTCTCTGAGTAGCGCAGCCTGCCTGACGTCCCCTCTCTGAGTAGCGCAGCCTGCCTGACGTCCCTTGTCTGAGTAGCGAAACCTACCTGACGTCCCTTGTCTGAGTAGCGCAGCCTACCTGACGTTCCTTGTCTGAGTAGCGCAGCCTACCTGACGTCCCTTGTCTGAGTAGCGAAACCTACCTGACGTCCCTTGTCTGAGTAGCGAAACCTACCTGACGTTCCTTGTCTGAGTAGCGCAGCCTACCTGACGTTCCTTGTCTGAGTAGCGCAGCCTACCTGACGTCCCTTGTCTGAGTATCGCAACCTACCTGCCGTCCCTTTTCTGAGCAGCGCAGCCTGCCTGACATCCCTTCTCTGAGTAGCGCAGCCTGCCTGACGTTCCTTCTCTAATTAGCGCAGCCTGCCTAACGTCCGTTCTCTGAGTAGCACAGCCTGCTGACGTATTTCTCTTAGTAACGCAACCTGCCTGACGTCCTTTTCTGTTGAAAACTAATTTTGGTAAAGGTACCTTGACAATACGGTTGTTGTTCGTGCGTGTTTAATGTACAGTGCGTGTGAGTTCACAGATAATAGCTGGAGAAATGTGTTGTGTTGTTACTGTGGTTGAGTGAGCGTTCCGTGGTAGAACAGTTAACGATATATAGAGTCTGGTAGCGAGCGTGACTTCCTATGTAAAGAAAATGTATGCCGTTGATACAATCTTAATCATTAAAAGCAAAATAATGATTGGCTTCATAATAAAGAAAAGTTGTAAAAGTCCTTCCTAACTTCAGCAGGAACAAACCAAAGCAATTCCTGTTTTCTATTATTTGAATGGTACTACTTTATTGCCATTTGTAATTATTTAAATATGAAAATATGTCTTTGAGGTAAGATGTTATTATAATATTATTGGCACTTAATGTAAAGTTCAGAATACACAAGAGATAGTTTGTAAAACAGCTACAGCTGTTTATATGTCGAACTTGTTATATGGGTAAATGTAGAAATCGTGCTGATAGCTTGGTGATACAGAAGATTGCTGCCTGCTCTATGACATCTTACAAGCAATTGTCAAAAAGCAAAGAAATAAAGAGAGGAAAGAAATGCGCATGAGTACTGTTAATATAAAGGCTTCAGAAAAAAAAGCTCAAATTCCGCATATATAACAGAGCATATAAGAATAAATAGGGTGAATTAAGTAACTAGACTTCCAAACTAACAGTGTAACCAAATAATATATATTACGATAATCACAAGGTTGTGTGCAGGGCAATAATATTATAAATGAGAAATGTTAAAATATATTTATATAATTTTATTTTGTGACAGTGATTGCTTTTACAATATGATCTCCATAATTTTATTGTGAATATTTACACTCAAAACTTGTCTTTCTCTGTCTAGGTTCACTTTAACCATCATTTTCGTGAGTGAGACCCGTCCTATCTTGATGACTCTGCCGTGGCTTCTCCTTCCAGATATCAGAAAGGGAGTCACAACCATCAACCACGTTGTTGTGAACGCCCACCACTAGACAATGATTTCGTTGTGACCTACACAAGATTAGAGACCTGAGCAACGTCTCAACAACCATTTTGTTTCACTCAACAGATTGTAATATTGCTAGCACTTTTTGTTCATAATTACGTTTTTTTATATTTCGATAATTTGTTGTAATATAATCACTGAAGCTAATCGTAATTCTTAATCCTAATTCTAAAACAACTATAATATCTTAGTCGCTTCTGCAGCAGACACTATATATTTATTATGGCTTATCAGTGTCACAGTTATAACATTTTTATATTGTTATTTTGAGAGTGATACACATTCCTATGTTCTCTATTAGTAATTTCAACCATAATTATTTTGATTATGTTTTAGTTATCTTGATGTTGTAGGTACTTGATGTTATTCTATAATGTTATGCCTCGTCCTCTGTTTCCGGCTCAATGTTTCATGTATGCCTTTTATGATATGACATTATCCACTATTTTCTTTTTTAGGCCTGAAACTACTTGATTTGTTCTCTATATACGTAGTTCGGGAGCCGCTCTAGCTCAGTGGTTAGTGAACTGGACTACAAAGGACAAGAGCTCGGGTTCGATCCTAGCCGACGGCGACCGGGTTCACCCAGTCTTAAATGGGTACCGGATTTTTTCTGGGAAAGTAAAGCGGCACGGGCGAGTAATACCGACAACATCACCCTAAAAATCATGTGCAAAAAATCAGGTCTGTAAAAATTATGGTCACTATATTCCTATGTCTATGGTCACCATATTCCCTACACGCCACTTGGCAGTTTTTTTTAGGGCCTGTTGTTTAATACTCTCATTTAGCTTCCGCAGTGTGTGTCCTATCCAGCGCCATCGTCTTCGCTGCATCTCTTTATACACTGACATTTGACTGGTACATTTCCATAATTCTATGTTAGTGATTTTTAAAGATCTTATTAGCTTATAAATTGAACATAAAATGGGAGACAGAGACCTCTGCCTTTATTCCTCTTCTTTTATCCTACTGCTTGTGTTGTGTAGCATTACAATGTATAATTATCTCGCTTTCACTAATTATGTACCGTAAGTTGTTATGTAGAATTTAGTTACTGTTGTTATCATTTAATCTATCCATCGCTTTGTTGGTTTGCTTTTAGTTATTGAGTAATTAACGGGTCATCATTATTGCACTCCGAGAACATGTGAATAGGTGCTCAGATGCCCTCCTCATCAAGTCTCGCAGTGTCCAGCGACTGACAACTCCAGTACTCCCTGCTGTTCCCTAGACCGATGGTTTCACGTAATACTCCCGAGCTGAAGCTCGCTTGAACTTCATTTTGGTATTTGATTCTTTCCTGTTCAATATAGCCAATATCTGTTATCAAATATTATTTAATCAAAGTTTAATTTTTAAAAATGTAATCCCCATCATGTTTTGTTTACAGTTTTCTTATACATTTCATTCAGCATGTTGCTATTTTACGTTTGCCTCTTTCAAGAATTGCCCGCGTCTGACACCCGTCTTACAAAGTGGATTTAACACAATTTTTCTTTTCATTTGTTTTTGTTTCCATAAAAAAAGTAAAGTACCCCCGTCACGCTAAGTGGCGTATAGGGAATATGGTGTTAGTGACAATAAATTTGACAGACCCTCGGCACTTGATTTTTGGAGTAATGTGGTCGGTATTACGCCCGTGCCCCTTTACCTTCCCAGAAAAAAAAATCAGGTACCCATTTAAGGCTGGGTGAACCTGAAGCCGTCGATTGGGATCGAACCCTAACTCTTGTCCTTTGTAGTCCAGTTCACTAGCGATTGAGCTATCGCGGCTCTCTTTTTGTTTCCATAATCACATTCAAACGTTTCAATATCTGTGTTGTTTGGTAGCCTACATTATTTACTTTCTGTTTCCTGGTTTCTAAGTATTTATTTTTTTTCTCTCCGTCACTTCACATTCAGCTTTACAGCAGCTTCGGATTTTTATGTCTTTAGATGCATTTCTTTGCCTTGACCCTCGATTAGTTGTACTAAGTACTTAAGCTCCCTCGTTTGAATTATGATCTTGCCGTTGTTAGAGAAATAGCTTTTAGACTGTGTTGCGTTTTATTGTCTTTCTTTATGCCATTTGGTTGTTTTATTTTCACGTCGTAATAATGGGAACGTAGAGGTTAAACAGATGATATGGTACTGCAGCTCTTACTTGGTGGAATGAAACAAGCTTTGGTCGTCCACTAAAAGAGTTCATTTAAACCTTCCGGTTCTGATGCTGCAGTTTTTGTGTGTGTGATTTTGTCCATGAAGATAATACATATCATCACCTGCATGTAGCATACAAATAAACAGGACACACCTGAAACAAGTGTACCCGCGTCAAATACTTGTGCACAATAATAACATCAGATGGAAGATGGCAGAAAAAAAAAACAAAAAAAAACAAACAGAATAGCTCAGGCCAACATATTATTTCAGAAAATTAAAACGTCTTATGCAACAGGTCTATGTCAATAGAAGTGAAAAGAGAGGTTTATCAGAAGAATGTTAAAAGTTCCTTGGACAGCTAAAAAGACCAATGAGTAGTAAATTCTCAAAGATGCCAACACTAAAATGAAGCTACTAAAAAAACATCAGAAAGAAACAACTAACATTATTTCGGGCACATCATAAGAAAAGGAATTTTTTAAATATTTGGTTACAAATTGGAAAATACAGATAAAGAGAGATCGCGGACAACAAAGAGAGAAAATACTGGATAGTATGGTGTCATGGCATGGAAAACAATCAACAGCAGAATTGATATGATGCACTGTGGATAGAAGATTGTGGAAGGATATAATCACCAACGTCAACGGGTATGGCACATGATGCTGATGATGATGAGGAGATGATAAATAGCCCCTATAGATGGGACCGTTTATCGCCTTGCCTTAGAGCTCTTGTTAATGGGAACCAATTGTTTGAATTTTCTAACTTCAATTCTTTTATAATGTTTCTTTTTGCCACACTCGAATTGTTATGTATAAATCAATCAATATTTCTAGAGTTTGACTTTCGTTTTCTGCTTCCCATATAGTGCCAGTACTTCTGGTCTGCAAAAAAATTAAAACACACAAACATACACACACACACACACACACACACACACACACACACGCTCACAAATAAACAAAATGAACAATCATAAAACTGGTACAGACATTATATAATTGTCAAGTACTGAACAGATCTGTAACACACAGCGATTCTAAATATCGCTTTTAATGTTGATAATACATTATATAGTTATAATTAGGTAATCAATCTGTATAGGAGGTGCGCGTGACTGTGCGGATAAAACCACTATTCCGCTGGCTGAAAAGCCAACATACGGTAGTAGTATACAAGGGTCCATTTGACCCGTATTTAGGCGTAAATTAACAAAGATATATAGTAGGCGTATTTTACGCCTAATGTACACGAGAGACAAGGGGAGTTAAGCGGTCGTGCGGCGGGCGGTGTGACCCCTCGTGCGGTCGTCGTGTTGACCTCTAGTCCCGGTGACCCCGGAAGTGCCCTGTTTATATCTGGTGTGTGCTGACTTTGGAGTGCTTGGTGTACTTGAGCGATAGTGATAGGTTAGTAGATTATACAACATCAATGAAAAACGATCAATATAAAACAGAAGACAAAGATATATTTTATTCTTTATTATCTCAATAGGTGTATAACATACATTGATATCATATATCATTACAAACATATTCAGGACATTGAGTTAATATATAGTACAAGGATAACATTTATTTATAGCTATGTAGTTGGGTGCCTGCTTAGCTATGTGTCATAAATGAACGGAGAGTTTCGCTATAACTACTGCCACTTCTCAGGACAATACGCAAGGCTTGTTCAGAATCAAACTCAAAAATATCTAGGTTTACTGAAAAACAACTTTCTAAGAGAGACATTTCGGCAAGAGTTACACCGGGAAAGATACTTAACATTAGAGACGGGTTAAACTGTTTGAAAAGTAGTCTCGACGCCTTCCTAACACCATCAACAGAGGCACCTCTATGGATGGCTAGACAACGGAAGAAACAGAGATTATCATTGTAAACTTTAGAATTGGAGTCGGTTTGAAGGGTATTAATACCTTGATTTGATGCAATGTAGGGTGGGATATCTAGCAGACACCCTATAGGATAATCTTGAAGTTTATAAACATAAACACTCGTACTGACTAATGCTTCTAAGGTATATTTGGTTGTCTCCCTGTTTTTATTTGCATACCCTAATATATCACTTTCATTTAATCTATCAACAAATGTTTCAAAATCGTATCTGTTGTTAACTAACATGGGTTTGTCTAAGCCTGTCGCATTATTTGAGCTGGCGTGAAAGTAACGCAGCCCCTGTGTCTCCCTATGTCTTAAGACCAGATGATGACTATAATTCACCTTGAAACGCTTTTTCTGGGCTTGAAAAATTGGGTTTATAAGGGTCTTCCAATCTATAGGAGTATCAGGCTGATGGAATATAGTATACGTGTCCATGTATTTGTTCCTACGTTCGTGTGTTCTAATAGCTAACCAGTTGTTCTTATATATCTTCCTAATATCTTGAGGTAACTTATTTAAAGAGTCCATTTCATTAATAAGTCTTGGTCTCTTTGAGGGGTCTTGAGTCGAACTCTTTACTGCCCGCTTGCGTGAGGTTGTCGATACTTGTGGACATGCTGGTGATGCAGGAAGTACTGATACAAGAGATGAAGAATGCTCTGTCTTAATATGTTTGGCAAGGTTGTCTGCTCTATTATAAACTCGTTCACAAACAGCACACTTGTATGCCTGACGCACATGTACACTAGCAAAGTGTCGTTTTATGTCCCAGCTCCGGGTGAAAGTTTTGGAGCAGAGATGACAAGTGTTAGACATCTGTAGAAAAGAAATTGAAACATTACAACTAAAGAATAAAGAACAGTAAACATTACAAGGAAAGAAAACCAGTAAATGTAATCAACGAGACTCACAAATTGTCGAAATTAGGTTACTAAAGTATCATACTATAATATTAAAGAACTAAGATAACACTTACTTTTACGTGTCTGAAGGCGCGAGCCACAACCGCCCGCAACAACTGTAATCGTATATCTGATTACAAGCTTCTCAGATATATACACTTGAAACACCGGAAGTGTTACTAAAAATAGAACTGACCTCTGAGGCAATACCGATGTGTTACTAAAAATAGTTTTTGACCGCTGACGCAATGCCCGTGGAGTTTCTAAAAATAGATTTTGACGTATGATGGCAATTTTATGATTTTACCTCCTGACCGTTTTTGGTGACTACGCCCCTGAATTCGACGAAAAGCGTAAATTTTCACGCTAGGCATACCCCACACTTTATTTTAGACATCCCCATTGCAAAAATTTACATTAAAAACCAATTTTAGGATTTTACCCACTTATCATTTTTTGAGGGTTACGCCCATAGAATTGATAAAAATCGTAAATTTAACACGTAGGCTTACCTAAAACTTTATTTTAGACATCCCCACACCAAAAATTTACTTAAAAATCACTTTTGAAATTGTAACCCCCCTTACCATTTTTGAGGGTTACGCCCCTGAAATCGATAAAATTCGTTAATTTAGCACGTAGGCTTACCGAAAAACTTTATTTTAGACATCCCCACACCAAAAATTTACTTAAAAATCACTTTTGAAATTGTAACCCCCCTTACCATTTTTGAGGGTTACGCCCCTGAAATCGAGAAAATTCGTTAATTTAGCACGTAGGCTTACCTAAAACTTTATTTTAGACATCCCCACACCAAAAATTAACTTAAAAATCACTTTTGAAATTGTTACCCCCCTTAAAATTTTTGAGGGTTACGCCCCTGAAATCTATAAAAAATTGAAATATAACCTCAAGGCATACCTCCCACATAATTTTTGACACCCCTACATATCAAATTCCATAAAAAAACAACAAAAAGCTATACAAGGGTCCATTTGACCCGTATTTAGGCGTAAATTAACAAAGATATATAGTAGGCGTATTTTACGCCTAATGTACACGAGAGACAAGGGGAGTTAAGCGGTCGTGCGGCGGGCGGTGTGACCCCTCGTGCGGTCGTCGTGTTGACCTCTAGTCCCGGTGACCCCGGAAGTGCCCTGTTTATATCTGGTGTGTGCTGACTTTGGAGTGCTTGGTGTACTTGAGCGATAGTGATAGGTTAGTAGATTATACAACATCAATGAAAAACGATCAATATAAAACAGAAGACAAAGATATATTTTATTCTTTATTATCTCAATAGGTGTATAACATACATTGATATCATATATCATTACAAACATATTCAGGACATTGAGTTAATATATAGTACAAGGATAACATTTATTTATAGCTATGTAGTTGGGTGCCTGCTTAGCTATGTGTCATAAATGAACGGAGAGTTTCGCTATAACTACTGCCACTTCTCAGGACAATACGCAAGGCTTGTTCAGAATCAAACTCAAAAATATCTAGGTTTACTGAAAAACAACTTTCTAAGAGAGACATTTCGGCAAGAGTTACACCGGGAAAGATACTTAACATTAGAGACGGGTTAAACTGTTTGAAAAGTAGTCTCGACGCCTTCCTAACACCATCAACAGAGGCACCTCTATGGATGGCTAGACAACGGAAGAAACAGAGATTATCATTGTAAACTTTAGAATTGGAGTCGGTTTGAAGGGTATTAATACCTTGATTTGATGCAATGTAGGGTGGGATATCTAGCAGACACCCTATAGGATAATCTTGAAGTTTATAAACATAAACACTCGTACTGACTAATGCTTCTAAGGTATATTTGGTTGTCTCCCTGTTTTTATTTGCATACCCTAATATATCACTTTCATTTAATCTATCAACAAATGTTTCAAAATCGTATCTGTTGTTAACTAACATGGGTTTGTCTAAGCCTGTCGCATTATTTGAGCTGGCGTGAAAGTAACGCAGCCCCTGTGTCTCCCTATGTCTTAAGACCAGATGATGACTATAATTCACCTTGAAACGCTTTTTCTGGGCTTGAAAAATTGGGTTTATAAGGGTCTTCCAATCTATAGGAGTATCAGGCTGATGGAATATAGTATACGTGTCCATGTATTTGTTCCTACGTTCGTGTGTTCTAATAGCTAACCAGTTGTTCTTATATATCTTCCTAATATCTTGAGGTAACTTATTTAAAGAGTCCATTTCATTAATAAGTCTTGGTCTCTTTGAGGGGTCTTGAGTCGAACTCTTTACTGCCCGCTTGCGTGAGGTTGTCGATACTTGTGGACATGCTGGTGATGCAGGAAGTACTGATACAAGAGATGAAGAATGCTCTGTCTTAATATGTTTGGCAAGGTTGTCTGCTCTATTATAAACTCGTTCACAAACAGCACACTTGTATGCCTGACGCACATGTACACTAGCAAAGTGTCGTTTTATGTCCCAGCTCCGGGTGAAAGTTTTGGAGCAGAGATGACAAGTGTTAGACATCTGTAGAAAAGAAATTGAAACATTACAACTAAAGAATAAAGAACAGTAAACATTACAAGGAAAGAAAACCAGTAAATGTAATCAACGAGACTCACAAATTGTCGAAATTAGGTTACTAAAGTATCATACTATAATATTAAAGAACTAAGATAACACTTACTTTTACGTGTCTGAAGGCGCGAGCCACAACCGCCCGCAACAACTGTAATCGTATATCTGATTACAAGCTTCTCAGATATATACACTTGAAACACCGGAAGTGTTACTAAAAATAGAACTGACCTCTGAGGCAATACCGATGTGTTACTAAAAATAGTTTTTGACCGCTGACGCAATGCCCGTGGAGTTTCTAAAAATAGATTTTGACGTATGATGGCAATTTTATGATTTTACCTCCTGACCGTTTTTGGTGACTACGCCCCTGAATTCGACGAAAAGCGTAAATTTTCACGCTAGGCATACCCCACACTTTATTTTAGACATCCCCATTGCAAAAATTTACATTAAAAACCAATTTTAGGATTTTACCCACTTATCATTTTTTGAGGGTTACGCCCATAGAATTGATAAAAATCGTAAATTTAACACGTAGGCTTACCTAAAACTTTATTTTAGACATCCCCACACCAAAAATTTACTTAAAAATCACTTTTGAAATTGTAACCCCCCTTACCATTTTTGAGGGTTACGCCCCTGAAATCGATAAAATTCGTTAATTTAGCACGTAGGCTTACCGAAAAACTTTATTTTAGACATCCCCACACCAAAAATTTACTTAAAAATCACTTTTGAAATTGTAACCCCCCTTACCATTTTTGAGGGTTACGCCCCTGAAATCGAGAAAATTCGTTAATTTAGCACGTAGGCTTACCTAAAACTTTATTTTAGACATCCCCACACCAAAAATTAACTTAAAAATCACTTTTGAAATTGTTACCCCCCTTAAAATTTTTGAGGGTTACGCCCCTGAAATCTATAAAAAATTGAAATATAACCTCAAGGCATACCTCCCACATAATTTTTGACACCCCTACATATCAAATTCCATAAAAAAAACAACAAAAAGCTAGTAGTATAGGTGGCTGTGAACCCTAACATACTACTTCTCGTGCATGTTTTGGCACCGAAACAGTTTCGGTGCCAAATCTATTGTATTTCGGTGCATGTTATTCCACTTTTCTGTTGAGTTCACAGCCACCTATACTACTAGCTTTTTTATCAATTCTATGGGCGTAACCCTCAAAAAATGATAAGTGGGTAAAATCCTAAAATTGGTTTTTAATGTAAATTTTTGCAATGGGGATGTCTAAAATAAAGTGTGGGGTATGCCTAGCGTGAAAATTTACGCTTTTCGTCGAATTCAGGGGCGTAGTCACCAAAAACGGTCAGGAGGTAAAATCATAAAATTGCCATCATACGTCAAAATCTATTTTTAGAAACTCCACGGGCATTGCGTCAGCGGTCAAAAACTATTTTTAGTAACACATCGGTATTGCCTCAGAGGTCAGTTCTATTTTTAGTAACACTTCCGGTGTTTCAAGTGTATATATCTGAGAAGCTTGTAATCAGATATACGATTACAGTTGTTGCGGGCGGTTGTGGCTCGCGCCTTCAGACACGTAAAAGTAAGTGTTATCTTAGTTCTTTAATATTATAGTATGATACTTTAGTAACCTAATTTCGACAATTTGTGAGTCTCGTTGATTACATTTACTGGTTTTCTTTCCTTGTAATGTTTACTGTTCTTTATTCTTTAGTTGTAATGTTTCAATTTCTTTTCTACAGATGTCTAACACTTGTCATCTCTGCTCCAAAACTTTCACCCGGAGCTGGGACATAAAACGACACTTTGCTAGTGTACATGTGCGTCAGGCATACAAGTGTGCTGTTTGTGAACGAGTTTATAATAGAGCAGACAACCTTGCCAAACATATTAAGACAGAGCATTCTTCATCTCTTGTATCAGTACTTCCTGCATCACCAGCATGTCCACAAGTATCGACAACCTCACGCAAGCGGGCAGTAAAGAGTTCGACTCAAGACCCCTCAAAGAGACCAAGACTTATTAATGAAATGGACTCTTTAAATAAGTTACCTCAAGATATTAGGAAGATATATAAGAACAACTGGTTAGCTATTAGAACACACGAACGTAGGAACAAATACATGGACACGTATACTATATTCCATCAGCCTGATACTCCTATAGATTGGAAGACCCTTATAAACCCAATTTTTCAAGCCCAGAAAAAGCGTTTCAAGGTGAATTATAGTCATCATCTGGTCTTAAGACATAGGGAGACACAGGGGCTGCGTTACTTTCACGCCAGCTCAAATAATGCGACAGGCTTAGACAAACCCATGTTAGTTAACAACAGATACGATTTTGAAACATTTGTTGATAGATTAAATGAAAGTGATATATTAGGGTATGCAAATAAAAACAGGGAGACAACCAAATATACCTTAGAAGCATTAGTCAGTACGAGTGTTTATGTTTATAAACTTCAAGATTATCCTATAGGGTGTCTGCTAGATATCCCACCCTACATTGCATCAAATCAAGGTATTAATACCCTTCAAACCGACTCCAATTCTAAAGTTTACAATGATAATCTCTGTTTCTTCCGTTGTCTAGCCATCCATAGAGGTGCCTCTGTTGATGGTGTTAGGAAGGCGTCGAGACTACTTTTCAAACAGTTTAACCCGTCTCTAATGTTAAGTATCTTTCCCGGTGTAACTCTTGCCGAAATGTCTCTCTTAGAAAGTTGTTTTTCAGTAAACCTAGATATTTTTGAGTTTGATTCTGAACAAGCCTTGCGTATTGTCCTGAGAAGTGGCAGTAGTTATAGCGAAACTCTCCGTTCATTTATGACACATAGCTAAGCAGGCACCCAACTACATAGCTATAAATAAATGTTATCCTTGTACTATATATTAACTCAATGTCCTGAATATGTTTGTAATGATATATGATATCAATGTATGTTATACACCTATTGAGATAATAAAGAATAAAATATATCTTTGTCTTCTGTTTTATATTGATCGTTTTTCATTGATGTTGTATAATCTACTAACCTATCACTATCGCTCAAGTACACCAAGCACTCCAAAGTCAGCACACACCAGATATAAACAGGGCACTTCCGGGGTCACCGGGACTAGAGGTCAACACGACGACCGCACGAGGGGTCACACCGCCCGCCGCACGACCGCTTAACTCCCCTTGTCTCTCGTGTACATTAGGCGTAAAATACGCCTACTATATATCTTTGTTAATTTACGCCTAAATACGGGTCAAATGGACCCTTGTATAGCTTTTTGTTGTTTTTTTTATGGAATTTGATATGTAGGGGTGTCAAAAATTATGTGGGAGGTATGCCTTGAGGTTATATTTCAATTTTTTATAGATTTCAGGGGCGTAACCCTCAAAAATTTTAAGGGGGGTAACAATTTCAAAAGTGATTTTTAAGTAAATTTTTGGTGTGGGGATGTCTAAAATAAAGTTTTTCGGTAAGCCTACGTGCTAAATTAACGAATTTTATCGATTTCAGGGGCGTAACCCTCAAAAATGGTAAGGGGGGTTACAATTTCAAAAGTGATTTTTAAGTAAATTTTTGGTGTGGGGATGTCTAAAATAAAGTTTTAGGTAAGCCTACGTGTTAAATTTACGATTTTTATCAATTCTATGGGCGTAACCCTCAAAAAATGATAAGTGGGTAAAATCCTAAAATTGGTTTTTAATGTAAATTTTTGCAATGGGGATGTCTAAAATAAAGTGTGGGGTATGCCTAGCGTGAAAATTTACGCTTTTCGTCGAATTCAGGGGCGTAGTCACCAAAAACGGTCAGGAGGTAAAATCATAAAATTGCCATCATACGTCAAAATCTATTTTTAGAAACTCCACGGGCATTGCGTCAGCGGTCAAAAACTATTTTTAGTAACACATCGGTATTGCCTCAGAGGTCAGTTCTATTTTTAGTAACACTTCCGGTGTTTCAAGTGTATATATCTGAGAAGCTTGTAATCAGATATACGATTACAGTTGTTGCGGGCGGTTGTGGCTCGCGCCTTCAGACACGTAAAAGTAAGTGTTATCTTAGTTCTTTAATATTATAGTATGATACTTTAGTAACCTAATTTCGACAATTTGTGAGTCTCGTTGATTACATTTACTGGTTTTCTTTCCTTGTAATGTTTACTGTTCTTTATTCTTTAGTTGTAATGTTTCAATTTCTTTTCTACAGATGTCTAACACTTGTCATCTCTGCTCCAAAACTTTCACCCGGAGCTGGGACATAAAACGACACTTTGCTAGTGTACATGTGCGTCAGGCATACAAGTGTGCTGTTTGTGAACGAGTTTATAATAGAGCAGACAACCTTGCCAAACATATTAAGACAGAGCATTCTTCATCTCTTGTATCAGTACTTCCTGCATCACCAGCATGTCCACAAGTATCGACAACCTCACGCAAGCGGGCAGTAAAGAGTTCGACTCAAGACCCCTCAAAGAGACCAAGACTTATTAATGAAATGGACTCTTTAAATAAGTTACCTCAAGATATTAGGAAGATATATAAGAACAACTGGTTAGCTATTAGAACACACGAACGTAGGAACAAATACATGGACACGTATACTATATTCCATCAGCCTGATACTCCTATAGATTGGAAGACCCTTATAAACCCAATTTTTCAAGCCCAGAAAAAGCGTTTCAAGGTGAATTATAGTCATCATCTGGTCTTAAGACATAGGGAGACACAGGGGCTGCGTTACTTTCACGCCAGCTCAAATAATGCGACAGGCTTAGACAAACCCATGTTAGTTAACAACAGATACGATTTTGAAACATTTGTTGATAGATTAAATGAAAGTGATATATTAGGGTATGCAAATAAAAACAGGGAGACAACCAAATATACCTTAGAAGCATTAGTCAGTACGAGTGTTTATGTTTATAAACTTCAAGATTATCCTATAGGGTGTCTGCTAGATATCCCACCCTACATTGCATCAAATCAAGGTATTAATACCCTTCAAACCGACTCCAATTCTAAAGTTTACAATGATAATCTCTGTTTCTTCCGTTGTCTAGCCATCCATAGAGGTGCCTCTGTTGATGGTGTTAGGAAGGCGTCGAGACTACTTTTCAAACAGTTTAACCCGTCTCTAATGTTAAGTATCTTTCCCGGTGTAACTCTTGCCGAAATGTCTCTCTTAGAAAGTTGTTTTTCAGTAAACCTAGATATTTTTGAGTTTGATTCTGAACAAGCCTTGCGTATTGTCCTGAGAAGTGGCAGTAGTTATAGCGAAACTCTCCGTTCATTTATGACACATAGCTAAGCAGGCACCCAACTACATAGCTATAAATAAATGTTATCCTTGTACTATATATTAACTCAATGTCCTGAATATGTTTGTAATGATATATGATATCAATGTATGTTATACACCTATTGAGATAATAAAGAATAAAATATATCTTTGTCTTCTGTTTTATATTGATCGTTTTTCATTGATGTTGTATAATCTACTAACCTATCACTATCGCTCAAGTACACCAAGCACTCCAAAGTCAGCACACACCAGATATAAACAGGGCACTTCCGGGGTCACCGGGACTAGAGGTCAACACGACGACCGCACGAGGGGTCACACCGCCCGCCGCACGACCGCTTAACTCCCCTTGTCTCTCGTGTACATTAGGCGTAAAATACGCCTACTATATATCTTTGTTAATTTACGCCTAAATACGGGTCAAATGGACCCTTGTATACTACTTACGGTGTTCGAAGCCCGCGATAGACAGAATGTAATTTTTCTATCGGGGGTAAAATCAAATCCTGAGTCTCACACGTCGTGGCGACTGCTTGACCAAGCGGCCTTTATCGCTCTGGTTCTGTCGTTGCCCCCCGACATACACCAGCAATGGTAATATGTGTAGTAAAGATAGTTTTTTTTTCGTTTAATCTATTTAGCGGAATATGTATATATGTATAATATGATATATACTGTCAATATATATTGTCATGTGACCAAAGTTGTATTGCATACAAATGTAACGATATATGTATATAATTGTTTGTAATAAACACTCGCTGTAACTTGATAATCGTTGTGTTGTGTTTTGATCTTTCTATCTTCTCACCTGCTCAAACCATTTTATGTTGTTTCTTTATAACAGCTGTGATTATAGTACTATAGTAGCCAATTGCTATTCACTTCAAATGTGTAATAAAGATAGGACACTGTACTCAGTGATCAACACTACCTGGATCCGATCGAGCCTTTCCCAACGACCTAATTTATCTCCCTTCATCAGACCAATATTAAAAACACAACGACATTCATCATAACCATCAAATGTCAAGCCTGCTGGCGTAGATAATCATGTCTCTCCACAACTTTCGATCTCAACAGTTATTTATCATTTATGTTTTTTTACCTACGGCTAAACCATTTTCTAAAGCTGTCTGGTATCTTTTCTCTTCGCTTCTTTCTATCTCTTCGCTCCTCAACTTCACAAGTTTTACATTATATTCCAGCTGTTTCCTTTTCATAACATGGCCCAAAAAATAATGATTGTTTCTTCCTAATATTGGAAATTAGCTCTCTTTTTGCTCTTTACTTTTGCCTCTTTTGGAACGTTTTCATGACTCTTCTTAGCTGTCCATGATATTCTCAACATTCTTCTGTAAAACCACATTTCTACACCCTCCAGTGATTTTCTTGTCTGTTGTCCTATTGTCCATGATTTACATACATATATTAAGAGTTGATCTACATAACATTTAAGAACTCTTTTTAATGAGGACTCCAATGGAATATCCTTGTTCGCTAGGGAACATCATGTGCTACAGGTGATACCCGATCGTCATCAAGCTACTGTAAGTAAAATAAAGATGAAACAGACACTGAAAATAGGAACAGCGGTGTTATCTTTATTATATCGTTTTACAGTCACTACAAAAGAATTCGCTCCAAAGTTTCTCACTATCAAAGTCAACGATTTTTGCATGTTCAACTATTGAGGGAAAAAAAAGAACGGCGGACCTTTTAAATTTCAGCTTGAAAGGAACGACTTTGGAGAAGAAGGTAGACAATCAAAATAGACAACTTAATCTTTCGTTTTATTTTTATCTTGACAATTTTATGGAGCTTCAGAAACCCAGTATACAATAGCTTTCTTGTTTTATCGGTTTGGTTGATAATGTTTAAGGTTAGGAAAATAGCAATGTTTGTTACCATCGGCATGTTACGCATGCATTAAAGCTTAACAAATTATTTCTTTAAAGTAAACTCTCGGTACATATGCTTTCAATAACCTACTGCGAACATTAAATTGTGTTATCTTTGTAAATAGAAAAATTAATAATGATTATTGATGTATTCGTTTACATAATTTAATATATTCTCCCTATCTTCAAGCAAATCTCATGGACTGGAGCCTAGATGGACATTAGACCCATCTGGTCAGACCGAGAGTGAGTGAAATAGGCGAACTCACATATTCTTATTGTTTAAATGTAATTATTATTAAGTTATTAACATTACATTTTCATCAGTTCCCTCCTCTTCTGTTGGTCAACATGAGATCAATGAAAGCAGCTGGGCGGGTCCAAGGCTTCCAAGATCTGATTCGCTGTCGGATGTCAGGAAATAGTAGCCATGGCCATGGCATCAGGATAGCACGTGAGTCAGCAATTATCAAGGCAGATATATCGAACCTGATGCTAGACATATCGAGAAGAGAGATCTGTTATATTAGGTGATTGTCAATTTTAAATATGCATTCTAATAATTTCTAATAATACAAAGTCTTATATAAATATGCATTCCAATAATTTCTAATAATACAAAGTCTTATATAAATATGCATTCTAATAATTTCTAATAATACAAAGTCTTATATAAATATGCATTCTAATAATACAAAGTCTTATATAAATATGCATTCTAATAATACAAAGTCTTATATAAATATGCATTCTAATAATTTCTAATAATACAAAGTCTTATATAATATGAATTCTAATAATGCAAAGTCTTATATAAATATGCATTCTAATAATACAAAGTCTTATATAAATATGCATTCTAATAATTTCTATTAATACAAAGTCTTATATAAATATGCATTCTAATGATACAAAGTCTTATATAAATATGCATTCTAATAATACAAAGTCTTATATAAATATGCATTCTAATAATTTCTAATAATACAAATTCTTATATAAATATGCATTCTAATAATTCCTAATAATACAAAGTCTTATATAAATATGCATTCTAATAATTTCTAATAATACAAAGTCTTATATAAATATGCATTCTAATAATTTCTAATAATACAAAGTCTTATATAAATATGCATTCTAATAATTTCTAATAATACAAAGTCTTATATAAATATGCATTCTAATAATACAAAGTCTTATATAAATATGCATTCTAATAATACAAAATCGTATATAAATATGCATTCTAATAATACAAAGTCTTATATAAATATGCATTCTAATAATACAAAGTCTTATATAAATATGCATTCTAATAATACAAAGTCATATATAAAAATGCATTCTAATAATACAAAGTCTTATATAAATATGCATTCTAATAATACAAAGTCTTATATAAATATGCATTCTGATAATACAAAGTCTTATATAAATATGCATTCTAATAATACAAAGTCTTATATAAATATGCATTCTAATAATACAAAGTCTGGTTTAATTTATTGAGTTGCAATTTAAAAAAAAAGGTCTACCTAAAAAAAAAAGTTTTTCCTTTAATGCAAGATCTACTAAATGTAAGATCTACTAAATGTAAGATCTATTAAATGCAAGATCTACTAAATGTAAGATCTACTATATGCAAGATCTACTAAATGCAAGACCTACTAAATGCAAGATCTACTAAATGTAAGATCTACTAAATGCAAGATCTACTAAATGTAAGATCTACTAAATGTAAGATCTACTAAATGCAAGATCTACTAAATGCAAGATCTACTAAATGCAAGATCTACTAAATGCAAGATCTACTAAATGCAAGATCTACTAAATGCAAGATCTACTAAATGTAAGATCTACTAAATGCAAGATCTACTAAATGCAAGATCTACTAAATACGAGAATTACTCATGGAAAAATGTACTCAGCTGCAGGTTTTACCCACTTGAAAGGTCCCATTCAGCCTAAAGGTCTGCTGGATTACAAAATTAGTCAATTTCTTAAGCTGTCTGTAATCTTTTCCCTTTGCTTCCCTCCATCTCTTTGTCCCTCGATTTTTTCAGTTGCTACAATATATTCCCGCTGTTTTCTTCTCATTTCATGGCCAAAAATATGATGGTTGTTTCTTTATAATGTTAGAAATTAGCTCTCTTTATTTTCATTACTCTTTTTAGCAATCCATGATATTCTCAACATTCTTATGTAAAACCACTTTTCAACGGCCTCCAGCGATTTACTTGTCTCTTGTCCTATTAAATGAAAATATCCTCCACAACTTTTTATCTCGGCAGCTATTTATCATTTCTGTTGTTGACCTTCTGCCAAGCTATTCTCTTAAGCTGTCTGTTATTTTTTCTCATTGCTTCCCTCTATCTCTTCGTCCATCAAATTTTCCAGTTGTTACAATATATTCCAGATGTTCTCTTCACATTACATGGCCAAAAAATGATGATTGTTTCTTCCTAATATTGGAAATTAGCTCTCTTTTTGCTTTGACCTCTTTCAGAACATCTTCATTACTCTTCTTAGCTGTCCATGGTACTCTCAACATTTTTCTGTAAAACCAAATTCCTAAAGACTCCAGTGGTTTTCTTGTCTGTTGTCCTATTGTCCATGATTCGCATCCATATGTTAATACTGGCTCTACGTAACATTTAAGAACTCTTTTTCTTGTTTCTATTGTCAAAAATGGATTGCATAGTATCTTCCTCATTTTTTGGAAAGCTGATTTTGCCAGAGCCATTCTACATCTCACCTCTTTTGTACATCTTCCGTCTGAGGTTAACAAAGTTCCCAAAATATTTAAATTCATTTACCTGTTTTAATATTGTTCCACTTGTCTTTATTTTGCACTGAGGTGATGTCTTTTTCTTTGTTGTTAACATTACCTCTGTCTTTTTGCTATTAAGGCTGAGTCCTTTATTTTTGTTTTCTTTCACTATAATGTCCATCATTTCTTGTAACTCATTTTCACTCTTAGCGATTAAGACTGTATCATCAGCATACCTTAGGTTATTTATATTATGGCCTCCAATTGTTATTCCAGGAATGCCCCTTATGGATCTTTAAATAATCTCACTATAAATATTAAACAAATCTGGTGACAGCACACAACTTTGTCTAACACCCTGTTTTATTTGTTGAAACATTGCCAATTGGTTTCCAGTTCTTATGACCGCTGTTTGTTGCCAGTACATGTTCTTTATTATTCTTAGATCTTCGCTGTCTACGTTTAAGCTTTCTAAAATTGCAATTATTTCTTGCTACTTTACTTTGTCAAATGCCTTGGTGTAATCTATGAAACATAGGTATATATCTGTTTTCACTTATATCACTCTTTCTACTAAAGATCTTATGATATAAATGACATTGCTTGTTTCTTTAACTCTAACAAAACCACACTGTTCATCGCTAATTTCGGGACTGATTTTGTTTCGCACTCTTCGCATGATGATTCTTAGTAATATCTTAGTCATGACTCATAAGGCTTATTGTGCGATGATCATCGCATTCAATCGCACCCGATTTCTTTGGAAGGGCTATGAATATTGATTTGAGCATGTCGTCTTGTATATATCCGCTGTTGTAGATATCATTCAATATTTTTTTGTTATTGTTTCTATTCTAAAATCACCCATGGCTTCAATCTCTTCTTTAGTTATATTATCTGGTCCAGGATCTTTGCCTGCTCTCATATTGCGCAAGGCGTCTTCTACTTCTTCTCTGAGTATTTCTGGTCCTTTTCCATTACCCTTAATATTTACTTCTGTTCGTTCATCATTATAAAGATCTTTAATGTATTCTGTCCATCGTTCCCTTATGTTTTCTTGATCAATCAACAGTTCTCCTTCCTTTGATCATAAACATCCAGTTTTTGATTGCGTTTTTCTTCCTGTTAACTCCTCAATTTGTTTGCATATAGCTTTAGTTTCTCCTTTTTGTTGCATTTCAATCTCTTTGCATCTCTCTTTTAGCCATGCTTCTTTTGCTTCGTTGCATTTTATTACAATTTCTTTATTTAATCTCTTATACTCATCTTTATTTTCTTTATTTCTTCTTGTGTCCATTAGCTGCAAAATGTCATCTGTCATCCATTTCTTTCTTGAATTTGTCCTCACTGGTGGTATGAACTCTTTTGATGTTTGTTGCATTGATTCTTTTATCATTTCCCACTGTTCATCAATGCTTTGTATCTTCTCTATTGCATTGTACCGTTCTGAATTGTGATTTTATATTTGTCTTGCTGCTTCTTGTCGGATTTTAGTAAATATAAATTTAACTTGATGTAAACTGAGGCTCGTTTTGTTGTTTTTAATTTTACTCTAAGCTTTCCCACAACTGGTACATGATCACTATTACAATCTGCCCGTAGTCTAGTTTTCACACACACCAGACTGTTTCTAAATCTATTGCTTATCATTATATAATCAATTTGATTACGTGCCTTGTCCCCAGGGCTTTTCCATGTCCACAGACGTCTTGGGTGTTGCTTAAACCAGATGTTTCCTATCATCATGTTGTGTCTCCTTGCCCAGTCAATAAGTTTCTCATCTCTTTAATTCCTCTCGCCTAAGCCATAATGACCAACTACTTCCTCAACACTTTCCTTTCCTACTTTTGCGTTAAAATCTCCTAGAACTATGGTGTTTTCATGTGGTTTGCATTTATGAAGTGCCTCATTTAACTTGTTGTAAACTTTATCAATTGTTTCCTCTAGACTGTCTGCTGTTGGTGCATAAACTTGTATAAGATTTATGTCTATTGGCTTTCCATTCAATTTCACTAAAAGGACTCTGTCAGATATTGGGTAAAAGCCTTTCACTGTTCTTGCTCTTTCTGCATCCAAGATGATGCCTACTCCTCTTTGGTGTTCAGTACCTCCAGAATTGATTATTTTATGTTTATCAGAATACATCTCCCCTGATCCGGTGTATCTCATTTCGCAAAGTCCCAGTAAATGTAAACCCATTCTTTTTCATTTCTTGTATGATGTTTTCTAGTTTACCCTTCTGCATGAGTGTTCTAACATTTCAAGTACCTATCTGTAGAGTTTGTTTTATCTTTATTTTGCTTACAGCAGCTTGACGATCGGGTATCACCTGTAGCACATGATGTCCCCTACCGAACGAGGGTTTTCCAAAAGGGTTTGTCAGGTCGGGTAATTTGACCTGTTACTGTATGCAGTAAACAGTACAACCTGTGGCTGCCATGCTGCCTTGCAGGTAAGCTCGGAAGAATAAAAGGCTATGGGAGGGTACCCCGAAGTAAGACAACCCCACTGCCTTGTGGGTGAGACTTTTTAGTCAAAGGCTAGCGGAGCCAACCGTAAAGAAACCGACGGAAGGCAACAGAAAACCACCGTTGTAACTTCTTTGTACAATCATGAATCGCCAGAAATGAAAATATGGAAGAGTCATAATGTTCAGAGCATGCAGTGACAAAATTAATTTAAAAAAAACAAGCCAAACAATGGAATGATTGAGGAAAGAAGAACAGAGAGGTTAGGAGATAAGAGATTCAGTTCAAGAGAACAGCTTAAATGATGAACAATTGTAAAGACAACAAGTTGTGGCGGGACGTGATCACCTAAACCAGCAGTCATGAAACATGGCAATGATGAAACTATTCTTGTCGTTAAACCATTTTAATGCAGTTACTAAAAATAGTGCTTCAATGTATGGTACATAAAATACTCTCACAATATAATTTCAATGGTATTTACATACGTAGACTACTTACCTTGGAATTACTCCATAACTTGCCATGTCAATAACGTTCAGATACTTAAAAAATACAAGGGTATCACATAATGAGAAGATTACAACAACAGCGACGTAAGCAAAGACGTTATCAACCTCTGTTTTTTTATCTATCAGCCCTGTTTCCATTAAGTCAGAAGAGTTATCCCGTATCAACCTCTGGTACCTCAAAACTGAAGCTGCTATTAAGAGTAGAATCGCCACTATGATGGGGACAGCTGTGTCGACAGACTTAAAGATTTGGTAGGCCGTGTAGGTTGGGTAAAAACAGTCTACTTGATCCCAAAAGTTTACCTTGTATTTGTGCATAATAACGGGTACGATGATAACAGAGGCAACCCAAGGGATAATTAACAGTCCGACTGCGCCTAATGTAGCTACCATTGGCACAAACCTCTTTCTGGGATTAAAATCTTGGATCTGAGCAATGAACACAGCGAGGAGAATGACAACCTGCCAGTTAATGATGAAATCTTGCATGAGGTAAAGACTATTATTTATTGCATAGTATGTACATCCTTGATTTTTAATAAAGAAGCCAAAACTCCAAAGAGGGAGAACGACAACACAATCAAGCAGATTCGCTGTTAGAGAGTTGCAGATCATCTGGTTACGTAGAGATGCTCTCAAATCTCGTGACGTCAGGATGGCAGCAAGGAACCAGAGGCTGAGTGATGTGCCCGTAACAAACAGGAAAACATCAATAGCGTGCAAAAGATTGAACAGTATCACAAATTCAGCATGAATTTGATTACTTTCAGCAATCGTTGAGTTATCCGTTGCATTTGTTGAGTTTATGTGATTGTGGCTCATTTTGGTGTAGGCTTAGCGTAACAGCTACCAATAAAAAGGTATATAACTTAAGTCGATTTTCTAGGCAGAATCGACTGGCACTTCCTGCAGCAGAGGCCAAGCTTCATCAAGTGCAATGCAACCTGTCAGTAAAATAAAGATAGAGGTAGTAATTTGAGATAACATTTTGACTGGTAATACAGTAGAGCAGAATTAGTCACAAGGCATTTCACAAGGAGACTTACAAAATGTATCAAGACACGTCAATGCAATGACATTGAATCGTATTTTTGATCAAGTAATGAGGAGGTAACTTCTGGAATATATCGCGACTGATGGAAATCATCATCATCATGTGCCATACAGGTTGGCGTAGACAATGTAGACGATAATGTCTTTCCACAATCTTCTATCTACAGTGCATCGTATCAGTTCTGTTGTTGACTGTTTCCCATGCCATGACACCAAGCTATCCAGTATGTTCTCTCTTTGTCGTCCGCGATCTCTCTTTCCTTTTATTTTGCCAGTTGTAACCAAGTATTCCAACTTTCCTCTTCTCATGATGTGCCCGAAAAAATGCTGTTTCTTTCTGATGTGTTTTTAAGAGCTCCCTTTTTGTGTTGGCCTCTTTGAGAACTTCCTCATTGGTCTCTTTAGCTCTCCAGAGAACTTCCAACATTCTTCTGAGAAATTCCTTCTCTGTGGCCTCTAATTGTCTTTTCATTTGTTTGTCTACTGTCCATGATTCGCTTCCATAGGTCAGAATTGGTTCTATATAGCACCGATGAGCTCTTTTCCTCATTTTTATTGACATAGATTTGTTGCATAAGATATTTTTCATTTTCTGAAATACTTTGACCTGGGCTATTTTGCTTTTTTTTTTTTTTTCCTGTGGTGCATCTTCTATCTGATGTTATTATTGTGCTCAAGTATTTGAAACGTTGCACTTATTTCAAGTGTGTCCTGTTTATTTTTATGCTGCATGCTGGTAATGATTGTTTCTTCGATATGCCCATTACTTCTGTTTTCTTACTATTCAGACTGAGACCTTTCTTGTTGCTTTCTTTTACTATTATGTCAATCACTTCTTTTAGTTCATTCTCTCTCTCTGCTATTAAGACTGTGTCATTTGCATATCGCAAATTATTTATTTTGTGACCGTTGACTTTAATTCTTTATTTGTCTACTATTGATCTCATAATATGTCCGACATAAAGTGAAAACAAATCCGGCAACAGAACACAGCCTTGTTTGACTCCTTGTTTTATAAGTTGAAATTTACCTGTTTGGTTGTTAATTCGTATAGCTGTTGTTTGTTCCCAGTATATGATTTTTATGATTCGCAGATCCTTGCCATCAATGTTTAATTTCTCCAGCATATTAATTATTTGCACATGCTTTACTTTGTCAAATGTTTTTGTGTAGTCTATAAAGCACATATATAGATCTTTCTATCAATGTTCTTAAGATGTATATTGTATTATTGGTGCTCTTTCCTTCCACAAATCCACATAGTTCCTCACTTATTTCTGATTTTATTTTGTTCCTTACACGTCTCATGATGATTCTTAGTAATATTTTCCGCTTATGGCTCATGAGACTAATAGGGCGATGGTCTTCACAATCAGTGGCGCCTGACTTCTTTGGTATGGCTACAAAGATAGATTTGAGTAGATCTTCGGGTATATGCCCAGTGTTATATATGTCATTGAGTAGTTTTGTTATGACTTGTACTCCCAGCTCTCCTAATGCATTTATCTCTTCGATTGTTATATTGTCGGGACCTGGAACTTTGCCTCTTTTCATGTGTTGAATTATGTCCTCCACTTCACTCTGCATTATTGGTGGTCCTATGTCTTTGTTCGATTTGTTTAACTCTGGTCTTTCATCATAATAGAGTTGACTGATATATTCTGTCCATCTTTCTATTGTCTTCTCTTGTCCCATTATTATATTTTCTTCCTTTGATTTCACATATCCTGAAACTTTGACTTCTTTTCTTCCTGTTAATTCATTTAGCGGATTGTGCAAAAATTGTGAGTCTTTCTTTTATTGTTTTTCCATTTCTTCACATTTCTGTTTTAACCATCCTTCCTTTGCTTCTCTGCATCTGTTTTGGATCTCTTTGTGCAATATTTTGTATGTCCGTTCTTCTTTCTTATGTTTTCTGTTTCCATCCATTAGTTGTAATATTTCTTCTGTCATCCATTTCTTTTTGCTCATTCTTTTGGTCACTGTTATTACTTCTTTTAATGTTTATTGAATCGATTGTTTGAGCTTTTCCCACTGCTCCTCGATGTCCTGTATTTTCTCAATAGCATTATATATATTTTGTACTATCGTTCTAAAAACGGGTATGTTCAACCCTTATGTGAAAAGTCTGTGACGGTGGATGGAGGCGGAGGAATCAAGAATGATCAACGGCCCAGAAAGCGAAAACAGCAAAGTGTGTGGTACACAAGAGGCATGTTCAGAACACGAAAGACGAACATGGCTGACCACCGTGAAAGAGATTGGAGCCTCATCACGTACCAATCCAGAGGAAGCCATGGAGAGTCGGAGAAATTCGAACTTATGTCGGAGGAAAGATCTTAAAATAAGTACTTGGAATGTTAGGACTCTATATCAACAAGGGAAATTGGAAAATCTAATTCAAGAAGCAGAACGAATAAATATAGATATTGTAGGCATATCAGAAACTAGATGGAAGGAATGTGGGTACATTGAAGACGAAAAATATACATTTATATACTCAGGAAACACAACAGAACATCAAAGGGGGGTAGGAATACTGATAAAAAGAGAGCTACAAAAATATATAAGTACCCACTGGACATACAGTGATAGGATTATACTACTCAAGTTGAAAGCAAAACCATTCGACATAGCAATAATACAGACATATGCACCTACTCAAGACTACACAGATGAACAAATAGAGGCATACTATGAAGACCTAAATAAAGTTATGAAGCAAGTGAAATCTTCAGACATCTTGATTGTAATGGGTGACATGAACGCTAAAGTAGGAAAAGGTAGATATAAGACAATTATAGGAAATCATGGTTTAGGAAAAAGAAATGACAGAGGAGAAAGATTAATACAATTCTGTGAAGAAAACAGGCTGATAATATGTAACACCTACTTTGAGCAAGAGAAAAGGAAACTATACACATGGAAAAGCCCTGGAGATAGGAAGAGGAATCAAATAGATTACATAATGATAAAAGAAAGGTTCCGTAACAGCGTAAAGAAAGCCAAAACCTACCCAGGAGCAGATATTAATTCTGATCACAATCCTGTAATGATTAAAATGAAAATCAAACTAAAGAGAAACAAGCAAAAATCTGATTCATCAACAAACCCACTCGACATAACAGCTTTAAATCAAAAAGATATTAAAGATACCTATACAATACAAGTAAAGAACACATACCAAAAGCTGCTAGAGGAAGGAATTGAACAATACAGAAGAGAAAATCCTGATGAAAAAGTAACAACCAAATGGCAATGCATAAAGAAAAGCATACAAAAAGCCTGCGACACCTTACCCAAAAGAGAAAAGAACAAAAAACAAAAATGGATAACTAACACCATCTTAGAAAAAATGGAAGAAAGAAGACAAGAGAAGAACACTGCCCAATACAATAAAATAGATAATGAGATACGCAAAATGTGCAAAAAAGCAAAAGAAGACTGGCTCAGCCAAAAATGTAGAGAAATAGAAACTATGGAAAGCAAACAAGACCTAAGAGGAATGCACACAGAAATAAAGAGAATGACTAATAAAAATAAAAAAGCCACAGAAGGTGGATGCATTGCAGACAAAAAAGGAAAAATGCTAACAGACAATAAGGATATCATAGATAGATGGCAGGAATATATAACAGAACTATTTCATGATCAAAGGGACAAGAAACCAGTTATAAAATGTACATCAGGCTATAAAATCTTAAAATCTGAGGTGGAAAAAGCTATAAAAACAATGAAAAGGGGAAAAGCAGCAGGACCTGAAAGCATACAGATAGAGATGATACAGGCACTTGAAGATTTTGGCATTGAAGTGATTACAGACATATGCAACGACATATACCACACAGGATACATACCAAATGAAATAAAAACATCAACTTTCATTGCATTGCCTAAAAAGAATGGTGCAGTTGAATGCAGTGACTTTAGAACAATAAGCCTAATGAGCCATGTTACAAAAATCTTGCTAAAAGTTATACAAGGAAGGATTCAGAATAAAATCAATACTGAATTAGATGAGCAGCAATTTGGATTTAGGAAAAATAGCGGGACAAAAGAAGCCATATTCTGCATGAGAACATTAATCGAAAAATACACAGAAGTAAACAAACCAATATATGCCTGCTTCATAGACTACACCAAAGCTTTTGATAGAGTACACCACAAACAACTTATAGAATGCCTAAAAGAGATACATCTAGATGACATGGATATACGACTAATATGCAATCTATACTGGGAGCAAACAGCAATAATAAAATATAACAAAGAGTTCTCTACACCCATTGATATAAAAAGAGGAGTAAGACAAGGATGCATCCTATCACCAAGCTTGTTCAATCTATACACTGAGCAAATCTTTAAAAACATCATAGAGATGCCAGGCCTAGAAATTAATGGAAAGATAATCAATAACCTAAGATATGCTGACGATACTGTACTACTAGCAGAAAATCCTAAAGACCTACAACAATTACTTAATGAAATAAACACGACAAGCAAAAAATATGGACTAGATATGAATATCAAAAAGACTAAAACTATGATCATAAACAAAGAAAATACCCAAAACCCACAAGTGGATATCAAAATTGAAGGAATAGACCTTGAGACAGTTCAGAACTATAACTACCTTGGACATACTATAACCAGTGATGGAAAATGTACAACTGAAATAAACAAAAGAATAGGAATGGCAAAAAGTAATTTTAATGTCATGAAGGACATACTAACATCAAAACAAATAACACCAGAGCTAAAACTAAGAATAGCAAAATGTTACATCTTCTCAATATTCCTATATGGTGCTGAAACATGGACATTAGACAAGAAAACAGAACAGAGAATTGAAGCCTTTGAAATGTGGATATATAGAAGAATAGGTAGAATTGGATGGAAGGAAAAGAAAACAAATGACAAAGTCTTAAAACAACTAAAAATGAAAAGAGAACTTCTGAACACAATTAGAACAAGACAAATGCGATTCTTAGGCCATGTTAAAAGACACAACAGCCTACTGAAAGTGATCCTGGAGGGGAAAATACAAGGTAAAAGAGGCAGAGGCAGACCAAGATTAACATGGACGAGTAACATCAAAAGATGGACAAATCAACCGATGACAACCTGCACCATCAAAGCAAGAGATAGAGCAAAATGGCGCTCCATGGTAGCCAACCTTCGTTGCGGAGACGGCACTCAATGATGATGACTATCGTTCTGTACTTATCACTCATCTGTTTATCTACTCTTAGCATATCTAGTTCTAATTTCATAATTCTTTAGGGATTTCTGTTTCTTCCGCAGTTTTATTCTTATATTTCCAACTACTGGTAAATGGTCACGTTTGCAATCTGCTCCTAGCCTTGTTTTAACCGATGTTAGCCCGTTCGTTCATCTTTTCTGAACCAGTATAAAATCAATTTGATTGTGTACTTTTTTGTCCGGGCTTTACCATGTCCATAGTCGCATATGGTGTTGTTTGAACCAGGTGTTACCTACAATCATTTCGTGTGTCTTTGCCAAACTATCAATCAATCCACTCTGTCATTCGTCTCACCAAGACCATACCCCCCCCCACCCCCCCAAGTCACATTTTGCACTTTAGCTGTTCCTACCTTTGCATTGAAATCCCCTTATATAATAGTTATCTCTTGGGATATATATGATGGAATATTGGAGGGGAAAAGTGCGCTAGCAGAGGGAACACAGAAAAGATACCAGGCAATAGTTTAAATATGGTTGTTGTGCTTACATATGGCGATCGAACTTCTGTGACTTTCTTTAGCATTATAGAAAACTGTACGCATTATCTTATGCTCAACTCATTAGTGGGATGTTCTTAAGAAATATGTACCAATTCACTTAAAGCGAGCGTGTGACACAGGATGCGGTTCAAAGTTAGAAGCTGTACTTGATTGAACAAACAGAGGAAGTAATAGAAGATTGATAAGCTTTGAAGCCAAGTGTGATGCAGGAATTCTGTAAATTTGCATCATGATTTACTCGTTGTTAGATTTTCACATTCTTGGAGCCCCATGCTAACCGAAGTAAACGATGCTGAGATCGAACTACAGCCAAGTGTGGTCTTCATTTCTTAAGGGAAAGAGGAGAAAGATGGGTGACACAAAGATGTAAATATTGAGAGATTGATAAGTCTAAAGGTATGAAAAGGGGGAGGGGGGTCTGGTATATATGGTGTGATTAGTGGTCATAATATAAATAATCTAAGGTATGCTGATGATACAGTCTTAATCGCTAAGAGTGAAAATGAGTTAATAGAAATGTTGGACAATATAGTGAAAGAAAGCAAAAATAAGGGACACAGCCTTAATAGCAAAAGGACAGAAGTAATGATAACAACAAAGAAAAAGATTTCACCTCAGTGCAAAATAAAGATAAGTGGAACAATATTAAAACAGGTAAATGAATTTAAATATTTGGGAACTTTGTTGACCTCAGACAGAAGACGAACAAAAGAGGTGAGATGCAGAATGGCTCAGGCAGAGGAAGCTTTCCAGAAAATGAGGAAGATACTATGCAATCCATTTTTGACAATATAAACAAGAAAAAGAGTTCTTAAATGTTTTGTAGAGCCAGTCTTAACATATGGATGTGAATCATGGACAAGAGAACAACAGACAAGAAAATCACTGGAATCTGTAGAAATGTGGTTTTACAGAAGAATTTTGAAAATACCATGGACAGCTAAGAAGGGTAATAACAATCTTCTGAAAGAGGCCAAAGTAAAAAGAGAGCTAATTTCCAATATTAGGAAGAAACAATCATCATTGCTTGGCCATGTAATGAGAAGAAAACAACTGGAATATATTGTAACAACTGGGAAATTTGAGGGACGAAGAGATAAAGGGAAGCAAAGAGAAAAGATACCAGACTCAGACAGCTTAAGAGAATGGCTTGGCTGGTCATCAACAGAAATGATAAATAACTGTCGTGATCAAAAGTTGTGGAGAGACATGATCACCTACGCCACCAGGCTTGGTGCTTGATGATGATGATAATATCCTTTGATCTCTCATAATTACATCTGTCAGTTTTGTGTGAAACAAAGTAATCAAACGCGAAAAAAATAATCAAAATGCACGAGAGACCAACAATGGGTGAAGAAAGATTGAGTAACCCAGCAATTTTGTTCATCAATTGAGATTTATTTCAGTTTAGAGTATTATTGTAGACAGTATACGCTTGCTCAAACCAAACGATTCTACATACAAATAAATTACTACGATTAAGTGCATTTACTTCATTGCATTATTAGTTACTAAAATATAATACATATGTCTGTGTTGTGAGTATTTCGATACTGGACCAGTGTAAATGATTCAATAAGTGTTAACGGCCCACAGGTTAGGGGCGTCCTCTTCTCCTACGGTTTTGACAACGCATCGGACTCAGTTCAGAGAACAATAAAACAGAATCTGCTTTGATAATTACAGAAATGTCAATTTATAAGATCATATTTTAGAATTACTTAACAAAATATATCGAACAATAATTTTAATTAATTACTTACCTCGGCTTTTTATTAGCAAAATGATTTTTAGAAACTGTTTGCAAATAAGTACGAAGTAAGACAAAAATGTTTGCTGGAAAGTCACAAAAATGACTCACTGGCACTGCTTGACAATAATTGCGTAACTGGATCTAAAGGCTAGAAACACCTCCTTATTATCGTTGTGTTTGTTTTTAAAAGATTACCAAGGGGGCGGTAACGAGTTATTTTCCCAAGATTTGGCTAGTGTTAAGATAAACAAAGAGCAGTTTACTATTAACCAACTTAACTGTGCTGCAACGTGCTAAGATCCTAGCAATCATGTCGGTGCTCAGATGTCGAAAACTAAGATGGCTGGGGCATGTCCAGCGAATAGAAGAAAAGCGCATTCCCAAGCAAATGCTATATGGTGAACAATACACGGAAAAAGACAAATCAACAGACCTAAACTACGATATAGCATCATCATCAAGTACCGGACGTGCTGGCGTAGGTGATCATGTCTCTCCACAACTTTCAATCTCGGCAGCTATGTATCATTTCTATTGTTGACCTTCTGCCAAGCCATTCTCTTAAGCTGTCTGTTATTTTTTTCTCTTTGCTTCACTCTATCTCTTCGTCCCTCAATTTTTCCAGTTGTTACAGTATATTCCAGCTGTTCTCTTCTCACTACATGGCCAAAAAATGATGATTGTTTCTTCCTAATATTGGTAATTAGCTCTCTTTTTGCTTTGACCTCTCTCAGAACATCTTCATTACTCTTCTTAGCTGTCCACGGTACTCTCAACATTCTTCTGTAAAACCAAATTCCTACAGACTCCAGTGATTTTTCTTGTCTGTTGTCCTATTGTCCATGATTCGCATCTATATGTCAAGACTGGCTCTACGTAACATTTAAGAACTCTTTTTCTTGTTTCTATTGACAAAAATGGATTGCATAGTATCGTCCTCATTTTTTGGAAAGCTGCTTTTGCCTGAGCCATTGTGCATCTCACCTCTTTTGTACATCTTCCATCTGAGATTAAAAAAGTTCCCAAATATTTAAATTCATTTACCTGTTTTAATATTGTTCCACTTGTCTTTATTTTGCACTTAGGTGATGTCTTTATCTTTGTTGTTACCATTACCTCTGTCTTTTTGCTATTAAGGTTTAGTCCTTTATTTTTGCTTTCTTTCACTATAATGTCCAACATTTCTTGTAACTCATTTTTACTCTTAGCGATTAAGACTGTATCTTCAGCATACCTTAGATTATTTATATTATGACCTCCAATTGTTTTTCCAGGCATGCCACTTATGGATCTTAAAATAATCTCACTATAAATATTAAACAACTCTGGTGACAGCACACAACCTTGTCTAACACCCTGTTTTATTTGTTGAAACATTCTCAATTGGTTTCCAGTTCTTATGGCCGCTGTTTGTTGCCAGTACATTTTCTTTATTATTCTTAGATCCTTGCTGTCTACGTTTATGCTTTCTAAAATTTTGATTATTTCTTTTTGTCAAATGCCTTGGTGTAATCTATGAAACATAGGTATAGATCTATTTTCACCTCTATGGCTCTTTCTACTAAAGATCTTATGATATAAATGGCATTGATTGTTCCTTTATCTCTAACAAAACCACACTGTTCATCGCTAATTTCTGGACTGATTTTGTTTCGCACTCTTCGCATGATGATTCTTAGTAATATCTTAGTCACATGACTCATAAGGCTTATTGTGTGATGAGCATCGCATTCAATCGCACCCGATATATTTACGATATAGAGATATCTGTAAATCATCTTTGAATGACTTCTCCATCTGTGAAAATGACTGGGAACATCTGGCAAGTGATCGCACATCATGGAGAGCATGTATAAGGAATGGTATAACATCATTTGAGACTGTGCTAAGGCACAACTTAGAAGAGAAAAGACTCACGAAAAAGGATAGAAAACCCTGTGGACCAGTGGGCCTGACTTGTTCATTCTTTGACCGCGTGTGTTTGTCAAACATTGGTAGAATTAGCCACGAGAGAAGTTGTTCGACAAAAACAAAACCTCAAAAAAATACACAATAGCCTCCACTAGACCGTCAGACAAGACGAAACGAGCCATACAGTTTAGTATTAGTGTATTCGTTTAGTTAGCAATAAATTGTTACTTAAATTGTAGACTCACTGTTGTTTAATTTGGGTATAAATAGTTAGAGTAAATCAAAGAACAATGTTATCTATTTCGTTTACTGGCAGCTACTTTCAAACAATACGTTTGTAAACGGGGGCCTCCTCGGTAGCCTAGTTGGGAAAACCAACCGACTGCTCTACCGACGTTCGGACAACCCGTGTTCGATACCCGCTAGAAGCAATGGGAGTTGTAATCGCGGTTAAAACCCCCCCCCCCCCTCTCCCACCGCGATCGACTCAGCCGCTGGTAGAAATGGGTACCAGGGTTCATATTGTGGGAATGCCGCCTCACATCGTGAATTTGGAAGCTTGAAGCGACACTATCCAGAAGTCTCCGAACGCTTCTGGATAGGAGGCCGATCACATATGGAAGAAAACTCGCGTGCTAAGAGGCCGATTTAAGTCTCGTACTTTACTTTTACCTTTACGTTTGTATATGAGATGTCAGGTGCCAGATGTAGTTAGATATAAAGCTGCTAAAGGTCACTGAATGTAATCTTCTCTCAAAATAGAAATGAAATGATTGGTCTATAGCAAAGTGAAGGAATATTGTACTGAAATGTGTGCCGAAGCCAAAAACTGTCCACAACTGATAACGTAGGAACATGAACCATCATTATATGAAGCATAAAGAGCCATAAAAAATCTAAAGAACGATAAAGCATCTGGATGTGTGAGATACCAGCTGAGGACATCAAATCAACAAGAAAACAGTGTTAAAGTACATAATTCAATATGTAAAAGATTTGGAACAGAGGAAAATGATTGAAAGATGGAGAGCGAACTGTAATTATTAATATGCTTGAAAAGGCAACCTAAAATAATGCACACATTTTAGAACATTTACATTACTGAGCCATACACGCAAGGTCATGCTCAAGGTCATAAAAGCAAGGTCATGCTTAGAATTCATCATCGAGTGCCATCTCCGCAACGAAGGTTGGCTACCATGGAGCGCCATTCTGCTCTGTCTCTTGTTTTGATGGTGCAGGTTATCATAGGCAGATCTGTCCATCTTTTGATGTAACTCGTCCATGTTAGTCTTGGTTTGCCTCTTTTACCCTGTATTTTCCCCTTAAAGATTAGTTTTATATAATATACTGTGCAAGTAAATATATATTATATTTTAGTACATTTTTTAATCCAGCAGACCTTTAGGCTGAATTGTCTTCGCCTGCATCTACTTCTTTTACCTTGTATTTTCCCCTCCAGGATTACTTTTAGTAGGCTCTTGTGTCTTGTAACATGGCCCAAAAATCGCATTTGTCTTGTTTGAATTGTGTTTAGTAGTTCTCTTTTCATTTTTAGTTGTTTTAAGACTTCATCGTTTGTTTTCTTTTCCTTCCATCCAATTCTACATATTCTACTATATATACACATTTCAAAGGCTTCAATTTTCTGTTCTGTTTTCTTGTCTAATGTCCATGTTTCTGCACCATATAGGAATGTTGAGAAGACATAACACTTTGCTATTCTTAGTTTTAGCCCTGGTGTTATTTGTTTTGATGTTAATATGTTCTTCATGACATTAAAACTACTGTTTACCATTCCTATTCTTTTGTTTATTTCAGTTGTACATTTTCCATCACTGGTTATAGTATGTCCAAGGTAGTTGTAGCTCTGAACTGTCTCCATGTCTATTCCTTCTATTTTGATATCCACTTGGGGGTTTTGAGTATTTCCTTTGTTTATGATCATAGTTTTAGCCTTTTTGATATTCATATCTAGTCCATATTTTTTGCTTGTCATGTTTATTTCATTAAGTAATTGTTGTAGATCGTTAGGATTTTCTGCTAGTAGTACAGTATCATCAGCATATCTTAGGTTATTGATTATCTTTCCATTAATTTGTAGGCCTGGCATCTCAGTGATGTTTTTAAAGATTTGCTCAGTGTATAGATTGAACAAGCTTGGTGATAGGATGCATCCTTGTCTTACTCCTCTTTTTATATCTATGGGTGCTTGAGTTCTCCTTGTTATATCTCATTATTGCTGTTTGCTCCCAGTATAGATTACATATTAGTTGTATGTCCATGTCATCTAAATGTATCTCTTTTAGGCTATCTATAAGTTGTTTGTGGTGTACTCTATCAAAAGCTTTGGTGTAGTCTATGAAGCAGACATATATTGGTATGTTTACTTATGTGTACTTTTCGATTAATGTTCTCATGCAGAATATGGCTTCTTTTGTCCCGCTATTTTTCCTAAATCCAAATTGTTGCTCATCTAATTCAGTATTGATTTTATTCTGAATCCTTCCTTGTATAACTTTTGACAAGATTTTTGTAACATGGCTCATTAGACTTATTGTTCTAAAGTCACTGCATTCAACTGCACCATTCTTTTTAGGCAATGCAATGAAAGTTGATGTTTTTATTTCATTTGGTATGTATCCTGTGTGGTATATGTAGTTGCAGATGTCTATAATCACTTCAATGCCAAAATATTCTAGTGCCTGTATCATCTCTATCTGTATGCTGTCAGGTCCTGCTGCTTTTCCCTTTTTCATTGTTTTTATAGCTTTTTCCACCTCAGATTTTAAGATTGTATAGCCTGATGTACATTTTATAACTGGTTTCTTGTCCCTTTGATCATGAAATAGTTCTGTTATATATTCCTGCCTTCTATCTATAATATCTTTATTGTCTGTTAGCATTTTTCCTATTTTGTCTGCAATGCATCCATTTTCTGTTGCTTTTTTTTTTTTATTAGTCATTCTCTTTATTTCTGTGTGCATTCCTCTTATGTCTTGTTTGCTTTCCATAGTCTCTATTTCTATACATTTTTACCAGAGCCGGTCTTCTTTTGCCTTTTTGCACATTTTGCGTATTTAATTATCTATTTTATTGTATTGGCCAGTGTTCCTAACTTGTCTCCTTTCTTCCATTTTTTCTAAGATGGTGTTATTTATCAATTTTTGTATTTTGTTCTTTTCTCTTTTGGGTAAGGTGTTGCAGATTTCTTGTATGCTTTTCTTTATGCATTGCCATTTGGTTGTGACTTTTTCATTATTAATTTTCTATTCTTTATTGCTCAATCCCTTCTTCTAGCAGCTTCTTGTATGTGTTCTTTACTTGTATTGTTTAGGTATCTTTAATATCTTTTTGATTTAAAGCTGTATTATTATTGTTATTTAGTTTGATTTTCATTTTAATCACTACAGGATTGTGATCTGAATTAATATCTGCTCCTGGAAAGGTTTTGGCTTTCTTTACGCTGTTACGGAACCTTTCTTTTATCATTATGTAATCTATTTGATTCCTCTTCTTATCTCCATGGCTTTTCCATGTGTATAGTTTCCTCTTCTCTTGCTCAAAGTAGGTGTTACATATTATCAGCCTGTTTTCTTCAAAAAATTGAATTAATCTTTCTTCTCTGTCATTTCTTTTTCCTAAACCATGATTTCCTATAATGGTTTTATATCTACATTTTCTTACTTTAGCGTTCATGTCACCCATTACAATCAAAATGTCCGAAGATTTCACTTGCTTCATAACTTTAATTAGATCTTTATAGTATGCCTCTATTTGTTCATCTGTGTAGTCTTGAGTAGGCGCGTATGTCTGTATTATTGCTATGTCGAATGGTTTTGCTTTCAACTTGAGTAGTATAATCCTATCACTGTATGTCCAGTGGGTACTTATATATTTTTGTAGCTCTCTTTTTATCAGTATTCCTAAACCCCCCCCCCCTTCTTAGATGTTCTGTTGTGTTCCCCATATATATATTTTTCGTCCTCTATGTACCCACATTCTTTCCATCTTGTCTCTGATATACCTAAAATATCTATGTTTATTCGTTCTCCTTCTTGAATCAGATTTTCCAATTCCCCTCCTTGGTGTAGAGTCCTAACATTCCATGTACTTATTTATGATCTTTCCTCCGACATAAGTTCGAATTCCTCTCCACGACTACCTCTGGACTAGTACGTGATGAGGCTCCAACCTCTTTCACGGTGGTCAGCCACATTCGTCTTTCGTGTCCTGAACATGCCGCTTGTGTACCACACACTTTGCTGTTTTCGCTTTAAATTATCATGGGAATAATCCAGGAAATTGGAAGACAATATAAACAGAGTTCAGGCTGGTTTTTTAGAGAGGCAGTGGAACAAGAGACTATGTAATTAATATGAGAAAAATAATAAAAGAATACAGGGACCAGAACATAAATCTGCTTACAGGCTTTGTTGGTTAACAATTTGACTGCAAGCAACATCAGATATTGTGAAAAATAATGCTAAATAACGGGATTTTCAACTCATCTAGTATAAAGAATAAAAGTAATTTGGTTCTAGCACTTACCTTGGCGCATTGGTAAGTGATACGGATGATAATGTGCATCTTATCACTTGATTTATTAAACATATATTTAGAGAATATAAGTAGAAATGGAGGCCTCGGTAGCCTATTTGGTAAACCACCCGACTGGGCTACCGACGTTCGGACAACCCGTGTTCAATTCCCGCTGAAAGCAGTGTGAGTTGTACTCATGGTTGGAAAAAAATACCCCCGCGGTCAACGCAGCCGCTGGCAGAATTGGGTACCAGGATAGTACTCTGGGAAGGTGAGGAAGGCTGTCTCGTAACGTGAGTTTCGATGCTTGAAGCGACACTATCCAGAAGTCTCCGAACACTTCTGGATAGGCGGCCGAGTACATATGGGCGAAAACTCGCGTGCTAGGACGCCGATTCAAGTCTCATACTTTACCTTTAAGTAGAAATGTCAGAAAGACTAATAATAAAAAACAATTTGATGTTATAACGATCGGAGGTCATGCAGAATTACGACACTATTCGAGTTACTGCCCCTTTATTCACTTCAATAAGTGACATTAAGAAGTCGATATCATCTTCTTAGTGCTGCTGTAAAAAGCGCACATATAAAGCCGGAATAAAAACTTATATATATATATATCATTATCATCAAGTACCCTGCCTACTGGCGTAGGTGTTCATGTCTCTCCACAACTTTCGATCTCGACAGTTATTTATCATTTCTGTTGTTGACCTTCTGCCAAGCCATTCTCTTAAGCTATCTGGTATCTTTTCTTTTTGCTTCCCTCTATCTCTTCGTCCCTCAATTTTCCCAGTTGTTACAATATATTCCAGCTGTTCCCTTCTCATTACATGGCTAAACAATGATGATTATTTCATCCTAATATTGAAAATTATCTCTCTTTTTATTTTGGCCACTTTCAGAACGTTTTCATTACTCTACTCAGCTGTCCATGGTATTCTCAACATTCTTCTGTAAAACCACATTTCTACAGACTCCAGTGATTTTCTTGTTTGTTGTTCTGTTGCTCATGATTCACATCCATTTGTTAAGACTGGCTCTACGTAACATTTAAGAACTCATTTTTCTTGTTTCTATTGTCAAAAATGGATTGCATAGTATCGTCCTCATTTTTTGGAAAGCTGCTTTTGCCTGAGCCATTCTACATCTCACTTCTTTTGTACATCTTCCGTCTGAGGTTAACAAAGTTCCCACATATTTAAATTCATTTGCCTGTTTTAATATTGTTCCACTTGTCTTATCTTTATGTGATGTCTTTTTCTTTGTTGTTACCATCAATACGGTTTTTTTTACTATTACGACTGAGTCCCTTATTTTTGCTTTCTTTCACTATGTCTAACATTTCTTGTAACTCATTTTCACTCATAGCGATTAAGACTGTATCATCAACATAAATTAGATTATGTATATATATATATTATGAACTACGATTGTTATTCCAGGCATGCCCCTTATGGATCTTAAAATAATTTCACTGTACATATTAAACAAACCTGGTGGCAGCACATAACCTTGTCTAACGCCCTGTTTATTTGTTGAAGCATTCCCAACTGATTTCCAGTTACATATGGCCGCCGTTTGTTGCCAGTACATGTTCTTTATTATTCTTAGATCTTTGCTGTCTACGTTTATGCTTTCTAAAATTTTGATTATCTCATAGTGCTTTACTTTGTCAAATGCGTTGGTATAATCTATGAAACATCGGTATAGGTCTGTTTTAACCTCTATGGTTATGTGTGCTTACTACTTTTTAATTGACATTTATTTAGATTTTAGAAAGTTGTGTCAAGAACACTAAGAAAGGAGCAATTAAACTAGAATTTGAAGAAAAAACGTATGAAACACAACCATCAGTATCTTTATTGGTCTCATTCAATGTTATTTTGTTATTTCACTTTGCAATGCTAACTATGATACAAACAAATGCCACTTAGATGATCAAATCTCGAATTTGTTGAAGGAGGCTGCAGTTCACTTACATGGAAATCAACAACAAACATCAAAATCAAAACAAATCTCTTAAATGTGATTCAGAGAAAAGCGTTGATTCTGAGTATTTTCCATTGAAAATTGAAGAAAAAACAAATCTGCCAAACATTCTAAATGGATGAACGAACAAACATTCTTAATTGAATCCACACAAAGGTTTTCTCTGCTTTCAATGTTGACTACTCGACCGCTCCATTGTATTCAATCGCGTGTCCTGATGGTGTACTGTAATTGTTCTACAGTTCAAATGTTTGATGTTATCAGTCCCTTTTACTTTTACTGTGCATCTACAACTTTGACCTTTTTGTTATGTAAGATAACTTTGATCATATTATTGTGTCCATTAAACTGCAATAATTGCACTCCCGCTACGTGAATAGTAAATCTTTCACTTTCAATTATTTCAAACACAATTATTTCTTTTTTCTCTGCCCATCAAATAATGTCGGTACCTCCCTCTGCGTTACTCACAAAAATTGAATGAACATATAAGAAACTAATACACTTGATGTACGTTTCTCAATAATTGAACAGATGTATTGGATACACAACTCCTAAACATCACATTTTTCTGAATTATTTATTTTATTTTTTTAAACATAAACTATAATTTTGAAATTAAGCTTTACATAAATAAATAAATATATATAAGGCAAGAATTGTTTCACAGAAATATGCAAATGTAAATGTAATTTCTTATAACATAACTTGTAATATAACTTGTAATACAACTTGTAATATAACTTGTAATATAACTCGTAATATAACTTAATATAACTATCTATTTTTAACCTGCTGACTCGTGTATTCATTACAGTTAAAAGAAGAAAAATAAAAAACACAAATTTTATAACAACTCGTGCTGCGACACTATTTTGATTTGATGCAACGGAGATGACGCAGGAGAGTTAACTTCTGTACCTGTGATGGTGATCAGTTAGACCACAATGATGTTCTTGACATCCCGTGTTCTGCTTGAGAGATATTGCAATTTGTCTATCCTAGAGATACCACCCTACAACTAATGCAGGGACACTAGTGATCATCTCACCTCTTATGTTAGGTTGTATTGATACAGACTGCTACCAGAGAGGCTGTTTGACAGGTAAATGTTAATATTGAGCAGCTTTCGTTTGCTGACACTGTCGAGGCAGTATGATACCCCTGCCTAGATATTCCCATTTCGCTAATCAGAAACAAAGAACAACGAGAAGGAGGGACATTTAAGAGATTAACAGCGTGAATTTTATATCGTCCCCTTTACTAATGTGCCCACGACCCATATATTGCAGAATGATTTTGATATTGCTCTGCAGTGCTTCACATAAAAGTATGTCCATTCGCGGCAGAACAGAAAAGAAGAGCAGAAACAAATGTTGACAGCCACCAACGAAATTTTTCACATTTTGGTTGAAACATATTTCCTTATAAACTCAAAAGTTACCTTTTCTTGTGTACTGACAACTGGAATCTTCACAGTAGATATATTTATCACAATTTCATGAAATAAATAAACATAAAATGTATATTTAATTATATATGCGTTATCTATGTCAGACATGAGCTCTTGTATAGTAACTCAATGTCTATTTAATTATAAATGCGTTATCTATCTTAAACGTGCTGTAGTATAGTAACTCAATGTCTATTTATAAGTGAGTTATCTATGACAGGCACGCGCCTCTAGTATAGTAACTTAATGTCTATTTAATGATAAGTGAGTTATGTATGTCAAGCGCGCTTTAATATAGTAACTCAATGTCTAATTATAAGTGAGTTATCTATGTCAGACACGAGCCTGTAGTATAGTAACTCAATGTCTAATTATAAGTGAGTTATCTATGTCAGACAAGCGCTTGTAGTATAGTAACATGTCTATTTAATTATAAGTGAGTTATCTATGTCAGACACGCCTCTCTAGTATAGTAACTCAATGTCTATATAATTATAATGTGTTATCTATGTCAAACGCGCTCTACTATCATCATCATCATCATCAAGTACCGGACCTGCTGGCGTAGGTGATCATGTCTCACCACAACTTTCGATCTCGACAGCTATTTATCATTTCTGTTGTTGACCTTCTGCCAAGCCATTCTCTTAAACTGACTGTTATTATTTTCTCTTTGCTTCCCTCTATCTCTTCGTCCCTCAATTTTTCCAGTTGTTACAATATATTCTAGTTGTTCTCTTCTCATTACATGGCCAAAAAAATGATGATTGTTTGTGTTGAATGGACATAATACATTAAAGATATTTATAATGATGAACGAACAGAAGTGCATATTAAGGGTAATGGAAAAGGACCAGAAATACTCAGAGAATAAGTGCAAGACGCCTTGCGCAATATGAAAGCAGGAAAAGCTCCTGGACCAGATAATATAACTAAAGAAGAGATTGAAGCCACGGGTGACTTTGGAATAGGAATAATAACAAAAATATTGAATGCTATCTACAACAGTGGATATATACCAGACAACCTGCTCAAATCAATATTCATAGCCCTACCAAAGAAATCGGATGAGATTGAATGCGACGATCATCGCACATTAAGCTCTAGTATAGAACTCAATATCTAATTATAAGTGAGTTATCTATGTCAAACGCGCTATAGCATAGTAACTCAATGTCTATTTAATTATAAGTGAGTTAACTATGTCAAACGCGCTCTAGCATAGTAACTCAATGTCTATTTAATTATAAGTGAGTTAACTATGTCAAACGCGCTCTAGCATAGTAACTCAATGTCTATTTAATTATAAGTGAGTTAACTATGTCAAACGCGCTCTAGTATATTAACTCAATGTCTATTTAATTATAAGTGAGTTATCTATATCAAACGCGCTCTAGTATAGTAACACAATGTCTATTTAATTATAAGTGAGTTAACTATGTCAAACGCGCTCTAGTATAGCATCTCAAAGTTTATTTGATTATAAGTGAGTTATCTATGTCAAAAGCGCTCTAGTATATTAACTCAATGTCTATTTAATTATATGTGAGTTATCTATGTCAAAAGCGCTCCAGTATAGCAACTCAATGCCTATTTAATTATAAGTGAGTTATCTATGTCAAAAGAGCTCTAGTATAGTAACACGTCTATTTGATTATAAGTGAGTTATCTATATCAAACGCGCTCTAGTATAGTAACACAATGTCTATTTAATTATAAGTGAGTTAACTATGTCAAACGCGCTCTAGTATAGCATCTCAAAGTTTATTTGATTATAAGTGAGTTATCTATGTCAAAAGCGCTCTAGTATATTAACTCAATGTCTATTTAATTATATGTGAGTTATCTATGTCAAAAGCGCTCCAGTATAGCAACTCAATGCCTATTTAATTATAAGTGAGTTATCTATGTCAAAAGAGCTCTAGTATAGTAACACGTCTATTTGATTATAAGTGAGTTATCTATGTCAAAAGAGCTCTAGTATAGTAACTCAATGTCTATTTAATTATAAGTGAGTTAACTATGTCAAAAGCGCTCTAGTATAGTAACTCAATGTCTATTTAATTATAAGTGAGTTAACTATGTCAAAAGCGCTCTTGTATAGTAACTCAATGTCTATTTAATTATAAGTGAGTTAACTATGTCAAAAGCGCTCTAGTATAGTAACTCAATGTCTATTTAATTATAAGTGAGTTAACTATGTCAAAAGCGCTCTAGTATATTAACTCAATGTCTATTTGATTATAAGTTAGTTATCTATGTCAAACACACACTTTTGTACAGATTTTTTTTTTTGAACTGGAACATGATCAAAAACTTTTATGATTTTAATTTTCACGTCCTGAGACCTGCTCCTGGAATTTTAAATTATGGTTTCCTAAACTTATATTTTGTGACGTGGCTACAGCCATTTAAAAATTACAATTACTAACCGGTAATTGCGCCAAATAAAGATTAATTGATGTCTGTAGTAATCAGTACCCAGGAGTGCTGACCGCAACTTTTCAAAAGCACGTAACAACCACCCCCCTTCTTCAAACCAATAAGATAAATCTGCATCACTCTTTTAATGTCGATTGCTAAATCTACAAAATAAATGTATCGCCTAAGGTTCCATTTATGAAAAAAATGAAAAAATAATGGTGCCAGATTGTTGGGCTATTTGTGGAAAGGAAAATTTACAGTGGACCTTTTCTATAAAGGAGTCACTTTGGAGAAGAGTGTAGACAATTAAATATGGTAACTTTAATCGTTTCTATGACCCTTCTCCTGATAAAATAAATACCCTCAGAGGCCTAATATGTGAAGATTTTCTCGTTGGGATTGGGTAATAGCGCTCCAGTAAGTCTTTCCTCTTTCTTGTTTTTAGATTTTTATTTTTTAGATCAAATCCCCTGCATATAACTAGGGAAATGTTGATCGTCCAGTAAAGATTGGTAGTTCTATTTGAAGAAAAAAAAATACAAATTCGGTGAATACAAATGCTATCAAAACAGCATTGTGTACACTAAAGCGCGATATTTTTTAAAAGGGAAAAAAAGTGATCATGGAATTATTCATATGTAGTTTAATAGATTCACACAATATCACGAGATGCTATTGATATGGATGGTACCCGCAAGTCGTTCAATACGTCATTGTTGTACAGTCAGTAAGTGAGTTAAATCACATGTTCTTATAATATAAAGTGATTATTGCTTGTTATTTAGTTTAATTATACATTAATCTGTGTTTTTCACTCTCCTCTGATTCTATTATCACTGCCTCTTTGATTTTCATTGATACACAAAAATAACACAAATTAAAATAATATTTTCATTTGTTCTCTCCTCTTCTGTTGGTCAACATGAGATCAATGAAAGCAGCTGGGCGGGTCCAAGGTTTCCAAGATCTGATTCGCTGTCTGATGTCAGGAAATAGTAGCCATGACAACGGCATCAGGATAGCACGTGATTCAGCAATTATGACGGCAAAAAATATGAATTTTAACCTAGAGAGATGTAGAAGTTGAATTAATTAAATTGCATGGTTGATGATTTTTAACAAGTATTCTAATATCCTAATAACATATCATGTTTGACAATTTGTTAATGTCTTCAGCAATACAAAGTCTATTGAGATGGGAGTTGTGTATAACAAAAGTTACACTTAAAATGAGAGTTCTGTTTCAATCAATGTTTTAATTAAATGAGAGCTCCTATGACAGATCAACTCAGTTAAGAGTTCTTGTCACAAAAAACAGTAACAACTTCAAAAAACTTGTGGTGAAGCAAAATAACCAACTCCAGCAGGTGAAGAGAGCTAAATGATGAAACGTGAGACCAACGCTGTTAGTTTTCTATTTAAACATGCTCTCAGAAGAGATAAATGTTTTGAAATAAACATTAAATTTCTACAGGAGAAATTGAAATATATTGAAATTATACATAACATTTTTTTATATAGAGTTTCCAAGAGACGTGGAGTATTACGTCAAATGTTCCACACGAGCTACTAGGTTGAGAAAATCTTAAAGATTTCATAAATGGCCAGACGTGAGTAAAACTTTATCAGGAGTGACTACAACAGAAATCACATTCGGAAAAAATAGGAAAGTTTAGAGCACAATATACAGACACGTTTTTGGATAGTATTTTAAAATGTATATCTCCTCGAAATTTGACCCGGGCAGCGGCCATTATTGGCCTACTCTTTTCAAATTTTAACTGCCAAGGATTCATAAACATTGCGCGGGCATCACAGAGAGGGTTAAACACCAGATCTCACTACCCATAGAGGGCTAGACACCGGATCTCACTACCCAGAGAGGGTTAAACACCGGATCTCACTACCCAGAGAGGGCTAGACACCGGATCTCACTATACAGAGAGGGCCAGACACTGGATCTAACTACGCAGAGAGGGCTAGACACCGGATTTCACTATACAGAGAGGGCCAGACACCGGATCTCACTATACAGAGAGGGCTAGACACCGGATCTCACTATACAGAGAGGGTAAGACACTGGATCTAACTACACAGAGAGGGCTAGACACTGGGTCTCACTATACAGAGAGGGCTAGACACTGGATCTCACTACACAGAGAGCACTAGACACTGGATCTCACTACACAGAGAGGGCTAGACACTGGGTCTCACTATACAGAGAGGGCTAGCCGCTGGATCTCACTATACAGAGAGGGCAAGACACTGGGTCTCACTATACAGAGAGGGCTAGACACTGGATCTCAATATACAGAGTGGTCTAGACACTGGGTCTCAATATACAGAGTGGGCTAGACACTGGATCTCACTATACAAAGTGGGCTAGACACTGGATCTCACTATACAGAGTGGGCTAGACACTGGATCTCACTATACAGAGTGAGCTAGACACTGGATCTCAATATACAGAGTGGGCTAGACACTGGGTCTCACTATACAGAGTGGCCAGACACTGGATCTCACTATACAGAGTGGGATAGACACTGGGTCTCACTATACAGAGTGGGCTAGACACTGGATCTCACTATACAGAGTGGGCTAGACACTGGGTCTCACTACACCGAGTGGCCAGACACTGGATCTCACTATAGAGTGGGCTAGACACTGGATCTCACTATAAAGAGTGGCCAGACACTGGATCTCACTATACAGAGTGGGCTAAACACTGGATCTCACTATACAGAATGGCCTGACACTGGATCTCACTGTACACAGTGGACTAGACACTGGATCTCACTATACAGAGTGGGCTAGACACTGGATCTCACTATACAGAGTGGCCAGACACTGGATCTCACTATACAGAGTGGGCAAGACACTGGATCTCACTATATAGAGTGGCCAGACACTGGATCTCACTATACAGAGTGGGCTAGACACTGGATCTCACTATACAGAGTGGGCTAGACACTGGATCTCACTATACAGAGTGGGCTAGACACTGGGTCTCACTATACAGAGAGGGCTAGACACTGGATCTCACTATACAGAGTGGGCTAGACACTGGATCTCACTATACAGAGAGGGCTAGACACTGGATCTCACTATACAGAGAGGGCTAGACACTGGATCTCACTATACAGAGTGGGCTAGACACTGGGTCTCACTATACAGAGTAGGCTAGACACTGGGTCTCACTATACAGAGTGGCCAGACACTGGGTCTCACTACACAGAGAGGGCTAGACACTGGGTCTTACTACACAGAGTGACCAGACACTGGGTCTCACTACACAGATAGGGCTAGACATTGGATCTCACTACACAGAGTGACCAGACACTGGGTCTCACTACACAGATAGGGCTAGACATTGGATCTCACTACACAGAGTGACCAGACACTGGGTCTCACTATACAGAGTGGCCAGACACTGGGTCTCACTACACAGATAGGGCTAGACAGCCGAGACTAAAGCCACGAAGAAACCACGGATTTGACTGTGTTTTTTTTTTTAATTGGCACCGACTTTTTTGGGAATCAAACTATATACATTATTGTGCAGAGGCCGAATTCTTACATATAGACCACCCAGCCCAGGACGCATTATAGTCTTAATGCTACTACAACTCACATAAAAAGATTTCTTTTAAAAACAGCAGACTTATACCGAAAAAGGCATTCCAAAATATCATTGGAACATTAAGCATATATTAAACATACCACTGTATATAATACTTACATGGGCATTCCATCATAAGTCACTGCTCCTGCATTCAATAGAAATAGAAGAAGATCACATAATGAGGATATTACAACAACAGCGACGTAAGCAAAGATGTTATCAACCTCCGTTCTTTGTTCTATCAGCTCAGTTTCTATTGAGTCAGAAGAGTGGCTCCAATGCAAACGTTTGTATCTCAGACCTGAAGCTGTTATTAAGAGTAGAATCGCCAGTAAGATGGGGACAACTGTGTCAATAGACTTAAAGATGTGGTAGGCGTTGAATCCTGGAATAAAACAGTCTTCTAAACCATAATTGCTTTCTGTGTAGCTGCGTACAACAACGGGCACGATGATAACAGAAGCAACCCAAGGGATAAGCAAGAGTCCGATTGAACCTAATGTAGCTACCCTTGGCATGAGTATCATTTTAGGATTAAAGTCTTGGATTTGAGCAATGAAGACAACAAGGAGGATGACAACCAGCCAGTTAACGATGAAATCTTGAATAAGATTAAGATTAGCAATTGCTGCAAAGAATGAACACCCTTGACTATAGGAAGTAACATAACTATAGCCAGTCATAGGAATGATGATTACGCATTCCAGCAGACAAGCTGTTAATGTGTTACATAAAATCTTGTTGCGCAAACGTTCTCTCAAATCTCGCGATGTCAGGATGGCCACAAGAAACCACAAGCACAATAAAGTCCCCGTAATAGCCAGGAGCATTTCGATCGTGTGCAAAATTTTGAACAGTTTTATTACATTTTCATATTGCAAATTGTAGTCCTCTTCGGTTGAAGAGTTGCCATTTGCTTTTGTCGAATTTATATGTTCATCGCTCATGTCTATTATAGTGTTCAACAGCTGCTAGTAATAAAAAGATACAACTTGAATGGATTCTCTGAGTTGACTTCTCAGCTAACGTTTTAACTTGAATTAGATCTCTGGGTAGACTTTGTAAGTTTTCATCTACGCTTTTCTGCAGCAAAGGCCAAGATGCACTTTAAACAATACAGCCTGTCGATAAAATGGAAAGAGAAATATAAAATATAAAAATTAGTATAAAATGGTATAGTTAAAGCATTAAGTGATTAATGAACTACACAAATTTGAACGACGTTTCGGCTCAATAGGCATTCAGCAGGAACAAACAAACAACGCACACACAAATATGTAAGTAAATCAAATTAGTCCTACATAGATGAAGCATATAAAACAAATATGCCTTGATCTGATAAAATAGAAATAATGCTGGCAACTAATTTCATAAAATTAATTTAGATTTCGCTAACACGAGAGTGCAGAAACAGTCATAAGAACAGTCTAGAAAAGGAAAGTGAAGGAAACATGTGCAGGCAGAAGACAGCACAGAAAAATACGTTTGAAAACAAAAGGTGTGGTTTGAACTATTGAGTTTAATAATTACAACCTGTGTTATTTTATCTTTCTAATTTGTAAGAATTGAGTGGAGTTAGCTTCCGAGCAATGCAAAGTCAGCTTCCACATATGGAAGTGAATGCTGAACTATCGACACATGTGATTTTGAAAAAAAAAAAAATAAATATTAAGAACACCTTAAGAATTTAGATCGTAATAGTTCCACTGAAGGCGGGACATTCTCATATCTGCCCAGCCACTATTCCAGCAACCAACAAAGTGTGCATCCTGACTGCACAACCGATCCGCTTTTTAAAAAAATAAGTGCCGATCCGCTTTTTACAAAAATAAATGCAAATGTCTTCCTGGTGGCTTCCACCTTTGGCTGTCAAGCAAGTGTGAGAACAAACAAAACTATAGATAATATGCCGGATAACATGATTATTTGTTTTTATATTGGGAACAAACCATGCATTTCACGTTTTTTTTGTTTTGTTTTTGCTTGTTGACGTGATTGTAGATCGTTCTCTATAAATCTCTGAATTGAAAGGCCAGAGTGCGCTTCCGTCACATAAGCCCAAATGCTGCCTCATCATGTACAGACTTACAAACAACGAGAAGACACAGTAGTAGGCTTCCATAACTTTCCTAGAGTGTTTATGTTCTTAATGTATTAAACCACATCGATTTAGTGACAACTAATAATTATTTGTGGCTATGTAATGAGAAGAGAACAAATAAAATATACTGAGACATTCTCCCTTACCTTTCAACTCCCTGTGGAGCATAGGTCTCCACCAAACACTTTCCAAGCCGTTCTGTTTCTTGCTATTATTTTAAGACCACTTAATGTCTACCCCATCATCTTCATCTATGCTACTATCTGTCTTCTCCAAAAATATTTTGGTCTTCCTCTTTGTCTTTTTCCTTGGGGATTCCAATAAAGGGCTGTATGTAGAATATTCACCGTTGACTTCTACAGTGTGTGTCCTATCCAGCACCATCGTCTTTGTAGTATCTCTTTATCCACTGGTATTTGACTATCACTTTTCCATAATTCTTTGTTAGTGATTTTGTCCAGCCATTTCTATTCTTTTACTCTGCGCAAACATTCATTAATGAGGGTCTGTATCTTCGCGATTGTTATTTTTACATTTTCACCATGTTTCACAGCCATATAATAGGATTGACTTAACTTTCAAGATGAAAACTTTTTTTTGTAATTAACCTAATTTCATTGCATTTTTTATATTTTTCCTACTGCATTTTATTGGAAAGTTCCTTATTTTGGTGTCATTCTCGCTTGCGTCATGTAAGCACTAAACACCCTCATCATGTACAGAATTGCAAAAACATAAACACACATAAGCTGCTATAACTTTCGTGAAGAGTTTAGATTCTTAATGTATTAAACCGCATCAGTTTATTGACAATTAATAATTATTATTGGCTATATAATGAGAATTGAGCAGTTGAAATATACCGTGACATACTGGAAAGAAAATGAAGAAAGAAGAGACAGAGGGAAAGAGTTAAAAAAGTTAACATAATTATAAGAGATCGGTTGATTAGGAAATCAACTAGAGAATTGATATATATATATATATATATATATATATATATATATATATAGATAGATATAGAGATATATACACGCATATATATATATATATATATATATATATATATATATATATATAGAGAGAGAGAGAGAGAGAGAGAGAGAGAGAGGATCTTAATCACCTGCGCCTGATGGCGCGATAATTTATAGTGATTGTGATAATGACCTTTAAAACGGAGTGATGCTTTACATCACTTTATTATACACGTACAGTTAATGAACAATGAGCACAGTCTACTACAAACAACAGAATAGTTAGTCTTCTTAACAATCCCCAATGAGTGACACATTTTTTTTTTTCAAGCAAATCGTTTCCACTAGTGAATTTGTTACCGAGGCCATTTCGAGTAGATTTGTTGCTTACCTAAACGCCGTGCGATTTAATTTTGTCTGGTAGTGTAAACTGTCTGCAGGTAGTCATCCCTTAGGTAGGACTACGTTTATTCTACCAGACCAAAACAAGTCATGAATTAAAGATCAGAGAAAGATTGCCATACTTTGCCGTCTCTTCCTTATGGTTCGCTAAGATAAGACACCTTCACACTCTTTCTTTTGCTTTGATGTTCCATTCTGTCACAATTTCCTCTGTCCAGCTCTTGATGATGTTAATTCAAGGTAGTATTTTTGTAACTTTACCTTGTAATTTTCCGTACAAGAAAACGTTCTGTACGTTATTGTATTTTTACGTCATTGCGTTTGTATGTGATTGTATTTTTACGTCATTGCGTTTGTATGTGATTGTATTTTTACGTCATTGCGTTTGTATGTGATTGTATTTTTACGTCATTGCGTTTGTATGTGATTGTATTTTTACGTCATTGCGTTTGTATGTGATTGTATTTTTACGTCATTGCGTTTGTATGTGATTGTATTTTTACGTCATTGCGTTTGTATGTGATTGTATTTTTACGTCATTGTGTTTCTATGTGATTGTATTTTTACGTCATTGTGTTTGTATGTGATTGTATTTTTACGTCATTGTGTATTATGTGACCACAGCGTTTCGTCTTGTTCAAACTGCTTTGAATATTTTTTTCTTTATTTGCAACTTTTTCAAAACAATTTCAATGTTTTTCTCTGATTATTGAGTCTGTTTTATTTCCCACCATTCACTTGTGTTCAGTAGATATATTACTTGACTTTGTTTTAGGACTGGTGTTACTTACTTTAATGCGAACCTAGATTTTATGTGTTTGAAAATGTATTTTGCATTCCTATTCTTTTCTCTTTTTTTTTACACTCTCTTACAATCGTTTTGACATTCTATGGTAGTTCTTGACATTTATTCTTTATTATCTTTATTATAACTAATTGGGTATTTTCTTCGCTGTCAAATATTTCAAATACTTGGCAAGTTGATTATCATCCACAGGGGCAAATTGACAGAAGTAAAACATAAGTACAGAAAGGCAAAAACAACAACAAATATAAAAGCAAACTAGGGATCCGCGATAGCTCAGTGGTTAGTGAACTGGACTACAAAGGACAAGAGATCGGGTTCGATCCTGATCTACGGCTTCCGGGTTCACCCAGCATTAAATGGGTACCTGATTTTTTAAATGAGAAAGTAAAGCGGCACGGGCGTAATACCAACGACATTACCCCAAAAATCATGTGCCAAAGGTCTGTAAAAGTTATGGTCATTAACACCATATCCCCTATATGCCAGTTGCGTGGCGGGTTCTTTACTTGTTACTTATAAAAGCAAGTACGTGTGAAAACTGATACAAAGTTATAAACCACATATCTCCTCTATCATAATTGTACTATCAGTGTCAAATATGGACATTAATAGTAAACGATTAAGGCGTTATAATAAATACAAAATATCATGAGTTATAAAATGTGATGGATGTGAAGAATATTGGATATAATAACAAATACACACAAATTAAGAAAGTAGATGTTGAATACGAGCATTCCTATCCATAATTCCGAGCGAGAAAACATTTCATGAAATGATTTCATGAAATGACACGTCTACTTGCAACATCCTCGTGAAACAAACATTGTAGGTCTTACAATAAAACAACAAAAGCATGACCTAATCATTAAAGATGGATTAGCAAATTGTTAAACACCAAACACATTACTATTTCAGAAACTAACCATAACAAATAACCTAGTGTTTCATTTCCAATACACATATTCAAGAGGAGAAGAAATGAGTAGAGCTCACACACAAATATCTATCCCTCATTTCTTATAAACAAATACATGTTAAAATATTAGATCTACCCTAAAGACGTATCTTCTAAATAAACGTAATAGTTACCTCACTTTCATGGATGATTATATTATAGCCGACAAATGAGAGTCAAAAGCACGAAGTATGAAACTATCAACTGTTGAGAAAATAATGAAACTCTACGCAACGTTGTGGAAGATATTGAAGTCGAGTAACGCCTCCATGTTTTCTTTTTTGCGTGTTCTAAGTTATTAGGATAGGGGGCGGTTACTCACGGTCTCACAAGTGTGTTAGAGAGATAGAGCAAGACACACTGATAGCATATGACTTCAATTACTAATAAATTGTTTGTTACTCGTAGTAGATAACAATATAGCATTGTCTATAATGAGAAATTTAGAAAAGGAAAGAGACAGTAATAATGAAGTGAACTAGCGACATTACTCAAGTATTGTTGTTTTGTTTATTGGCAGAAAGTCATGACAATCCCATTGTGTGTATAAAGGGTATAATAATTAGCCGACATAATTGAGAAAGTAATAACATGATGCAGTGGCGTAGAACAGATTGTAGGGTATGGGAGGTTGTTGCCCTTGTACAATTTGAAAAGAAAAAAAGTATTAATAATAAATGAATGAATAAAAAAATAGCACATAAAAAATCGTATGATGTTTGAATATTCTGCGTAATATTTCAACATGACATGACGAATACATTTGAGAGCACCATTTTCAATATTTTGTCTTAATCTATCTATTGACCTTTCGAGCCGTGGCCGGCCCATAGGACATTGTCCCAGATAATCTTTCTCTGTTTCTAAATGTTCTGTCTAGCAGTCTCTATCCTTGCAAAAAGTATTTATCTAATCTCGTCATATGTCTATGTTCTATGCAAGCATCTCGATATCGTTGAGGGAGCCTGTTCTTGCTGTCTCTCTGATCAATGTTCTTCTCAGTGTCTCTTTGGGTCGGCCTCTTTTCCTCCTACTTGTTGTTTCATACTAGAGGGCTTACTTTGCTATTCGGTTATTATCTCTTTTCATCACATGTCTAACATATGACCATCGTCGTTTATTGATTACTGATGATATTCGTGGTCGATGGGCGATTTTTCTAATTTCTTCCTTTGTTTTGAATTCGTTCCACGCTATACCAAGTTTATTCCTCAGACATTTATTATCAAATGCGTTCAAATTTGTTTCTATGTCACTTGTCGTTTTCCAGCTCTCGCATGCATATGTAAGGGTTGATAGTACGTTTGATTTGAATAGTCTAAGTTTCTTTTCGTCAGGCCGGGTAATTTTACTTGCTACTGTATGCAGTAAACAGTACAACCTGTGGCTGCCTAGCTGCCTTGCAGGTAACCTCGGGAGAGTAAAAGGCTAAGGGAGGGTACCCTGAAGTAAAACAACCCCACTGCCTTGTGGGTGAGACTTTTTAGTCAAAGGCTAGTGGAGCCAACCGTAAACAAACCGACGGAAGGCAACAGAAAACAATCGTCGTAACTTCTTGGAACAAACAAGAAAAAGAGTTCTTAAATGTTATGTAGAGCCAGTCTTAACATATGGATGTGAATCATGGACAATAGGACAATATACATGAAAATCAGTGGAGTCTGTATAAATGTGGTTTTACAGAAGAATGTTGAGAATACCATGGACAGCTAAGAAGATTAATACAAATGTTCTGAAAGAGGTCAAAGCAAAAGGAGAACTAATTTCCAATATTAGGAAGAAACAATCATCATTTTTTGGCCATGTAATGAGAAGAGAACAACTGGAATATATTGTAAAAACCGGAAAAATTGAGGGACGAAGAGATAGAGGGAAGCAAAGAGAAAAAATACCAGACAGCTTAAGAGAATGGCTTGACAGAAGGTCAACAACAGAAATAATAAATAACTGTCTAGATCGAAAGTTGTGGAGAGACATGATCACCTACGCCAGTAGGCCCGGTACATGATGATGGTGATGAAGTTTCGTTTTTGTGCTGATGAGTTTTGATTTCCACAACTTCTCAAGACTTCTGAAAGACATTGCTGCTTTAGCTAGTCTGATTCTAATTTCTGTGCTTGTATCCCCTTCCTGATCAATGTGACTTCCAAGATAGATAAAGTGACCGATATCTTCCACTGTTTTGTTTTCCATGTATATTTTGTCATCTGTTGGAATTAAGCTTTTCATGACTTTAGTGTTTTCATAATTGTTCTCAAGCCCTATTTTATTGGCCATTGCTGGTAGTTCATTTGTGTTTTCCTGCATCGTTTTTATCTGACTGCTGATGACGGCTATGTCATCAGCAAAGTTGAAGTTCTTCTACTGGCCTTAATGTATCCATTCGATGCCTTTGTTACCAGTGCAGCATTTCTTCATTATGAAGTCCATAGCTACTCCAAATAACAAGGGCGATAAAATACATCTTTTTGTAACCCCAGTTTCCACTTGGAAAGATTCGCTCAGTTCTTCCTTTGTGCGAACTTCACAGTACTAACTTCACATTACTAACTTCACATTACTAACTTCACATTACTAACTTCACATTACTAACCTACCACTATTAAAAGCATAATAAATATTAAACCATCATCGTGAGTTTATAGAGCCCGCCAGCAGCACCACAGAAGCTTCATTAGTCTCGGTATTCCTGGACATTCTCGTTCTTGGCTTAGAACTGAGCAGAGACAACTCAGATTGAGGGTGCCCTGTCACATCCGTCAGCAAAAAGCTCTGTCAAAGAGTATGACCTAGATATTTTCATTGTTTTGAACAGGTACCTGAGACTGCCACATCAATTTTAAAAAGTGGAACAAGTCAAAAGAAGAACCGTGACCAAAACGGGAGAGAAAAAGGGGGGGGGGAAATTAAGTCACCGTGCGATCATTTGTTGACACTAATCATTTCTAATGATCAGGCATAAATAATGAAAACATGATGTCTGTTCGGTATATGTAGAATGTACGAGCGAGGAGATGTACAATAATCAAATAGCACAAATCTTCAGCGATTACAGTTAAAGTTTGTGATCATCCCTTAGTCTGCCCTCTCTTGTTCCCTGTAAATAGTCATTGACTAATGAATGATGCTATTCACCATGTGCCATACAGGTTGGCGTAGGCGATCACATCCTTCCACAATCTTCGATCTACAGAGCATCGTATCAATTCTATTATTGACTACTTTCCCTACCATGACACCAAGCTATCCAGTATTTTCTCTCTGTGTCCTCCGTGATCTCTCTTTCCCTGTATTTTGCCAGTTGTAACCAAGTATTCCAATTTTCCTCTTCTCATGATGTGCCCGAAAAATGTTGATTGTTTCTTTTTCATGCTTTTCAGTAGCTCCCAATTTGTAGTGGCCTCTGAGAATTTCCACATTGGTCTTTTTAGCTGTCCTGAAAACTTTCAACATTCTTCTGAGAAATCCCACCTCTGAGGCATGTAATCGTCTTTTAATTTGTTTGTCTACTGTCCATGATTCGCTTCCATAAGTCATAATTGGCACCATATAGCACAGATTAACTCTTTTTCTCCATTCGATTGACATAGACTTGTTGCTTAAGTCGTTCTTTATTTTCTAAAATGCTATTTTGGCCTGAGCTATTTTGCTTTTTATTTCTGTGGTGCGTGACGTACTTTACTTTTTTTATATTTAAAGCAGTAGTGTGGCCGTAGGAACAAAGCTGGACACTAGCAACACTTTACTCATGATTACATGGAACACAACATTCTTTTATCCTTCCAGGATCATCTTACTATTATGTAAGTGAAAAAGGTAAAGAGCCCCGTCATGCCAAGTGGCGCAAAGGGGATATGGTGTAAGTGACCATAATTTTTACTGACCTACTGACATGATTTTTGGGGGTAATGTGGTGGATATTACGCACGTTCCGCTTTACTTTCCCAGAAAAAAATCCAGTACCCATTTAAGACTGGGTGAACCTGGAAGCCGTCGATCAGGATCGAACCCGACCGCTTGTCCTTTGTAGTCCAGTTCAATAACAACTGAGCTATCGCGGCTCCCCTTACTATTATGTACTATAGGTATATCGATGATAGTTTTGGTGTGTAACTTACTATTATGTACTATAGGTATATCGATGATAGTTTTGGTGTGTAACTTACTATTATGTACTATAGGTATATCAATGATAGTTTTGGTGTGTAACTTACTATTATGTACTATAGGTATATCGATGATAGTTTTGGTGTGTAACTTACTATTATGTACTATAGGTATATCGATGATAGTTTTGGTGTGTAACTTACTATTATGTACTATAGGTATATCGATGATAGTTTTGGTATGTAACTTACTATTATGTACTATAGGTATATCGATGATAGTTTTGGTGTGTAACTTACTGTTATGTACTATAGGTATATCGATGATAGTTTTGGTATGTAACTTACTATTATGTACTATAGGTATATCGATGATAGTTTTGGTATGTAACTTACTATTATGTACTATAGGTATATCGATGATAGTTTTGGTATGTAACTTACTATTATGTACTATAGGTATATCGATGATAGTTTTGGTGTGTAACTTACTATTATGTACTATAGGTATATCGATGATAGTTTTGGTGTGTAACTTACTATTATGTACTATAGGTATCTCGATGATAGTTTTGGTGTGTAACTTACTATTATGTACTATAGGTATATCGATGATAGTTTTGGTATGTAACTTACTATTATGTACTATAGGTATATCGATGATAGTTTTGGTGTGTAACTTACTATTATGTACTATAGGTATATCGATGATAGTTTTGGTATGTAACTTACTATTATGTACTATAGGTATATCGATGATAGTTTTGGTGTGTAACTTACTATTATGTACTATAGGTATATCGATGATAGTTTTGGTATGTAACTTACTATTATGTACTATAGGTATATCGATGATAGTTTTGGTGTGTAACTTACTATTATGTACTATAGGTATATCGATGATAGTTTTGGTATGTAACTTACTATTATGTACTATAGGTATATCGATGATAGTTTTGGTGTGTAACTTACTATTATGTACTATAGGTATATCGATGATAGTTTTGGTGTGTAACTTACTATTATGTACTATAGGTATATCGATGATAGTTTTGGTGTGTAACTTACTATTATGTACTATAGGTATATCGATGATTGTTTTAGTGTGTAACTTACTATTATGTACTATAGGTATATCGATGATAGTTTTGGTGTGTAACTTACTATTATGTACTATAGGTATATCGATGATAGTTTTGGTGTGTAACTTACTATTATGTACTATAGGTATATCAATGATAGTTTTGGTGTGTAACTTACTATTATGTACTATAGGTATATCGATGATAGTTTTGGTGTGTAACTTACTATTATGTACTATAGGTATATCGATGACAGTTTTGGTGTGTAACTTACTATTATGTACTATAGGTATATCGATGATAGTTTTGGTGTGTAACTTACTATTATGTACTATAGGTATATCGATGATAGTTTTGGTGTGTAACTTACTATTATGTACTATAGGTATATCGATGATAGTTTTGGTGTGTAACTTACTATTATGTACTATAGGTATATCGATGATAGTTTTGGTGTGTAACTTACTATTATGTACTATAGGTATATCGATGATAGTTTTGGTGTGTAACTTACTATTATGTACTATAGGTATATCGATGATAGTTTTGGTGTGTAACTTACTATTATGTACTATAGGTATATCGATGATAGTTTTGGTGTGTAACTTACTATTATGTACTATAGGTATATCGATGATAGTTTTGGTGTGTAACTTACTATTATGTACTATAGGTATATCGATGATAGTTTTGGTATGTAACTTACTATTATGTACTATAGGTATATCGATGACAGTTTTGGTGTGTAACTTACTATTATGTACTATAGGTATATCGATGATAGTTTTGGTATGTAACTTACTATTATGTACTATAGGTATATCAATGATAGTTTTGGTGTGTAACTTACTATTATGTACTATAGGTATATCAATGATAGTTTTGGTGTGTAACTTACTATTATGTACTATAGGTATATCAATGATAGTTTTGGTGTGTAACTTACTATTATGTACTATAGGTATATCAATGATAGTTTTGGTGTAAGATCTCTCAGATCCTGAACTGACTAAGCTTTTCGATTTTGTGAGATCGTTTCACCCCTCCATTCAGATTTAACATTCCATCACCATCTCCACGTTTACCTTTTTAGGACATTGCTGTCTCGCTTCACCTGTCTGGCCTACATACTTCTGTATTTTACAAACTTTCTGACGTCAACTATTATCTGCTTTATTCCTCTTCCAGCATTGCAAAATAATATTTATTCTCCCTTGTCTACACCGTAGGAACAAGTCGATGACTTCCCATCGGTTGCAATTCTTTAGACATCGTCTTTATTCTGAATTGGTCCCCCGCTCTGTCCTAAATTCACTCTTTTCTATTATAACCAGCTTTCTCGTGAATATCTCTATCTTATATATCTTTTGTTGTTATTATTGTTATTATTCATGTCATTATTAATATTATTATTACTATTTTCTCTCTTTTATTTTCCTTCTACACCCCCATCCACCCGTCACCTAGGGACCTTTGCATTTATCATGTAGTTGGGACTTATTTCTTCTCTATTTAATTCTACTTTTTAGTTCTTCCTTCTATCATATTAGGGAGCTATTAAAAAAACATCAAAAAGAAGCAATCAACATGTTTCGCGTACATCATGAGAAGAAGAAAGTTGTTGGTTACAACTGGGAAAATACTGACAGGGAGAGAGCGATCGCGGACGACAAAGAGAGAAGATACTAGATTGGTTGGTGTCATGGCATGGAAAACAGTCAACAGAATTGATACGATGCACTGTGAATAGAAGATTGTGGAAGGACATGATCGCTTATGCTAACCGGTATGGCACATGATGATGTATCTTATTACTATTCTGCCCCTTCGGACCACTGGCGTTCAACCTGCCTTACAGGTCATGTGATAAACAAGGTCTTAAAAATAAAAAAAGTACACCCGTCGCGCCAAGTGGCGTGTAGGGAATATGGTGTTTGTGACCATAATTTTTACGGACCTTCGGAATATGATTTTTGGGGTAATGTGGTCGGTATTACGCCCGTGTCGCTTTACTTTCACAGAAAATAATCCTGTACCCATTTAAGGCTGGGTGAACCCGGAAGCCGTCGGTTGGGATCGAACCCTACCTCTTGTCCTTTGTAGTCCAGTTCTCTAACCACTGAGCTATCACGGCTCCTAAAATAGGTCTTAGGTTCTGGGAACTACCGGGCCAGAGGCTCATTCATTCATTTGCCTATCGGAACTCGTGGTGATATCCCGATACCTTTAAGCTAAGTCATGGATCCTCGGTGGCTGAGTGGTTAGTGTGCTCGTTTCCTGACCAGAAGGTTCCGGGTTCGATCCCAGCAGTGGCTGATTTTTTTTTGTCAGACTGACAAGGCTCCGGGGTTCATCCAGCCTTTAAAAATGGGTACCAGAGATTTTTCTGGGAAGTAAAGACAGCCTGCCATGATACGACCACATCACCCAAAAATGTGCCGTGGTCAAAGAAAAATATAACACCATATTCCCCATACGCCTAGCAAGACGTGGAGGGAACCTTTACTTTTCTTAAGCTAAGTATTTTATATAACAGTGTTAATTTATTATTTGTTGTCCTTTTCTTGACGAAGGCTTGTTGCCGGAACGTTATAATTTATCCTGTTTTCCTATTAGTTTTGCTCCTTAATACATTGTTGTGTTTATTTTGTACATGCTTTTTATCAAGCTTTTTCGAGGCCCCTCAAGAATTTAACATATTTGTGTCTATCCTTATTCGTAGTGTGACTTCTGCGTAATGCTCCTAGTGGTATTTTGTGTTTCTTATGCTTGAAGATCTATGCATACAATTGTTTTGTGTCTTGTAATGTTTAAGTAAATTATATGTCAATCATTATGCACCTTCATGCTAGAAAATATTGCACATATATATTTGAAATGTATGTTTATGTTTACATACATGTATTACTTCAACTTCCGGTCAATATGGCAGATAGGCGGCAAGAACCATTGAGGCTCAGTTTTAAAAGTTTTCCTTGTTGCAGTTTCCTCATATTCCAAGTTCGGCTTGCTGCCGGGAGAGATTTTATTAAAGAATAATAAAAGAAGAATGTGACAGAGAATGAAAAGAAGAATATGACAGAGAAATAAGAGAAGAATGTGACGGAAGAATACACAATCAAAAGTTGAGGTGAAGAAAAATAACAAAGAGACTTAGAGTTGGCGGTCGTAGATTCGTTAACTGGAATCAGAACTGTGAGACGTAACAAACTATAATACCCAGCGAAGATTTTAAGCGGAGAGTGACCACAAGCGACTGCTAGGCGGATCTGAATGTCCCTAACCTGGGGATGTAACAGAGACAACCGAGAATTACGTAGATCTGAGGAACAAAAAAGGTGTTTGATATTCAGGTCCGAGCGAATCCTGGGGAATTTCTAGCGCGGTAAACATTCCTTGATGTCTAGGGATGGGGGAAAGCGGATTTTCCTCTGATTTAAGACTAAAGAGAGAGAGAGAGAGTGGGCGCCCACGTTTGTCAACTGAAGCTCACTATTTTTCTTCTACGCTGTTTTGCACAAGAGAAAGAAGAACCAAAGAAAAAACGAAAGTTGTGAAAGTTCAGAAACAAGACATATGTTCAGAAACAAGAGAGCAAGTTGTGAAACATAATTCAAGCACAATTTTATTACATCAATAAAACATTGTCATGCAGACAAACAAAATGGAAAACAGATATTTCTAATCGTGCTCTGATATTTAAAGTTGTCACTGTTCACAGTCTGAACACAGTTGTTTGTCGCTGATACTTTAGTTCATTTGCTCATTTGTTCCTTCCCAGGAAGACATAATGCACATACTTTTGGCATACATCCATAGTAGTTAGTAGAATGTTAAAATGTAAATAAAAAATATTGTGGTTAAAAGTTGAAACTACTAAATTAGCAATTATAAATATTGACTTTAGCTAAGAATGTTACTTTTGTGTGTGTCGTGTCACAAATTGAAACCACTTCATAAAATATATATTCTAACTCTTTCCGTAGGTTTCGCTGCATAGTGCGTCCCATTCAATTTAATTAGTGTGAATGCCATCACATAATTTTCATTTTACATGTCTTGTATAATCTTAATATTGGTGAAATCTAATACCTTGTACAATTATCTAAAAATTCATATATAATATATTATATGTTAGATACATATACATATGTAGATTGATTCTTAAAAAACATGAACAATTTTGTCGCAGAAATCTCCTCTGTTCCATCGATATAAAGCTTCCGTACGGAAAGAATTAAGAAAGAGGAAAATGTATTAGGGTCAGGACATTTATCTGTAGACGCCTCAAAAGTTCCAAAATTTGAATTAAAATGTTACTTTATGATAAAAACAGTGTGTCTCAAGGAAATGTGTTCTCGAAAACGCTCGCAGTATTTGCATATTCTTGTTTGCGATATGATAGAAGCAACAACTTGTCAGGTTAGACACTTTGTGACTTAGAGTTATAGGCCTGCTGACTAGAATAATTATTTAATGAAATAAACATGACAAGCAAAAAAATGTGTATTAGATATGAATATCAAAAAGACTAAAACTATGATCATCCTCTACCTTTCAACTCCATGTGGAGCATGGGTACTCAAACACTTTCCAAGCCGTTCAGTTTCTGGCATTCTTTTATGATTATCCAATGTCTTCCACATCATCTTCACCTCTGCTACCGTCTGTCTTCTTCAAGAACATTTTAGTTTTCCTCTTTGTATTTTTCCTTGAGCATTTTAAGCTGTTGTGTTATACTCTCAGTTGGCTTCTGAAGCGTGTCTCCTATCCAGCGCCATCGTCTCTGTAAATCTCTGGGCAGAAAAAGGATGGAAAACCCTGTGGATCAGTGGGCCTGACTTGTTCATTCTGTGGCCGTGTGTGTTTGTCAAACATTTAGAGAAATAACCACGAGAAAAGCTGTTCGACAAAAATAAAACATCAAAAACAAAATACACAATAGCCTCCACTAGACAGTCTGACTAGACGAAAAGGGCCATACACGGTTCCGAAAATGACTAACAACTTCGAATAATTCTGACTCCGTTTCTCTCTAATGCTAAATCTAAGACTATTCTACAATACCACTGCTTAATGTAGATCTCTATAGAGTGATTGATCGAGACCGTCCGTCTTAATCTCAACTACTTTACACCTTTCTTTCGGTCTTAGCTCCAAGAATGTTCTAAAAACTACTGAAAAAGTATCGTTTTTTTTTGCTTTAAGGTAAGCCTCGCCCATTTCATTAGAAACTCTGGAAACCATGACATGGTCAATTCTCTATTCGCTAGGTTTCAGTCACTACTTCTGTAACTCCGCCTAATAACTCTATAACTCTCATTTCACTTAATGATGAATTGTCAATCACCTACCACTATTACTTGGCTCCTTACAAACAAATCTGCTTTTGATCTCTCCTGAAATATTCATGGCCTCTCGCAATATCTCCTGATCCCGTCTCACTCACTGTACATCAAGCTTTCATGGAAACAATCCGTTCGGTCTGTTGGAACATCTTGTTCAGTTTTCTTCAGAGTATTACTGCTAGCTACGATTCTCTTCCTGTTCGGGGGACGCCAGCTAGTCGCCAGTAACATGCTAATAATTCCTATTCCAAGTCCAGTTACTGCCCGGCTTATGGTCTATCTTTGTCATATTTTCAGCCGCTCTCTTCTTCATCAGCCTAACTGTTATTTATTCTTTGTTAGAATTCTTTATGCTAATACAATGGAAGATAAATATATAAAATGTTAGTATAATGACAAACAATTCAGAAATGGTAGAAATAGAGAAAATCTGTAAGTAGAAATCAGCAGTAAATGTATAAGATCCAACGTCTTTGAGCAAGGGAATAATAGAACAAAGAAGTATGTGTTAGCACTCGGAAAAATTGACAGACAAACAACAATATAAAAAAACGAAGAACAATATATGGTCCGAAGCGGGATCGAACCCGTACTCCCTGGCACCGCGCCTTGCCACGAGAAGCCGAACGCTTGGCACACTGCCACGCAGCTAACTAAAAAGTTAGCTATTGTAGCAGTGTCTTACCTGAAGGCGTTCTCGATGACTATAGCATAGGGTAAAGATCACAGACCGGAAATAAATTGTATATTTGTACTTTCCTATTAATGCAAGTATCTCCCAGTAGGGCTGAATACTTGTGTTGCAGACAAACTGGTTTTCAAAAAAAGAAGATCCCAATGAAAGGTCTTGGCATTACTAAGACCAATTTGGAAAAGCATAAAACTGTTTGTTCGCAAAAAACAAATAGACGACTGCTGCCCTTCATCTACATCACCCTTCTTGCAAGACGTTGCATTTAACATTAGATCTGCAGAGAACAATACCTACCATGAAGATGAGATGCGTAGTGTATTTATTGTTTGAACCAGGTTGCAATTAAAGAGATCCAAATGACAAACAGGCTGCATGTGGCTCCATTGGAAACATATCTAACTTCCGTGAGGAAAGGCAAGTAGTCTACAAGGTTCCAACTGTGTAGTATTTGGCCCGTAAATTTACAACAATATGTAGCGCGGGGCGCAAGGCGCGGCGCAAGGGTTAGGGGGGGGGGGGTTGGAGGGGAGTTAACCATGACCTCTCGTGTCGGAGTGTTGACCTCGCTTTTCGGTGACCCCGAAAGTGACCTGTTAATGTCTGGTGTGTGCTGACTTTGGAGTTCTTGATGTACTGTTCGATAGTGATAGTTTAGTAGATTATACAAGCTCAATGAAAACAATAGCATTAAATATAAAACAGAAATCAAAAGATATATTTGATTCTTTTATTATCTCAGTAGATACATAGCATACAGTGGATATTATATAACATAACAAAAATATTTAGTACACTGAGTAAATATATCATCATCATTATCAAGTACCGGGCCCACTGGCGTAGGTGATCATGTCTCTCCACAACTTTCGATCTCGACAGTTATTTATTCTTTCTGTTGTTGACCTTCTGTCAAGCCATGCACTTAAGCTGACTGGTATTTTGTCTCTTTGCTTACCTCTATCTCTCTGTCTCTCAATTTTTCCAGTTGTTACAATATATTCCAGTTGTTCTCTTCTCATTACATGGCCAAAATGACGATTATTTCTTCCAAATATTGGAAATTAGCTCTCTTTTTGCTTTGACCTCTCCCAGAACACCATCATTACTCTTCTTAGCTGTCCATGGTATTCTCAAGATTCTTCTGTAAAACCACATTTCTACAGACTCCAGTGATTTTCTTGTCTGTTGTCCATGATTCACATCCATATGTCAAGACTGGCTCTACATAACATTTAAGAACTCATTTTTGTTGTTTCTATTGTCAAAAATGGATAGCATAGTATCTTTCTCATTTTCTGGAAAGCTACTTTTGCCTGAGCCATTCTGCATCCCACCTCTTTCATATGTACATCTTCCGTCTGAGGTTAACAAAGTTCCCAATTATTTAAATTCATTAACTGTTTTAATATTGTTCCTTCTGTTTTTTTCACTAAGGTGATGTCTTTTCCTTTGTTGTTACCGCTACTTCTGTCTTTTTGCTATTAAGGCTGAATCCTTTATTTTTGCTTTCTTTCACTGTAATGTCCAACATTTATTGTAACCCATAATGAACTACGTCCAGAAAACAATATTGCAGATAGTGTTGTAATGATGGACGCCCAGAAAATAATATTGCATATAGCATGGTAATGATGAACGTCCAGAAAATAACATTGCATATAGCATGGTAATGATGCACGTCCAGAAAACAATATTGCATATAGCATGGTAATGATGAACGTCCAGAAAACAATATTGCATATAGCATGGTAATGATGAACGTCCAGAAAACAATATTGCATATAGCATGGTAATGATGCACGTCCAGAAAACAATATTGGAGATAGCGTGATAACGAAGGAAATGTAGACTCGCAGGCGGAAATGAATACACTGACCCGCACGAGACCAGTAAATATACGCAAGGACGAAGTGACATTGTCATAGAGACTTTAATCTTTATATAGGACTGGCGTCACAGCAATTGTTGCATTCTCATATCTTCTGTGCCGACTGTCCAGCAGCAACTGAAGTGTTCTCATTGTTTTTGTCTGTATTTATTAAACATTGTTGATGTACATCCTTTCCACCGATGATGCCTTTCCTTCCTTCGCCCTCCTGGTTTCATAGAGGAAAAGTCAGAACTGATGTTCTGCTTTTTTATTGTTGATACAGTTTGCTGTTTTGGGGGAGCCGCGATAGCTCAGTGGTTAGTGAGCTGGACTACAAAGGACAAGAGGTAGGGTTCGATCCCAACCGGCCGCTTCCGGTTCACCCTGCCTTTAATGGGTACTGGATTTTTTTTTCTGGGCAAGTAAAGAGGCACGGGCGTAATACCGACCACATTACCCCAAATATCCTGTGCCGAATGTCTGTAAAATGTATGGTCACTAACACCATATTCCCTATACGCCACTTGGCGAGACGGGGGTACTTTACTTTTTTTTACTTGCTGTTTTGAAGCGAATTTTTTACCAGCGGAAATCGTACGTGGTCTTAAATGTATCAGCTATGTAGACCACTTTCATTACTCGTAACAATATCTCGACTGATAAGTTAGCTAGATTCTCATAAATTGCATGATCTCACTAACGAGAAATACTATCTCTTAACGAGTCAACATTTACGATATTTGATCCATCATTGTACGTCGACGACAGAGAGTAATTAAGAAAAAGAGGGCGTGTCTATCATTCGAACCACTTAAGTGACGTATATCATGCATGTTATAATTTTTTCGCTGCACGAATGACATGTGTTGCTTGAAGACCGATAAATAGCTGTATCCGTTAGTTTTCTTCATGTATATTAGTATTAAGAGAAGTCTAATGATGTAGTTAGTCACTTTGTTGTATGTTTATAGATATAATCATCGCTTGCGATGTGTGACTATTAAATGCTATTTGTTTTTCTTGACAATTGGTAAGTAATTGTGATCGCCACGTACATTATAGCTTCTTCTTCTTCTTCTGCGATCATGGCTCATTCAGAGTAGGGATTCCAGACTTTCTTATGAATGCAGCTGTCTGTTTAAGTGATTCGGTTGCACCGTATAGTTTCTCTTCCAGGGAGGTGGGTGTGGACCACATTGTCCTTCTCAGGTCTGTGTACTGTGTACATTATAGCTAATAGGAAGCTAAAGCTGTAGTCATTTAACCCGTAGATCACTAGATATCATTCTCATTTGTTCGTGTTGTGTTGGTCACTAACGGAGATGTAGAGAACAGAATCCGTTTGTGGCTGATACGGAGGTTAATGCCCGTGCATCAATTACCGTGACAATGTGGCTCTATGTACATAGGTGGTTCTGCAGTGCAACATCATCGAAGAGCGTGGAAGTATGATGACCGCTCCAGTGGCAGATATATTCATACATTTAGTGGGACGTAGATAGTCACAACCTGTAGTGTAACGATGGAGCTCATGACCGTAATGTGGGCTGTCATGACCGTAACGTGGGCTGTCACGACCGTAATGTGGGCTGTCATGACCGTAATGTGGGCTGTCATGATCGCAACGTGGGCTGTCGTTACCGTAACGTAGGTTGTCATGACCGTAAAGTGGGTTGTCATGACCGTAACGTGGGTTGTCGTGACCATAAAGTGTGCTGTCATGACCATAAAGTGTGCTGTCGTGACCATAACGTGTGCTGTCGTGGCCATAAAGTGTGCTGCCATGACCGTAACGTGGGCTGTCGTGACCATAAAGTGTGCTGTCATGACCATAAAGTGGGCTGTCGTGACCATAAAGTGGGCTGTCGTGACCATAAAGTGTGCTGTCATGACCGTAACGTGGGCTGTCGTGACCGTAACATGGGCTGTCATGACCATAAAGTGTGCTGTCATGACCGTAATGTGGGCTGTCACGACCGTAACGTGGGCTGTCATGACCGTAACGTGGGCTGTCATGACCGTAATGTGGGATGTCATGACCGTATCGTGGGCTGTCGTGACCATGATATGGGCTGTCATGACCGTAAAGTGTGCTGTCATGACCGTAACGTGGGCTGTCATGACCGTAAAGTGGGCTATCTTGACCGTAACGTGGGCTGTCGTGACCATGACATGGGCTGTCATGACCGTAAAGTGTGCTGTCATTATCGTAACGTGGGCTGTCATGACCGTAAAGTGGGCTATCTTGACCGTAACATGGGCTGTCATGACCGTAAAGTGTGCTGTCATGACCGTAAAGTGGGCTGTCATGACCGTAAAGTGGACTGTCATAACCGTAAAGTGGGCTGTCATGACAGTAACGTGGGCTGTCATGACCGTAACGTAAGCTGTCATGCTTTAACCTGGAGTTCAATGACCGTACCATGGGCTTTCATGGCCGTAGCATGGGCTTTCATCTCGTTAGAGCCACAAGATTGCATTCATATCTCTATCTCAAGCGACTCGATAAACTTGTTCCGTAAAGTTGAGACAGGCTCCATTCGCAGACAATGGCTGGATTCATTCAAAACAAATGTCAAAGGCAGTGTTACCTTCATGTTAGTCCCAGGTCAATCTTAAGTTGAAGGCTAGTCTGGAGAGATAGATCAGCGGGTTCGGTGAGTTTAACTAATGGATAGGACAGCCATCACCAACAACCTGAGAAATATGGGTAGAGCGAAAGACTTTGAAAGAAATTAAACTGCATCTATATCCAAACTGGGGGTAAACATTAATATTGCCAGAACTGGACGGTATTCTAGGCAAGTGAAAAAAATTGTCAAGCGACATTAAACACGCACATTTAGCCGCTGCGTGCTCATGAACGAGGAGAAGATCGAAACAGCTGTAGGTGTGGGCTCGTGTGCAATGATGATGATGATTTAACATAACAAAACATGACATTAACATACCATTAGCATTACAATTCGTTTTTCTTTGTTTTCTAAAATATTCTTTCTTTGTTATTGTTTAAATTTAGTTGAGTTTAGTCGACAGATCACCTTAATTGCACAACGAATAACTCCATAGCGCTCAGTGCTCCCTCAGTAACACGTTGCCCAGTACGAAGCACGCCCACAATAAACTAGTGAAAGTACTGATGATGACTTCATCTCAGACGAACAAACTCCGTATCACGGCGACGACCTTAACCTCAGACTCTTTAGTCGGCTCTTACGACATACATGGCAGATGACAATGACTCGATTCTTTTCATCCAGCCAGTTACAGGGGCTTAAATTCATAGTCTAGAAATGTATGTTCTGTATGCACATATAAGGGAACGAAATCTCTATTCTGAAGATTTGAATTCGTGTTATAAAATAGACGACGATTTAAGAAAGAAATATATTTTAATTAACATTATTTTTATAAATAAATAAATACAGTAGATTTTTTTTCACTGGTCTCGTTTAATCTTCTCTTTTACTTGTAAAAAAAAAATAAAGTACCCCCGTCACGCCAAGTGGCGTATAGGAAATATGATGTTAGTGATCTTAAATTTTACAGATCTTCGGTATATGATTTTTGGGTTATGTGGTCGGTATTACGCCCGTGACATCGGATCGCACTACCCAGAGAGGGCTAGACATAGGATCTCACAACCCAGAGAGGGCTAGACATCGGATCTCACAACCCAGAGAGGGCTAGACATCCGATCTAACAACCCAGGGAGGGCTAGACATCGGATCTCACAACCCAGAGCGGGCTAGACATCGGATTTAACAACCTAGAGAGGGCTAGACATCGGATCTAACAACCCAGGGAGGGCTAGACATCGGATCTAACAACCCAGAGAGGGCTAGACATCGGATCTAACAACCCAGAGAGGGCTAGACATCGGATCTAACAACCCAGAGAGGGCTAGACATCGGATCTAACAACCCAGAGAGGGCTAGACATCGGATCGCACTACCCAGTGGAGGGTACCGCCACGACAATGACCACATTTTAATTTCTTATTTTTGTTAAAATCATCACTGCCTGTGGTGGGCTTTGAACTCTGGCCCCTCCTGTCCAGAGCCTCCCCTACTCCCACCCACTCCCTTCGCACCCAGAACCGACGTTCAATTTATCACCAAACTAATACACTACCCCCACTGGGATCGAACCCTACCTAATGTCCATGTTTCTGAAACCATGCAGGAATAGTGAGAAGATGTAACATTTTGCTAATCTTAGTTTTATCTTCCTCTTTCTTCTACCGTTTAAGCTCCCAGTGGAGAATAGGTCTTCAACAAACACTTTCCAAGTCGTTTTGTTTTTTTTGCCATTCTTTTAGGATCATTCGATGTCTTCCCCATCATCTTCATGTCTGCTTCGATCTGTCTTCTCCAAGAATTCCTTGGTCTTCCTCTTTGTCTTTTCCCCTGGGGATTCCAAAAAAGGCCTGTCGTGTAATAATCTCAGTTGGCTTCCGCAGTGTGTGTTCTATCCAGCGCTATCTTCTTCGATGTATCTCTTTATCCAGTGGTATTTGACTGGTACATTTCCTTAATTCTATGTTTGTGATTTTGTCCTGCCATTTCCATCCTTTTATTCTGAGTAAGCATACATTAATTAAAGTCTGTATCTTCGTGATTGTCAATATTGTTATTCTCCATGTTTCACAGCCATATAATAGGACCGACTAAACATTTGAGTTGAAAATTTTTATTTTTGTATTTAACCTAATTTCTTTGGATTTCCATATGTTTCCCAGTGCAACGAAAGTTCCTCTTGCTTTTGATATCCTTATTTTCGTAATATTTTCTGTTCCTCCCTCTATATCTATATTACTGCCCAAATATATGTAAGATTGTACATATAATAGAGGTAATTCTCCTAATTTTATTTGGTTATTGCCAACTGTATTAATTCTCATAATGTTGGTATTATCCCTATTAATATTCAGTCCTAGCTGTTGTGATCTCTTATCAAGTATGCTCATTTTATCCTGCATCTGTTGATGGCTGTGTGATAGAAGAGCTATGTCATCAGCAAAGTCTAAATCATCAAGTTGTTTGGTCAGTGACCACTGGATCCCATTTCTGTTGTTTTGTGTTATTTTCATAATCCAATCTATGGCCAGTAGAAAGAGAAATGGAGACAGAAGGCATCCTTGCCTTACTCCTGTTCTTATTTCAAATGCTTCTGTAAGCTGTCCTTCATGCGCCACATTACATTTAATTCCTTCATACATTGTTTTTATCAGGTTAATAAATGTAATGGAGATTCCGTAATGACTCAACAACTTCCAAAGCATTCTTCTGTCTAAACTTTCAAATGCCTTTTCGTAATCTATGAATCCAATATAAAGTGGGGATTTTAGTTCTAAACTTTGTTCAACTATTATACGTAGAGTAGTTATTTGATCAGCACATGATCTGTTCTTCCTAAAACCTGCTTGTTCATCTCTCAAATGTTTCTCTATGGCCTCTTTTAGTCTCTCCAGAATGATTCTGCTTAAAATTTTTCCTGGCACTGATAGTAGCATTCAAGATGGCGTCCGTGTGTGGACAGTGTTTTCCGTTACAGCGTGTGTTGTTTCGAAATACGCCGGTTACACGCGGCGTGCTTCTTGGATTTAATATTCTGCTCATGCTTGTAGTGGTTGTGTAACTTCAAACAGGCTGGTGGATGGTGGAAATTCTCGTTGTTAAGTTGCTATTTATCTTCTTTTCATTCGAGATTGACCTATCGGTGATAGGTCATTGTTTTTCACCGTCGCGCCAGGCAGACGGAAATGTCCATTCCGAATTGTACAAAGTCTGCAACGGTGGATGGAGCGGAAGAGTCAGCCAATGGCCCAGAAAACGAAAACAGAAAAGTGTGTGGTGCACAAGAGGCATGTTCAGGACACGAAAGATGAATGTGGCTGACCACCGTGAAAGAGGTTGGAGCCTCATCACGTACTAGTCCAGAGGAAGCCATGGAGAGGAATTCGAACTTATGTCGGAGGAAAGATCTTAAAATAAATACTTGGAATGTTAGGACTCTATATTAAGAAGGGAAAGTGGAAAATCTGATTCAAGAAGCAGAACGAATAAATATAGATATTTTAGGCATATCAGAGACAAGATGGTCAAATACCAGTGGATAAAGAGATACAGCGAAGACGATGGCGATGGATAGGACACACACTACGGAAACCAACTGAGAGTATTACACAACAGGCCCTTTTTTGGAATCCCCAGGGGAAAAGACAAAGAGGAAGACCAAGGAATTCTTGGAGAAGACAGATAGAAGCAGAGATGAAGATGATGGGGAAGACATGGAATGATCTTAAAAGAATGGCAAAAAACAGAACGACTTGGAAAGTGTTTGTTGAAGACCTATGCTCCACCAGGAGCTAAAAGGTAAAAGAGAAGAGAGAGACAAGATGGAAAGAATGTGGGTACATAGAGGACGAAAAATATACATTTATATACTCAGGAAACACAACAGAACATGGGGGGGGGGGTTGTATGAATACTGATAAAAAGAGAGCTACAAAAATATATAAGTACCCACTGGACATACAGTAATTGGATTATACTACTCAAGTTGAAAGCAAAAATTATTCGACATAGCAATAATACAGACATATGCACCTACTCAAGACTACACAGATGAACAAATAGAGGCATGCTATGAAAACCTAAATAAAGTTATGAAGCAAGTGAAATCTTTAGAAATCTTAATTGTAATGGGTGACATGAACGCTAAAGTAGGAAAAGGTAGATATAAGGCCATTATAGGAAATCATGGTTTAGGAAAAATAAATGACAGAGGAAAAATATTAATAAAATTCTGTGAAGAAAACAGGCTGATAATATGTAACACCTACTTTGAGCAAGAGAAAAATAAACTATACACATGGAAAAGCCCTGGAGATAAGAAGAGGAATCAAATGGATTACATAATGATAAAAGAAAGATTCCGTAACAGCGTAAAGAAAGCCAAAACCTACCCAGGAGCAGATATTAATTCATATCACAATCTTGTAATGATAACAATGAAAATCAAACTAAAGAGAAACAAGCAAAAATCTAATTCCTCAACAAATCCACTAGATATAACAGCTTTAAATCAAAAAGATATTAAAGATACCTATACAATACAAGTAAAGAACACATATCAGAAGCTGTTAGAAGAAGGGATTGAGCAATACAGAAGAGAAAATCCTGATGAAAAAGTAACAACCAAATGGCAATGCATAAAGGAAAGCATATATGAAACCTGCGACGCCTTACCCAAAAGAGAAAAGAACAAAAAACAAAAATGGATAACTAACACCATCTTAGAAAAAAATGGAAGAAATGAGACAAACGAAGAACACTGCCCTATACAATAAAATAGATAATGAAATACGCAAAATGTGCAAAAAGGCAAAAGAAGACTGGCTCTGGCAAAAATGTAGAGAAATATAAGCTATGGAAAGCAAACACGACTTAAGAAGACTGCACACAGAAATAAAGAGAATGACTAATATAAATAAAAAAGCCACAGAAAATGGATGCATTTCAGACAAAATAGGAAAAATGCTAACAGACAAAAAAGATATTATAGATAGATAGCAGGAATATATAACATAATTTATTTTATGATCAAAAGGACAAGAAACCAGTTATAAAATGTACATCAGGCAATAAAATCTTAAAATCTGAGGTGGAAAAAGCTATAAAAACAAAGAAAAAGGGAAAAGCAGCAGGACCTGACAGCATACAGATAGAGATGATACAGGCACTAGAAGATTTTGGCATTGAAGTGATTACAGACATATGCAACGACATATACCACACAGGATACATACCAAATGAACTAAAAACATCAAATTTCATTTCATTGCCTAAAAATAATGGTGCAGTTGAATGCAGTGACTTTAGAACAATAAGCCTAATGAGCCATGTTACAAAAATCTTGCTAAAAGTTATACAAGGAAGGATTCAGAATAAAATCAATACTGAATTAGATGAGAAGCAATTTGGATTTAATAAAAATAGCGGGACAAAAGAAGTCATATTATGCATGAGAACATTAATCGAAAAGTACACATAAGTAAACAAACCAATATATGTCTGCTTCATAGACAACACCAAGGCTTTTGATAGGATACACCACAAACAACTTATAGAATGCCTAAAAGAGATACATCTAGTGACATGGACATACTATTGATATGTAATCTATACTGGGAGCAAACAGCAATAATAAAATATAACAAAGAGAACTCTACACCCATTGATATAAAAAGAGGAGTAAGACAGGGATGCATCCTATCACCAAGCTTGTTCAATCTATACACTGAGCAAATCTTTAAAAAACATCACAGAGATGCCAGGCCTACAAATTAATGGAAAGATAATTATCTAAGATATGCTGACGATACTGCACTACTAGCAGAAAATCCGAAAGATCTACAACAATTACTTAATGAAATAAACATAACAAGCAAAAAATATGGACTTAATTATGATTATCAAAAGGACTACAACTATGATCTTAAAGAAAAAAAATACTCAAAACCCACAAATAGATATCACAATTGAAGGAATAGACCTGGAGATAGTTCAGATGATGGAAAATGTACAACTGAAATAAACAAAAGAATAGGAATGGCAAAAAGTAATTTTAATGTCATGAAGAACATACTAACATCAAAACAAATAACACCAGGGCAAAAACTAAGAATAGCAAAATGTTACATCTTCTCAATATTCCTATATGGTGCAGAAATATGGACATTAGACAAGAATTCAGAACAGAGAATTTAAGCCTTTGAAATGTGAATATATAGAAGAATAGGTATAACTGAATGGAAGGAAAAGAAAACAAACGATGATGTCTTAAAACAACTAAAAATGAAAAGAGAACTACTAAGCACAATTCAAACAAGGCAAATGCGATTTTTGGGTCATCTTAAAAGACACAACAGTCTACTAAGAGTTTTCCTGGAGGGGAAAATACAAGGTAAAAGAGGCAGAGGCAGACCAAGACTAACATGGACGAGTAACATCAAAAGATGGACAAATCAGCCTATGACAACCTGCACCATCAAAAAGCAAGAGACATGCAGAATAGCGCTCATGGTAGCCAACCTTCGTTGCAGAGACGGCACTCGATGATGATGATAGTAGCATAATTCCCCTATAATTTGTGCACTCCTGTAAACTTCCTTTCTTTGGTAGTTTGATCATATAATCTTCATTCCAGTCTTTAGGTATTTCTTCCCTCTCCCAAATTTTATCTAATAGATTATGTAACATCTTGGTAGAGGTGTTAATATCTGCTTTGATGACTTCCGAAGGAATTTCATCTGGTCCTGTGACTTTACCATTTTTCAATAGTTTGATGGCTTTCATTATTTATTCTTTGGTTGGTTTTCCACAGTTAACGTGTAACTCTTCTTATGCTGTTAGTATATCTGGAGGATCATTTGAACCGGATCTGTTCAAAAGTTCTTCAAAGTGCTCTTTCCATCTCTCCATGTGTTCCCTTATATTACTAAGCAGATTTCCTTCCTTATCTTTAATAAAAGCATTGATCTGTTTGTATTTTCCACTTAATTTTTGTGTGCTGTTGTACAGTTCTTTCATATTCCCTTTATTTGCTGCTTCTTCTGCCTCTTTAGCTAGTTCATCTATATATTCCCTCTTATCCCTTTTAATGCATCTTCTCACTTCTTTGTTCACCGTGTAAGCTTCCTGTGTCTTGGCTTTATTACTTCTCGTTTTGCTTTTATTTATGTCTGCTTTCATGTTCTTTATTTCTTTAATTTTATCCAGGGTCTCTGCTGTCATCCATGCCTTATTCTGGCGTTGTCTTTTCCACAGTGTCTCTTCACATGTCTCTTTCCGTATATCTTTTACCTGTTTCCAACGATCTTCTATATTTGTTGTATTTTCTAGTTGTTGGAGGACTTGGTGCTTGTTTGATATTGTGACTGCGAATTTATCTTTAATTCCTTGTTCTTTAAGAAACCCTACATTGAAATACTTTCTATCCTTATTCGTTGTAGTATACCTTTTTATTTTAATTTTAAGTTTGGCTAACAGAAGATGATGATCTGAAGCTACAACTGCCCCTCTATATACTTTTACATCCTGTAAGAATGACTTAAACTTATTATTAATAATGTATGTGATCAATTTGATTTTCCGTTCTGGTGGCACGCATATAGCTTTGTGTATTATTTTATGTTGGAATATTGTTCGTCCTAGGCTCACTTAATTAAGGGCGCAGAAATTCACAAATATCTCTCCATTCTCGTTTATATCTCCAAGTCCATGTTTTCACATAATCTCTTTAAAGCCTCTGTTGTCTGATCCTACTTTAGCATTTATCTTAGTTTTATCCCTGTGTTATTTGTTTTGATGTTAGTATTTTTAATGGCATTAAATTTACTTTTCGCCATACCTATTCTTTTGTTAATTTCAGTTTTACATTTTCCATCATATAACTAACTATCTAACAACTATCTAATAACTAAGTATCTAAACTAACTAATATATATCTAACTTTTTAGCTAACTATTTATCAAACTATCCAACGAACTAAACAAACTATCTATAATTTACTATCTCGGCAACTAACAACACAGAGCACTAAACTGAAAGGGATATTGAAACATAATATTTACTTTCACAAATGTGTCCCCTGTAGAGAGCATTCACAACAAATGCACACAGATTGAGAATACCAAACGAGTTGAATGTGAAAGATTCACAATCACTTTAATTTTTGTTTTGAATATTAATACCAAGCTATGCGCTGACAGTATAAGACATGCAAATACATTGTTTTTAATTGTTTCTACACTTAATCTATCATCACTGAATTCTGGTTTAAATACGATACATTTACCTTTACATGAATCATAATTTAGTCGGGTGTGCAGACGTTTAGGAACAGACACATCTTAGTCACATAAAATATCAAATTAACCATTTATTTTAAAGTTTCATATTATAAACATAAATCCTACACGTTCTACTTAACATATTTCTCTTGCTTCTTCTTCTCCTTTCCTTCCTCATCTGCCTTTCAGCGTCGAGGGGAGATATAATTTGCAGTCTTTTGCTCTTCTGTTCGCCTCTGCTGCTGTTATGTTTCCTAGTGCTTCTAATATTCAATCGATCCATCTTTTTCGTGGTCGATCCTTGGGTCTGGTGTTCTCACAACGTTTGTTGAAGGCTCGTTGTGTTGTGTTTTGTTCTTTCTGCCTTGTCACGTGGCCAAACCATTTTATATGTTGTTTCCTTATATATTCTATGGCGAGGACTATTCCTTACTTTTTTTTCTCAGTTCTTCATTTCTGATCTTATTTCTCAGGCTGTTTCCTGTCATTCGTCTAACACATCTCTTGCTACAGAGCCATATAATTCCAGTTTCATATTATTTGCATCAGATAATGTAAGTATCGTGTTGATGAATAATGAAAGCGGTTATATATTTTATATCAATATATGCTATATACTCTATGATGAGTCGCATTTCATTCAGACTTGATATTTACAACAAAAGATGAAAACACCAAGAAAGAGATTTAACTCAGAGTTAAAGTGAACAAGAATATATTTAAACCATCACAGTCTGACTTTATGACTGACAAAGTTGACTGGTTATTGCCAGTTTGGTTGATTAATTTTTTTTTTATTCTAGTCAAACTCATGACGGTTAGGAAATATTGGCGCCCAAATATTATTTTGTCTGATTAACAGGTTTGGCTTAAACAAAGACTATACTATAAATGTATTATTAACCCTTGTTTATGCGTGAAAGCTGGAAAATAATTTTAAAAATATAAAATACATTAGACACATTTTAAAAGAAATGCTTCAGGAACATACTTTTTTTATAATAATATGGTCTTTTGGCCTTCTTGATAGACGGTTGGTAGAAGGCAATCATGATCATTAGTTTGGTAAACATATTAGTGTCTTATGCTAAATGCTGCTTTGCTGAACAGCTTCTCTCGTGGCTGAATCTGCCAATATTGGACAGACAGATCCATCCGCAGAACGAAAAAAATGTATAATTGTGGCTGGGCTCATCTCCTTTCTACTGCGCATTTTGTCTTCTGATATCAGCGCTGTCTCGAAAAATGCTGTGCCATTTTTTTTTAAAATCTTTGTTCTCCGTGTGCTACGATCTGCAGCCAGATTTTCCCAGTTGCTTTAGCGGATAGAAAATTCTATCAAGGAAGCCCCTGCAATATCCTTTTTATATCATGAAATAAATTCAAGACTGATTCAGAAATAAGAGAATGGACGAAGCGTCCAACTTTACACTGGATATCTTCCCCTTGTGACGCAAAGGGCAGGAGAAGCCCAATAGAGTAACATCTAAACAGAATTAACGCCGTTAGATGTGGTGAACAGTCACTGTGGAGGAGAGAAAACTTGATACAAATCTGAACAGAAAACACTCGTTTGTCAGATGATACTTTAACTACAAGTAATATTACTCTCTCAAGGTTGATGAAAAGTAAAGGAGCCGTCTCGAACATTGGGTTCTAAAGACTGGTGAATGCACGCTGAGATGTTTAACTCAGTGAATGCAGCCCGTTAATACCTTAACGTAGAGATGAACATGTTGTCCAAGCTTTAGATCCTTATTGCAACTTTTTATTTTTAAGGAAACAGGTTTGATTTGTTTGAACCTTTTTTGTTTGTTTTGACCGCATACAATGGCTGCACTGTGAGAGAATGTAACAGCAAATGTCTTTATGTTGGTGATGTTCATTTAATCGATATCCATAAACATCACGACAGGTTAAAGACCCCAAATAGAACATCGGTTAAAATCTGCGTCAGGATCAACAAACCATCTATTATCAAAATACCAGCATTATATCATATCTCGAGTTAGACTGGAAGCGAAATAGCCAGTTAGATAAACAGTTTAGAGTTCAAAGAGAAAAGGCAGCCCGCTACCCAAAAGACCATGCTAAGATCGGATGTGTCGTGCCGAGAGACATAGACGCTGCTGCTTGCTGTAAACCTCATGACACATCATTTAGTATCTCTCTAAGGGTTCGCGATATGGAGGATTAGTTTTGGTTTTCTTGAAGGCATCATTCTCGTGAGACTGGGGTCGTGGATCGTTGACGAGGTCAGTGCGAGTCTTGAAGTGCCTGCTGAACGGAAGACATGAACCTGTTGATTTTTGGCCAGTCAAAGAAGATGATTTTGCTGCACGGAAGACATGAACCCGTTGATTTTTGGCCAGTCAAAGAAGATGATTTTGCTGCACGGAAGACATGAACCTGTTGATTTTTGGCCAGTCAAAGAAGATGATTTTGCTGCACGGAAGACATGAACCTGTTGATTATTGGCCAGTCAAAGAAGATGATTTTGCTGCACGGAAGACATGAACCTGTTGATTTTTGGCCAGTCAAAGAAGATGATTTTGCTGCACATGAACCTGTTGATTATTGGCCAGTCAAAGAAGATGATTTTGCTGCACGAAAGACATGAACCTGTTGATTTTTGGCCAGTCAAAGAAGATGATTTTGCTGCACTTAAGACATGAACCTGTTGATTATTGACCAGTCAAAAAAGATGATTTTGCTGCACGGAAGACATGAACCTGTTGATTTTTTGGCCAGTCAAAGAAGATGGTTTTTGTACTGAAATTTGACTTTTGAATTAATCATTTTAATTCTGGCTACAAAATTTACGCAGACTGGATTTTTTAAAAACAGTATAGAAACAACAAATGCAGTTGAAGCTTGGGAAACATGTGGCATTTCAACAGGCAATTTAAAACAAAATCAAATAAATAAATGAGTTGAAGCATCACAGCTTTAGAATAGCGGGGATGTAAATATTTCGTAAACGACAAGAACAAAAGAGCATAAGCCCCTTCAAGAGAAGGCATGTATCAGGACTGCATTAAAGTGATGTAAACAGTCAAATGTTACATATTCTCAATATTCCTGTATGGTATAGAAACATGGACATTAGACCAAAAAAACAGAACAGAAAATTGAAGCCTTTGAAATGTGGATTTACAGAAGAATAGGTAGAATTGGATGGAAAGACAAAGAAAACAAACGAGGAAGTTTTAGGACGACTAAGGGTGAAAAAAGAACTACTAAACACAATTAGAGCAAGTCAAATGAAATTTTTTGGTCATGTTAAAAGACACAACAGTCTAATAAAAGTAATATTAGAGGGGAAAATACAAGGTAAAAGAGGCAGAGGCAGACCAAGACTAACATGGACGAGTAACATCAAAAGATGGACAAGTCAGCCTATGACAATCTGCACCATCAAAGCAAGAGACAGAGTGGAATGGCGCTCCATGGTAGCCAACCTTCGATGCGGAGAAGGCACCCAATGATGATGATGATGAAACAGTCAATATTATAATGAGAAACACAATATTAGATATTTATTTCAAATAACAATACATGAGCTGACGTCACTGGTAAGATATAATGTGTCTCTAAAATAATAATAATAATAATAATTTTCTAAATGGAATAATAACACGACGAATATTAATTAAGCGTTTTCTTTCTTGTAGGCCACAGTTAAGTCAATGCCAGGAATTGAGCGTCTCCAAGGTCTCCACGTTTTAACTCTCTGTCTGACGTCAGGAAGAAGGAGCCACGGCAGAATTATCAGGACAACGCGGAAGTCATTCAAGAACGTCTTGGCGGCAGATAATCGGAACCTGGACAGAAAATTGAGGTTTATTTGTTCCTTCAATCAATGCAGCTCTCAACATTCAACCCATGCATATACATACATATACATACATATACATACATATACATACATATACATACATATACATACATATACATACATATACATACACACACACACACACATATACATACATATGCATACATATGTATACATATGCATACACATGCATACACATACATATATATACATACATATACATACATATACATATATATACATACATATACATACATATACATACATATACATACATATACATACATACACACACACATATACATACATATGCATACATATGCATACATATACATACATATACATACATATACATACATATACATACATATACATACACATACATATACATACACACACACACACACACACATATACATACATATGCATACATATGTATACATATGCATACACATGCATACACATACATATATATACATACATATACATACATATACATACATATACATACATATACATACATATACATACATACACACACACACATATACATACATATGCATACATATGCATACATATACATACATATACATACATATACATACATATACATACATACACATACATACACACACACATATACATACATATGTATACATATGTATACATATGCATACACATGCATACACATACATATATATACATACATATACATACATATACATACATATACATACATATACGTACATATGCATACATATACATACATATACATACATATACATACATATACATACATATGCATACATATACATACATATACATACATATACATATACATACATATACATATACATATACATACATATACATACATATACATACATATACATACATATACATACATATACGATGTGAGTATAGCAGCAGTTTCTATGATTATTTTAGTGACGTAGTTATGAGCACTTTTCATTCATTAAATGTGTGCCGTCTCTGCATCAAAGGCTGGCTACCATGGAGCGCCATTCCACTCTGTCTCTTGCTTTGATGATGCAGATTGTCATAGGCTGACCTGTCCATCTTTTGATGTTATTCGTCCGTGTTGGTCTTGGTCTGCCTCTGCCTCTTATACCTTGTATTTTCCCTTCCAATATTACTTTTAGTAGGCTGTTGTATCTTTTAACATGAACCAAAAATTTCATTTGTCTTGTTCTAATTGTGTTTAGTAGTTCTCTTTTACCTTTCAGTTGTTATAAAACTTCATCGTTTGTTTTCTTTCCTTTCCATCCAATGTTACGTATTCTTCTATAAATCCACATTCAAAGGCTTCAATTTTCTGTTCTGTTTTCTTGTCTAATGTCCATGTTTTGGCACCATACAGGAATGTAGAGAAGATGTAACATTTTGCTATTCTTAGTTTTAGCCCTTAAGTTATTTGTTTTGATGTTAGTATACTTTTCATGGCATTAAAATTACTTTTTGCCAAACCAAATTCTTTTGTTTATTTCAGTTGTACATTTTCCATCACTTGTTATAGTATGTGCCAGGTAGTTGCAGCTCTGAACTGTCTCCAGGTGTATTCCTTAAACTTTGATACTTATTTGCAGGTCTTGAGAATTTTCTTTCCTTATGATCATAGTTTTAGTCTTTTTTATATTCATATCTAATCCATATTTTTTGCTGTCATGTTTATTTCATGAAGTAATTATTGTAGATCTTTAGGATTTTCTCTTAGTAATACAAAATCATCAGCATATCTTTGAGCACTATAAAATAAAAAATAAAGGTCTCAGCCTTAATAGTAAAATGACAGAAGTAATGGTACCAACAAAGAAAAGGACATCACTGCGATGCATAATAAAGACAAGTGCAACAATATTAAAACAGGTAAATGAATTTAAATATCTGGGAACAATGTTAACCTCAGATGGTAGATGTACAACGGAGGTGAGATGCAGAATGGCTCAAACAAAAGCAGCTTTCCAAAGAAATTAGGACGTTACTGTGCAATCCATTTTTGACAATAAAAACAAGCAAGAAAAATAGTTCTTAAATGTTATGTAGAGCCAGTCTTAATATATGGATGTGAAACATGGACAATAGGACAACAGACAAGAAAATCACTGGAGTCTGTAGAAATGTGGTTTACAGAAAAACGAAAAATGTTGAGAATACCATGGACAGCTAAGAAGAGTTATGATAACAATCTGAATGAGGTCAAAGCAAAAACAGAGCTAATTTCCAATATTAGGAAGAAACAATCATCATTTTTTGGCCATGTAATGAGAAGAGAACAGCTGGAATATATTATTACAACTGGGAAAATTGAGGGACGAAGAGATAGAGGGAAGCAAAGAGAAAAGATACCAGACTGCTTAAGAGAATGGCTTAGCAGAAAGTCAAGAACAGAAATGATAATTAACAGTCGAGATCGAAAGTTGTGGAGAGACATGATCACCTACGCCAGCAGCCATGGAACTTGATGATGGTGAGTTATGAGCACTAAGTTAATCTAAAACAGACAAGACATTTCAAGAAAAACCTTCAACATAATACCTACAAAAGTCACCATAACATTTCACTGTATACTTTAGGCATAACTCGACTGGATTTGGAGCCTCACTTGTCTTTTCGAGAACGACGTCATCAGATCAGTCTTCGACTAAAATCTCAATTAAATATTCCTGTATCTAAACTGACTCCTATATTTCAATGTCTCTTTATAACTTTCCTGGCTCTTATGTCTTAATCGGTCTCCATACCTTCTCTGTGTAGCCCATTTAAACCTTATATACTCTTCTTCTCACTGTAAAACCTGTTGCGACTTTTTATTTTTCTACAAAATTGTTAACTCTTGCTTCATCTACCAGGATTTGACTTTCTACACCAGAACCACAACATGTTAGTTTTCTCCAAGTAAGATGATTCCGTACCACAAAGTGTATAATGATGCCGTTTTTAGATGTATTTATTATAAATTCAGACGAAAGCCTATAATAGCAAGAAAGCCTACAAGAGCAACAAAAGCACAGAAGAGCATAAAAATGTATATTACAGTAACCAAAGTACATAAGAGCAACGAAAGTCTATTAGAACATATAAAAGTAAATAAAGCACAAAAGAGCAACGTAAGCTTACAAGAGTAAACAAAGCACAAAAGAGCAACGTAAGCTTACAAGAGTAAACAAAGCACAAAAGAGCAACGTAAGCTTACAAGAGTAAACAAAGCACAAAAGAGCAACGTAAGCTTACAAGAGTAAACAAAGCACAAAAGAGCAACGTAAGCTTACAAGAGTAAACAAAGCACAAAAGAGCAACGTAAGCTTACAAGAGTAAACAAAGCACAAAAGAGCAACGTAAGCTTACAAGAGTAAACAAAGCACAAAAGAGCAACGTAAGCTTACAAGAGTAAACAAAGCACAAAAGAGCAACGTAAGCTTACAAGAGTAAACAAAGCACAAAAGAGCAACGTAAGCTTACAAGAGTAAACAAAGCACAAAAGAGCAACGTAAGCTTACAAGAGTAAACAAAGCACAAAAGAGCAACGTAAGCTTACAAGAGTAAACAAAGCACAAAAGAGCAACGTAAGCTTACAAGAGTAAACAAAGCACACACCAACAATAAACGTTTAAAACAGTATCAAAAGCACACTACAACAAAATTCTACAAGAGTAAAAAAGAAGTCTACAACAGCAACGCAATCATACAAGAGAAATAAAAAAAATGAACAAGAGAAAGAAAAAAAAATAAAAAAAGAAGCACAATTTTACAAAATCAACAAAATCCTACAAGTGCAAAAAAAAAAAAAAAAAAAAAAAAAAAACAATGAGGCACCAAAATCCTACAAGAGCAACAAAATCCTAATACAGTTACAAAAATACCTACAGGAACAACAAATGTATACAAAAGCAGCAAAAGTTTACAACAGCAACACAAGTCTAAAAGAGAGACACAATGCTACAAAGAGAAAAAAAAAATCCCACAAGAAAAGCAAGAGTCTACAAGAACAACACATGTCTAAAAGATTAACATTATAAAAAAGCAAAAAAGTATACAGGAGCAGGGTTAAGTCATAAAAATGCGAAGCTGTAGTAAAGCTGAATGTGAGGAAAAATATAAAAAAATAAAAAACATAGTATGTAAGAAGCTTTACGTGATAAGTGGACGACACAGACTAAACAACGTTTCGGCCCAATAGGCCTTCATCAGGAACAAAAAAACAAAAAAAACATGACCTATATTGGTGAGTCTGGGAGAAGATTAGCGGAAAGATTTTGTGAACATCTACGTGATGTCCAACAAAATACTGGTACTCCGGTGTCTTCCCACTTCAACTCCCCTGATCACAAGGGCAAAGACGACATCCGTGTCACTGGTGTCCTTTGTCACTATGGCGACCGCAGCCGCTATACTTTGGAAAATCGCCTCATAGTCCAGTATGGCTCGCTGACCCCGAGAGGTATGAATGTATCGCACTCATACGCATAGTTTCCTTTTGGTTGCTCCTTCTTTTTTGCATAGTCTTCTCTACTGCACATATTTGGGTTCTTTGGTCTACTTACTATGCCATGCTATTTATAGTTCTTCTCCTCTAGTCCTTTATGAGACACTTCGGTGTTCTCCTCTATAACGTTTTTTCTGTGCTCCTTACCCCTCATTTGTTTTTATTGCACCCCACTCTCAGACATCTCACTCTTACCGTCTTTTGAACACCTGTTAGTCTACTATTCGATTCTTTCTCCTTTGTGTTTGCACACTGACCCCTGTGTGAACTCCTCGGGTTTTGTGTGCATTTGCGCACACTTTTGCACGTTTCTCTACGTTCACGACAGCCGCACTTGGTTTCTATTTTCTTTTGGTTTTGACAGGATAGTTTATTTTGTTTTCTTTAACACATTTCGATTGTTTTTTTTTTGGTTGTTTCGTTATTAGTTTTGTGTGTGTGTGTTTTTTTTTTGTTTGTTTGTTCCTGATGGAGGCCTATTGGGCTGAAACGTTGTTTAGTCTGTGTCGTCCACTTATCACGTAAAGCTTCTTACATACTATCTTTTTTATTTTGTAATTTTTCCTATACAGGAGCAGCTAATATGTACAAGAGCAAAAACACCTACAAGAGAAACAAAAGCTTAGAAGATCAACAAAAACCTACTAAAGCAACAAAAACCTACAAGTGCAACAAAAAAAGTACAAGGGCAACAAATACCTACAAGAGCAAAAAAAACTTACAAAGGCAACAAAAACCTACAAGAGCAACAAAAACCTACAAGGGCAACAAAACCTACAAGAGCAACAAAAACTTATAAAAGCAACAAAAACCTACAAGAGCAACAAAAAACTAAAGAGCAACAAAAACAACAATAAAAACAAAAACCTACAAGAGCAACAAAAACTTACAAAGGCAAAAAAAACCTACAAGAGGAACAAAAACCTACAAGAGCAACAAAAACCTACAAGGGCAACACAAACCTACAAAAACAACAAAAAATAAGAGACAAACAAAAACTTACAAGGGCAACAAAAACTTACAAAGGCAACAAAAAACTACCAAGAGCAACAAAAACCTACAAGAGACACAACAAACTACAAGGGCAACAAAAACATACAAAGCAACAAAATCATACAAGAGTAATAGGAGCCTACAAGAGCAACAAAAACTTACAAGAACAAAAAAAACCCTACAAGTGCAACAAAACCTGCAAGGGCAACATAACCTACAAGAGCAACAGAAACCTAGAAGGCAACAAAAACTTACAAGCGTAAATAAAACCTACAAGTGTAGCAGAAACCTACAAGAGCAACAAAAACCTACAAGAGCAGCAGAAACATACATGAGCAACAAAAACCTAGTAGAGCAACATAAACTTTCAACTGCAACAAAAAACTACAAGAGCAACAAAAACCTGCAAAAGCAACAAAAACCTACAAGAGCAACAAAAACCTGCAAAAGCAACAAAAACCTACAAGCACAACAAAAAAAAGTACAAGGGCAACATAAACACACTAGGGCAACACAAACTTACAAGGGCAACAAAAACGTACAAGAGCAACAAAAACTTACAAGCGCAACTAAAACCTGCAAGAGCAACAAAACCTACAAGAGCAACAAAAACTTACAAGCGCAACTAAAACCTGCAAAAGCAACAAAAACGTACAAGAGCAACAAAAACTTACAAGCGCAACTAAAACCTGCAAGAGCAACAAAAACATACAAGAGCAACAAAAACCTACAAGAGCAACAAAAACCTACAAGAGCAACAAAAACCTGCAAAAGCAACAAAAACCTACAAGCACAACAAAAAAAAAGTACAATGGCAACATAAACCCACTAGGACAACACAAACTTACAAGGGCAACAAAAACGTACAAGAGCAACAAAAACTTACAAGCGCAACTAAAACCTGCAAGAGCAACAAAAACCTACAAGAGCAACAAAAACCTACAAGAGCAACAAAAACCTACAAGAGCAACAAAAACCTAGAAGAGCAACAGAAACCTACAAGAGCAAGAAAAACCTACAAGAGCAACATAAGCCTAGAGGAGCAATAAAAACTTACAAGCGCAACTAAATCCTAGATGAGCAACAAAAACCTAGAAGAGCAACAGAAACCTACAAGAGCAACAAAATCCTAGATGAGCAGCAAAAACCTAGAAAAGCAACAAAAACTAACAAGTGCAACTAAAACCTACAAGAGCAACTAAAACCTACAAGAACAACAGAAACCTACAAGAGTGACAAAAACCTACAAGAGCAACAAAAACCTACAAGAGCAACTAAAACCTACAAGAGCAACAGAAACCTACAAGAGTAACAAAAACCTACAAGAGCAACTAAAACCTACAAGAGCAACAGAAACCTAGAATGGCAACAAAAACTTACAAGCGCAACAAAAACCTACAAGAGCAGCAGAAACCTATAAGAGCAACAAAAACCTACAAGAGCAGCAGAAACCTACATGAGCAACAAAAACCTAGTAGAGCAACACAAACTTACAAGAGCAACAAAGAATTACGAGAGCAACAAAAACCTGCAAAAGCACCAAAAACCTACGAGAGCAACAAAAACCTACAAGCGCAACAAAAAATGTACAAGGGCAACATAAACCCACTAGGGCAACACAAACTTACAAGGGCAACAGAGACATACAAGAACAACAAAAACTTACAAGCGCAACTAAAACCTGCAAGAGCAACAAAAACATACAAGAGCAACAAAAACCTATAAGAGCAACAGAAACCTACAAGTGCAAGAAAAACCTACAAGAGCACAAAAACCTAGAAGAGCAACAGAAACCTACATGAGCAATAGAAACCTAGAAGAGCAACAGAAACCTACAAAAGCAACAAAAACCTAGATGAGGAACAAAAACCTACAAGAACAACAGAAACCTACAAGAGTGACAAAAACCTACAAGAGCAACTAAAACCTACAAGAGCAACAGAAACCTACAAGAGTAACAAAAACCTACAAGAGCAACTAAAACCTACAAGAGCAACAGAAACCTACAAGTGTGACAAAAACCTACAAGAGCAACTAAAACCTCCAAGAGCAACAGAAACCTACAAGAGTGACACAAACTTACAAGAGCAACTAAAACCTACAAGAGCAACAGAAACCTACAAGAGTAACAGAAACCTACAAGAGCAACAAAAACCTAGTAGAGCAACAGAAACCTACAAGAGCAACAAAATCTACAAGAGCAACAAAAACCTACAAGAGGAGCAGAAACCTAAAAGTGCAACAAAAACCTACAAGAGCAACAAAAACTTACAAGGGCAACAAAAACCTAGAAGAGCAACAAAAACCTACAAGAATAACAAAAATCTACAAGAGCAAAAAAAAAAAAACAAGATAAACAAAAACGTACAAGAGCAACAAAAACCTACAAGAGCAACACAAACCTACAATAGCAACAACAAATCTACAAGAAAAACAAAAACCTACAATGACAACAAAAACGTACAAGAGCAACAAAAACTTACAAGATAAAAGAAATACATAACATGGCAACAAAAACCTACAAGAGCAACAAAAACCTACACGAAAATAAAAAAAAACTACAAGGGCAGCAAAAACCTACAATAGTAACAAAAACCTACAATGGCGACTAAAATCTACAAGAGCAACAAAAACTTACAAGTGCAACAAAAACCTACAAGGGCAACAAAAACCACAAGAGCAATACAACTCTAAATGAAAAACAAAAACTTAAAAGGGTAGGAAGCAACTACAAGAGCAACAAAAAACAACTAGGGCAGCAAAAACCTACAAGGGCAACAAAAATCTACAAGAGCAAAAAAAACCTACAAGAACAACAAAAACTTACAAGGGCAACAAAAACCTACATAGAGCAACAAAAACCAACCAGAGACTCAACAACCTACACGGGCAACAAAAACATACAAGAGCAAGAAAACCCTACAAGGGCAGAAAAAACTTACAATGGCAATAAAAACCTACATTGGCAAAAAAAATCTACAAGGGCAACAAAGACCTATAAGAATAACAAAAACCTACATGTGCAACAAAAAACTTCAAGAAAAACAAAAACTTACAAGGGCAACAAAACCATACAAGAGCAACAAAAACCTACAAGAGCTACCAAAACCTATAAGTGCAACAGAAACCTACAAGAAAAACAAAAACTTTCAATGACAACAAAACCCTACAACGCAAACAAAAACCTACTAGGGCTATAACAAAATACAAGAACAACAAAAAATTACAAGGACAAAAAATACCCACAAAGGCAACTTACAAGAGTAACAAAAACATGCAAGAGTAATAGAAACCTACAAGAGCAACAAAAACCTACAAGTGCAGCAGAACCTACAAGGGCAACATAACCTACAAAAGCAACAAAAACCTACAAGTGCAACAAAACCTACAAGGGCAACATAACCTACAAGAGCAAAAAAAATACAAGAGCAACAAAAACCCACAAGGGCAACACAAACTTACAAGGGCAACAGAGACGTGCATGAGCAACAAAAACTTACAAGCGTAAAGAAAACCTGTAAGAGCAAAACAAACTTACAAGAGCAACAAAAGCCTAAAAGAGCAACAAAAACCTACAAGAGCAACAAAAACCTACAAGAGCAAAAAAAACCTAGAAGAGCAACAAAAACCTACAAGAGCAACAAAACCCTACAAGAGCAACAAAAACCTGCAAGAGCAACAAAAACATACAAGAGCAACAAAAACCTACAAGAGCAACAAAAACCTACAAGAGTACCAAAAACCTACAAGAGCAACAAAAACCGACAAGAGCAACAAAAACCTACAAGAGCAAAAAAAACCTAGAAGAGCAACAGAAACCGACAAGAGGGACAAAAACCTACAAGAGCAACAAAAACCTACAAGAGCAACAAAACCCTACAAGAGCAACAAAAACCTGCAAGAGCAACAAAAACCTACAAGAGCAACAAAAACCTACAAGAGCAACAAAACCCTACAAGAGCAACAAAAACCTGCAAGAGCAAGAAAAACCTACAAGAGCAACAAAAACCTACAAGAGCAACAAAAACCTACAAGAGTACCAAAAACCTACAAGGGCAACAAAAACCTACAAGAGCAACAAAAACCTTCATGGACAACAAAAACCTGCAAAAGAATCAAAAACCTACAAGAGCAACAAAGACCTAAAAGGGAAACAACAAACTAAAAGGGAAACAAAAACGTACAAAAGCATCAAAAACCTACAAGAGCAACAAAAACCTACAAGAGCAACTAAAACCTACAAGAGCAACAGAAACCTACAAGAGTAACAAAAACCTACAAGAGCAACTAAAACCTACAAGAGCAACAGAAACCTAGAAGGGCAAAAAAAACTTACAAGCGCAACTAAAACCTACAAGAGCAGCAGAAACCTATAAGAGCAACAAAAACCTACAAGAGCAGCAGAAACCTACATGAGCAACAAAACCTAGTAGAGCAACACAAACTTACAAGAGCAACAAAAAATTACAAGAGCAACAAAAACCTGCAAAAGCACCAAAAACCTATAAGAGCAACAAAAACCTGCAAAATCAACAAAAACCTACAAGCGCAACAAAAAATGTCCAAGGGCAACATAAACCACTAGGACAACACAAACTTACAAGGGCAACAAAAACGTACAAGAGCAACAAAAACTTACAAGCGCAACTAAAACCTGCAAGAGCAACAAAAACCTACAAGAGCAACAAAAACCTACAAGAGCAACAAAAACCTACAAGAGCAACAAAAACCTAGAAGAGCAACAGAAACCTACAAGAGCAAGAAAAACCTACAAGAGCAACATAAGCCTAGAGGAGCAATAAAAACTTACAAGCGCAACTAAATCCTAGATGAGCAACAAAAACCTAGAAGAGCAACAGAAACCTACAAGAGCAACAAAATCCTAGATGAGCAGCAAAAACCTAGAAAAGCAACAAAAACTAACAAGTGCAACTAAAACCTACAAGAGCAACTAAAACCTACAAGAACAACAGAAACCTACAAGAGTGACAAAAACCTACAAGAGCAACAAAAACCTACAAGAGCAACTAAAACCTACAAGAGCAACAGAAACCTACAAGAGTAACAAAAACCTACAAGAGCAACTAAAACCTACAAGAGCAACAGAAACCTAGAAGGGCAACAAAAACTTACAAGCGCAACAAAAACCTACAAGAGCAGCAGAAACCTATAAGAGCAACAAAAACCTACAAGAGCAGCAGAAACCTACATGAGCAACAAAAACCTAGTAGAGCAACACAAACTTACAAGAGCAACAAAAAATTACAAGAGCAACAAAAACCTGCAAAAGCACCAAAAACCTACGAGAGCAACAAAAACCTACAAGCGCAACAAAAAATGTACAAGGCAACATAAACCCACTAGGGCAACACAAACTTACAAGGGCAACAGAGACATACAAGAACAACAAAAACTTACAAGCGCAACTAAAACCTGCAAGAGCAACAAAAACATACAAGAGCAACAAAAACCTATAAGAGCAACAGAAACCTACAAGTGCAAGAAAAACCTACAAGAGCACAAAAACCTAGAAGAGCAACAGAAACCTACATGAGCAATAGAAACCTAGAAGAGCAACAGAAACCTACAAAAGCAACAAAAACCTAGATGAGGAACAAAAACCTACAAGAACAACAGAAACCTACAAGAGTGACAAAAACCTACAAGAGCAACTAAAACCTACAAGAGCAACAGAAACCTACAAGAGTAACAAAAACCTACAAGAGCAACGAAAACCTACAAGAGCAACAGAAACCTACAAGTGTGACAAAAACCTACAAGAGCAACTAAAACCTCCAAGAGCAACAGAAACCTACAAGAGTAACAGAAACCTACAAGAGCAACAAAAACCTAGTAGAGCAACAGAAACCTACAAGAGCAACAAAATCTACAAGAGCAACAAAAACCTACAAGAGGAGCAGAAACCTAAAAGTGCAACAAAAACCTACAAGAGCAACAAAAACTTACAAGGGCAACAAAAAACTAGAAGAGCAACAAAAACCTACAAGAATAACAAAAATCTACAAAGCAAAAAAAAAAAAACAAGATAAACAAAAACGTACAAGAGCAACAAAAACCTACAAGAGCAACACAAACCTACAATAGCAACAACAAATCTACAAGAAAAAAAAAACTACAATGACAACAAAAAACGTACAAGAGCAACAAAAACTTACATGAAAAAAGAAATACTATCATGGCAACAAAAACCTACAAGAGCAACAAAAACCTACACGAAAATAAAAAAAAAACTACAAGGGCAGCAAAAACCTACAATAGTAACAAAAACCTACAATGGCGACTAAAATCTACAAGAGCAGCAAAAACCTACAAGGGCAACAAAAATCTACAAGAGCAACAAAAACCTACAAGAACAACAAAAACTTACAAGGGCAACAAAAACCTACATAGAGCAACAAAAACCAACCAGAGACTCAACAACCTACACGGCAACAAAAACATACAAGAGCAAGAAAACCTACAAGGCAGAAAAAACTTACAATGGCAATAAAAACCTACATTGGCAAAAAAAATCTACAAGAGCAACAAAAACCTACAAGGGCAACAAAGACCTATAAGAATAACAAAAACCTACATGTGCAACAAAAAACTTCAAGAAAAACAAAAAACTTACAAGGGCAACAAAACCATACAAGAGCAACAAAAACCTACAAGAGCAACAAAACCTATAAGTGCAACAGAAACCTACAAGAAAAACAAAAACTTTCAATGACAACAAAACCCTACAACGCAAACAAAAACCTACTAGGGCTATAAAAAAATACAAGAACAACAAAAAATTACAAGGACAACAAATACCCACAAAGGCAACCTACAAGAGTAACAAAAACATGCAAGAGTAATAGAAACCTACAAGAGCAACAAAAACCTACAAGTGCAACAAAACCTACAAGGGCAACATAACCTACATGAGCAAAAAAAATACAAGAGCAACAAAAACCCACAAGGGCAACACAAACTTACAAGGGCAACAGAGACGTGCATGAGCAACAAAAACTTACAAGCGTAAAGAAAACCTGTAAGAGCAAAACAAACTTACAAGAGCAACAAAAGCCTAAAGAGCAACAAAAACCTACAAGAGCAACAAAAACCTACAAGAGCAAAAAAAACCTAGAAGAGCAACAAAAACCTACAAGAGCAACAAAACCCTACAAGAGCAACAAAAACCTGCAAGAGCAACAAAAACATACAAGAGCAACAAAAACCTACAAGAGCAACAAAAACCTACAAGAGTACCAAAAACCTACAAGAGCAACAAAAACCGACAAGAGCAACAAAAACCTACAAGAGCAAAAAAACTAGAAGAGCAACAGAAACCGACAAGAGGGACAAAAACCTACAAGAGCAACAAAAACCTACAAGAGCAACAAAACCCTACAAGAGCAACAAAAACCTGCAAGAGCAACAAAAACCTACAAGAGCAACAAAAACCTACAAGAGCAACAAAACCCTACAAGAGCAACAAAAACCTGCAAGAGCAAGAAAAACCTACAAGAGCAACAAAAACCTACAAGAGCAACAAAAACCTACAAGAGTACCAAAAACTACAAGGGCAACAAAAACCTACAAGAGCAACAAAAACCTTCATGGACAACAAAAACCTGCAAAAGAATCAAAAACCTACAAGAGCAACAAAGACCTAAAAGGGAAACAACAAACTAAAAGGGAAACAAAAACGTACAAAAGCATCAAAAACCTACAAGAGCAACAAAAACCTACAAGAGCAACTAAAACCTACAAGAGCAACAGAAACCTACAAGAGTAACAAAAACCTACAAGAGCAACTAAAACCTACAAGAGCAACAGAAACCTAGAAGGGCAAAAAAAACTTACAAGCGCAACTAAAACCTACAAGAGCAGCAGAAACCTATAAGAGCAACAAAAACCTACAAGAGCAGAAGAAACCTACATGAGCAACAAAAACCTAGTAGAGCAACACAAACTTACAAGAGCAACAAAAAATTACAAGAGCAACAAAAACCTGCAAAAGCACCAAAAACCTACAAGAGCAACAAAAACCTATAAGTGCAACAGAAACCTACAAGAAAAACAAAACTTACAATGACAACAAAACCTACAACGCAAACAAAAACCTACAAGGCTATAACAAAATACAAGAACAAAAAAAATTACAAGGACAAAAAATACCACAAAGGCAACTTACAAGAGAGTACAAAAACATGCAAGAGTAATAGAAACCTACAAGAGCAACAAAAACCTACAAGAGCAACAGAACCTACAAGAGCAACAAAACCTACAAAAGCAACAAAAAACCTACAAGAGCAACAAAACCTACAAGGACAACAAAACCTACAAGAGCAAAAAAAATACAAGAGCAACAAAAACCTACAGGGCAACACAAACCTACAAGGGCAACAGAAACCTACATGAGCAACAAAAAACTTACAAGCGTAAAGAAAAAACCTGTAAGAGCAAAACAAACTTACAAGAGCAACAAAACCTAAAAGAGCAACAAAAACCTACAAGAGCAACAAAAACCTACAAGAGCAAAAAAAACCTAGAAGAGCAACAAAAACCTACAAGAGCAACAAAACCCTACAAGAGCAACAAAAACCTACAAGAGCAACAAAAACCTACAAGAGCAACAAAACTACAAGAGCAAAAAAAACCTACAAGAGTACCAAAAAAAAACCTACAAGAGCAACAAAAAACGACAAGAGCAACAAAAACCTACAAGAGCAAAAAACCTACAAGAGCAACAGAAACCTACAAGAGGACAAAAAAACCTACAAGAGCAACAAAAACCTACAAGAGCAAACAAACCTACAAGAGCAACAAAAACCTGCAAGAGCAACAAAAACCTACAAGAGCAACAAAAACCTACAAGAGCAACAAAAACCTACAAGAGCAACAAAACCTGCAAGAGCAAGAAAAAAACTACAAGAGCAACAAAAACCTACAAGAGCAACAAAAAAACCTACAAGAGTACCAAAAACCTACAAGGGCAAAAAAAACCTACAAGAGCAACAAAAAACCTTCATGGACAACAAAAACCTACAAAAGAACAAAAACCTACAAGAGCAACAAAGACCTAAAGGGAAACAACAAAACTAAAAGGAAAAACAAAAACCTACAAAGCAACAAAAACCTACAAGAGCAACAAAAACCTACAAGAGCAACTAAAACCTACAAGAGCAACAGAAACCTACAAGAGTAACAAAAACCTACAAGAGCAACTAAAACCTACAAGAGCAACAGAAACCTAGAAGGGCAAAAAAACTTACAAGCGCAACTAAAACCTACAAGAGCAGCAGAAACCTATAAGAGCAACAAAAACCTACAAGAGCAGCAGAAACCTACATGAGCAACAAAAACCTAGTAGAGCAACACAAACTTACAAGAGCAACAACAAAAAATTACAAGAGCAACAAAAACCTGCAAAAGCACCAAAAACCTACAAGAGCAACAAAACCTGCAAAATCAACAAAAACCTACAAGCGCAACAAAAAATGCCAAGGGCAACGTAAACCCACTAGGAAAACACAAACTTACAAGGCAACAAAAAACTACAAGAGCAACAAAAACTTACAAGCGCAACTAAAACCTGCAAGAGCAACAAAAACCTACAAGAGCAACAAAAACCTACAAGAGCAACAAAACCTACAAGAGCACAAAAACCTAGAAGAGCAACAAAAACCTACAAGAGCAAGAAAAACCTACAAGAGCAACATAGCCTAGAGGAGCAACAAAAATTACAAGCACAACAAATCCTAGATGAGCAACAAAAATAGAAGAGCAACAGAAAAACCTACAAGAGCAACAAAACCTACATGAGCAGCAAAAACTACAAAAGCAACAAAAACTAACAAGAGCAACAAAAACCTACAAGAGCAACTAAAAATACAAAAAACAACAGAAACCTACAAGAGTGACAAAAACCTACAAGAGCAACAAAAACCTACAAGAGCAACTAAAACCTACAAGAGCAACAGAAACCTACAAGAGTAACAAAAACCTACAAGAGCAACTAAAACCTACAAGAGCAACAGAAACCTAGAAGGGCAACAAAAACTTACAAGCGCAACAAAAACCTACAAGAGCAGCAGAAACCTATAAGAGCAACAAAAACCTACAAGAGCAGCAGAAACCTACATGAGCAACAAAAAACTAGTAGAGCAAAACAAACTTACAAGAGCAACAAAAAATTACAAGAGCAACAAAAACCTGCAAAGCACCAAAAACTACGAGAGCAACAAAAACCTACAAGCGCAACAAAAAATGTACAAGGGCAACATAAAACCCACTAGGGCAACACAAACTTACAGGGCAAAACAGAGACATACAAGAACAACAAAAACTTACAAGCGCAACTAAAACTGCAAGAGCAACAAAAACATACAAGAGCAACAAAAACCTACAAGAGCAACAGAAACCTACAAGTGCAAGAAAAACTACAAGAGCACAAAAACCTAGAAGAGCAACAGAAACCTACATGAGCAATAGAAACCTACAAGAGCAACAGAAACCTACAAAAGCAACAAAAACCTAGATGAGCAACAAAAACCTACAAGAACAACAGAAACTACAAGAGTGACAAAAACTACAAGAGCAACTAAAACCTACAAGAGCAACAGAAACCTACAAGAGTAACAAAAACTACAAGAGCAACTAAAAAACCTACAAGAGCAACAGAAACCTACAAGTGTGCAAAAACCTACAAGAGCAACTAAAACCTACAAGAGCAACAAAACCTACAAGAGTAACAAAAACCTACAAGAGCAACAAAAACCTAGTGAGCAACAGAAACCTACAAGAGCAACAAAATCTACAAGAGCAACAAAAACCTACAAGAGAGCAGAAAACCTAAAAGTGCAACAAAAACCTACAAGAGCAACAAAAAATCTACAAGGCAACAAAAAACTAGAAGAGCAACAAAAACCTACAAGAATAACAAAAATCTACAACAGCAAAAAAAAAAAAACAAGATAAACAAAAACCTACAAGAGCAACAAAACCTACAAGAGCAACAGAAACCTACAAGAGTAACAAAAACCTACAAGAGCAACTAAAACCTACAAGAGCAACAGAAACCTAGAAGGGCAACAAAAACTTACAAGCGCAACAAAAACTACAAGAGCAGCAGAAAAAACTAATAGAGAAAACAAAAACCTACAAGAGCAGCAAAACCTACATGAGCAACAAAAACCTAGTAGAGCAACACAAACTTACAAGAGCAACAAAAAAATTACAAGAGCAACAAAAACCTGCAAAAGCACCAAAACCTACAAGAGCAACAAAAACCTACAAGCGCAACAAAAAATGTACAAGGGCAACATAAACCCACTAGGGCAACACAAACTTACAAGGGCAACAGAGACATACAAGAACAACAAAAACTTACAAGCGCAACTAAAACCTGCAAGAGCAACAAAAACATACAAGAGCAACAAAAACCTATAAGAGCAACAGAAACCTACAAGTGCAAGAAAAACCGACAAGAGCAACAAAAACCTACAAGAGCAAAAAAAACCTAGAAGAGCAACAGAAACCGACAAGAGGGACAAAACCTACAAGAGCAACAAAAACCTACAAGAGCAACAAAACCTACAAGAGCAACAAAACCTGCAAGAGCAACAAAAACCTACAAGAGCAACAAACCTACAAGAGCAACAAAACCCTACAAGAGCAACAAAAACCTGCAAGAGCAAGAAAAACCTACAAGAGCAACAAAAACCTACAAGAGCAACAAAAACCTACAAGAGTACAAAAACCTACAAGGGCAACAAAACCTACAAGAGCAACAAAAACCTACAAGACAACAAAAACCTAAAAGAAGCAACAAAACCTACAAGAGCAACAAAAACCTACAAGGGAAACAACAAACTAAAGAGGAACAAAACCTACAAAAGCAACAAAAACCTACAAGAGCAACAAAAACCTACAAGAGCAACTAAACCTACAAGAGCAACAGAAACCTACAAGAGTAACAAAAACCTACAAGAGCAACTAAAACCTACAAGAGCAACAGAAACCTAGAAGGGCAAAAAAAACTTACAAGCGCAACTAAAACCTACAAGAGCAGCAGAAACCTACAAGAGCAACAAAACCTACAAGAGCAGCAGAAACCTACATGAGCAACAAAAACCTAGTAGAGCAACACAACCTACAAGAGCAACAAAAAAATTACAAGAGCAACAAAAACCTGCAAAGCACCAAAAACCTACAAGAGCAACAAAACCTGCAAAATCAACAAAAACCTACAAGCGCAACAAAATGTACAAGGGCAACAAAAACCCACTAGACAACACAAACTTACAAGGGCAACAAAAACGTACAAGAGCAACAAAAACTTACAAGCGCAAAAAAAACCTGCAAGAGCAACAAAAACCTACAAGAGCAACAAAAACTACAAGAGCAACAAAACCTACAAGAGCAACAAAACCTAGAAGAGCAACAAAAACCTACAAGAGCAAGAAAAACCTACAAGAGCAACATAAGCCTAGAGGAGCAATAAAAACTTACAAGCGCAACTAAATCCTAGATGAGCAACAAAAACCTAGAAGAGCAACAGAAACCTACAAGAGCAACAAAATCCTAGATGAGCAGCAAAAACCTAGAAAAGCAACAAAAACTAACAAGTGCAACTAAAACCTACAAGAGCAACTAAAACCTACAAGAACAACAGAAACCTACAAGAGTGACAAAAACCTACAAGAGCAACAAAAACCTACAAGAGCAACTAAAACCTACAAGAGCAACAGAAACCTACAAGAGTAACAAAAACCTACAAGAGCAACTAAAACCTACAAGAGCAACAGAAACCTAGAAGGCAACAAAAACTACAAGCGCAACAAAAACCTACAAGAGCAGCAGAAACCTATAAGAGCAACAAAAACCTACAAGAGCAGCAGAAACCTACATGAGCAACAAAAACCTAGTAGAGCAACACAAACTTACAAGAGCAACAAAAAATTACAAGAGCAACAAAACCTGCAAAAGCACCAAAACCTACGAGAGCAACAAAAACCTACAAGCGCAACAAAAAATGTACAAGGGCAACATAAACCCACTAGGGCAACACAAACTTACAAGGGCAACAAAACATACAAGAACAACAAAAACTTACAAGCGCAACTAAAACCTACAAGAGCAACAAAAACCTACAAGAGCAACAAAAACCTATAAGAGCAACAGAAACCTACAAGTGCAAGAAAAACCTACAAGAGCACAAAAACCTAGAAGAGCAACAGAAACCTACATGAGCAATAGAAACCTAGAAGAGCAACAGAAACCTACAAAAGCAACAAAAACCTAGATGAGGAACAAAAACCTACAAGAACAACAGAAACCTACAAGAGTGACAAAAACCTACAAGAGCAACTAAAACCTACAAGAGCAACAGAAACCTACAAGAGTAACAAAAACCTACAAGAGCAACTAAAACCTACAAGAGCAACAAAAACCTACAAGTGTGACAAAAACCTACAAGAGCAACTAAAACCTACAAGAGCAACAGAAACCTACAAGAGCAACAGAAACCTACAAGAGCAACAAAAACCTACAAGAGCAACAAAACCTACAAGAGCAACAAAATCTACAAGAGCAACAAAAACCTACAAGAGGAGCAGAAACCTAAAAGTGCAACAAAAACCTACAAGAGCAACAAAAACTTACAAGGGCAACAAAAACTACAAGAGCAACAAAAACCTACAAGAATACAAAATCTACAACAGAAAAAAAAAAAACAAGAGCAACAAAAACCTACAAGAGCAACTAAAACCTACAAGAGCAACAGAAACCTACAAGAGTAACAAAAAACTACAAGAGCAACTAAAACCTACAAGAGCAACAGAAACCTAGAAGGGCAACAAAAACTTACAAGAGCAACAAAAACCTACAAGAGCAGCAGAAACCTACAAGAGCAACAAAAACCTACAAGAGCAACAGAAACCTACATGAGCAACAAAAACCTAGTAGAGCAACACAAACTTACAAGAGCAACAAAAAATTACAAGAGCAACAAAAACCTGCAAAAGCACCAAAAACCTACAAGAGCAACAAAAACCTACAAGCGCAACAAAAATGTACAAGGGCAACATAAACCACTAGGGCAACACAAACTTACAAGGGCAACAGAGACATACAAGAACAACAAAAACTTACAAGCGCAACTAAAACCTGCAAGAGCAACAAAAACCTACAAGAGCAACAAAAACCTATAAGAGCAACAGAAACCTACAAGTGCAAGAAAACCTACAAGAGCACAAAAACCTAGAAGAGCAACAGAAACCTACATGAGCAATAGAAACCTAGAAGAGCAACAGAAACCTACAAAAGCAACAAAAACCTAGATGAGGAACAAAAACCTACAAGAACAACAGAAACCTACAAGAGTGACAAAAACTACAAGAGCAACTAAAACCTACAAGAGCAACAGAGAAACCTACAAGAGTAACAAAAACCTACAAGAGCAACTAAAACCTACAAGAGCAACAGAAACCTACAAGTGTGACAAAAACCTACAAGAGCAACTAAAACCTCCAAGAGCAACAGAAACCTACAAGAGTAACACAAACCTACAAGAGCAACAAAAACCTAGTAGAGCAACAGAAACCTACAAGAGCAACAAAATCTACAAGAGCAACAAAAACCTACAAGAGGAGCAGAAACCTAAAGTGCAACAAAACCTACAAGAGCAACAAAAACTTACAAGGGCAACAAAAAACTAGAAGAGCAACAAAAACCTACAAGAATAACAAAAATCTACAACAGCAAAAAAAAAAAACAAGATAAACAAAACCTACAAGAGCAACAAAAACCTACAAGAGCAAAAAAAACCTACAAGTGCAACAAAAACCTACAAGGGCAACAAAACCTACAAGAGCAACAAAACCTACAAGTGCAACAAAAACCTACAAGGGCAAAAAAACCTACAAGAGCAACAAAAAAATACAAGAGCAACAAAAACTTACAAGGGCAACACAAACTTACATGGCAACAGAAACGTACAAGAGCAACAAAAACCTACAAGCGTAAAGAAAACCTGTAAGAGCAACAAAAACCTACAAGAGCAACAAAAACCTACAAAGAGCAACAAAAACCTACAAGAGCAACAAAAACCTACAAGAGCAAAAAAAACCTACAAGAGCAACAAAAACCTACAAGAGCAACAAAAACCTACAAGAGCAACAAAAACCTACAAGAGCAACAAAAACCATACAGAGCAACAAAAACCTACAAGAGCAACAAAAACTACAAGAGCACCAAAAACCTACAAGAGCAACAAAAACCTACAAGAGCAACAAAAACCTACAAGGCAAAAAAAACCTACAAGAGCAACAAAAACCTACAAGGGCAACAAAACCTACAAGAGCAACAAAAACCTACAAGAGCAACAAAAAACTACAAGAGCAACAAAAACCTACAAGAGCAACAAAAACCTACAAGAGCAACAAAAACCTACAAGAGCAACAAAAACTACAAGAGCAACAAAAACCTACAAGAGCAACAAAAACCTACAAGAGCAACAAAAACCTACAAGAGCAACAAAAACCTACAAGAGTAAAAAACCTACAAGGGCAACAAAAACCTACAAGACAACAAAACCTTCACAAAAAAACCTGCAAGAGAATCAAAAACCTACAAGAGCAACAAAACCTAAAAGGGAAACAACAAACTAAAGGAAACAAAAACGTACAAAAGCATCAAAAACCTACAAGAGCAACAAAAACCTACAAGAGCAACTAAAACCTACAAGAGCAACAGAAACCTACAAGAGTAACAAAAACCTACAAGAGCAACTAAAACCTACAAGAGCAACAGAAACCTAGAAGGGCAAAAAAACTTACAAGCGCAACTAAAACCTACAAGAGCAGCAGAAACCTATAAGAGCAACAAAAACCTACAAGAGCAGCAGAAACCTACATGAGCAACAAAAACCTAGTAGAGCAACACAAACTTACAAGAGCAACAAAAAATTACAAGAGCAACAAAAACCTGCAAGAGCAACAAAAACCTATAAGAGCAACAAAAACCTGCAAAATCAACAAAAACCTACAAGCGCAACAAAAATGTCCAAGGGCAACATAAACCCACTAGGACAACACAAACTTACAAGGGCAACAAAAACGTACAAGAGCAACAAAAACTTACAAGCGCAACTAAAACCTGCAAGAGCAACAAAAACCTACAAGAGCAACAAAAACCTACAAGAGCAACAAAAACCTACAAGAGCAACAAAAACCTAGAAGAGCAACAGAAACCTACAAGAGCAAGAAAAACCTACAAGAGCAACATAAACCTAGAGGAGCAATAAAAACTTACAAGCGCAACTAAATCCTAGATGAGCAACAAAAACCTACAAGAGCAACAGAAACCTACAAGAGCAACAAAAACCTACATGAGCAACAAAAACCTAGAAAAGCAACAAAAACTAACAAGTGCAACAAAACCTACAAGAGCAACTAAAACCTACAAGAACAACAGAAACCTACAAGAGTGACAAAAACCTACAAGAGCAACAAAAACCTACAAGAGCAACTAAAACCTACAAGAGCAACAGAAACCTACAAGAGTAACAAAAACCTACAAGAGCAACTAAAACCTACAAGAGCAACAGAAACCTAGAAGGGCAACAAAAACTTACAAGCGCAACAAAAACCTACAAGAGCAGCAGAAACCTATAAGAGCAACAAAAACCTACAAGAGCAGCAGAAACCTACATGAGCAACAAAAACCTAGTAGAGCAACACAAACTTACAAGAGCAACAAAAAATTACAAGAGCAACAAAAACCTGCAAAAGCACCAAAAACCTACGAGAGCAACAAAAACCTACAAGCGCAACAAAAAATGTACAAGGGCAACATAAACCCACTAGGGCAACACAAACTTACAAGGGCAACAGAGACATACAAGAACAACAAAAACTTACAAGCGCAACTAAAACCTGCAAGAGCAACAAAAACATACAAGAGCAACAAAAACCTATAAGAGCAACAGAAACCTACAAGTGCAAGAAAAACCTACAAGAGCACAAAAACCTAGAAGAGCAACAGAAACCTACATGAGCAATAGAAACCTAGAAGAGCAACAGAAACCTACAAAAGCAACAAAAACCTAGATGAGGAACAAAAACCTACAAGAACAACAGAAACCTACAAGAGTGACAAAAACCTACAAGAGCAACTAAAACCTACAAGAGCAACAGAAACCTACAAGAGTAACAAAAACCTACAAGAGCAACTAAAACCTACAAGAGCAACAGAAACCTACAAGTGTGACAAAAACCTACAAGAGCAACTAAAACCTCCAAGAGCAACAGAAACCTACAAGAGTGACACAAACTTACAAGAGCAACTAAAACCTACAAGAGCAACAGAAACCTACAAGAGTAACAGAAACCTACAAGAGCAACAAAAACCTAGTAGAGCAACAGAAACCTACAAGAGCAACAAAATCTACAAGAGCAACAAAAACCTACAAGAGGAGCAGAAACCTAAAAGTGCAACAAAAACCTACAAGAGCAACAAAAACTTACAAGGGCAACAAAAAACTAGAAGAGCAACAAAAACCTACAAGAATAACAAAAATCTACAACAGCAAAAAAAAAAAAACAAGATAAACAAAAACGTACAAGAGCAACAAAAACCTACAAGAGCAACACAAACCTACAATAGCAACAACAAATCTACAAGAAAAACAAAAACCTACAATGACAACAAAAACGTACAAGAGCAACAAAAACTTACAAGAAAAAAGAAATACATAACATGGCAACAAAAACCTACAAGAGCAACAAAAACCTACACGAAAATAAAAAAAAACTACAAGGGCAGCAAAAACCTACAATAGTAACAAAAACCTACAATGGCGACTAAAATCTACAAGAGCAGCAAAAACCTACAAGGGCAACAAAAATCTACAAGAGCAACAAAAACCTACAAGAACAACAAAAACTTACAAGGGCAACAAAAACCTACATAGAGCAACAAAAACCAACCAGAGACTCAACAACCTACACGGGCAACAAAAACATACAAGAGCAAGAAAACCCTACAAGGGCAGAAAAAACTTACAATGGCAATAAAAACCTACATTGGCAAAAAAAATCTACAAGAGCAACAAAAACCTACAAGGGCAACAAAGACCTATAAGAATAACAAAAACCTACATGTGCAACAAAAAACTTCAAGAAAAACAAAAACTTACAAGGGCAACAAAACCATACAAGAGCAACAAAAACCTACAAGAGCAACCAAAACCTATAAGTGCAACAGAAACCTACAAGAAAAACAAAAACTTTCAATGACAACAAAACCCTACAACGCAAACAAAAACCTACTAGGGCTATAAAAAAATACAAGAACAACAAAAAATTACAAGGACAACAAATACCCACAAAGGCAACCTACAAGAGTAACAAAAACATGCAAGAGTAATAGAAACCTACAAGAGCAACAAAAACCTACTAGTGCAACAAAACCTACAAGGGCAACATAACCTACATGAGCAAAAAAAATACAAGAGCAACAAAAACCCACAAGGGCAACACAAACTTACAAGGGCAACAGAGACGTGCATGAGCAACAAAAACTTACAAGCGTAAAGAAAACCTGTAAGAGCAAAACAAACTTACAAGAGCAACAAAAGCCTAAAAGAGCAACAAAAACCTACAAGAGCAACAAAAACCTACAAGAGCAAAAAAAACCTAGAAGAGCAACAAAAACCTACAAGAGCAACAAAACCCTACAAGAGCAACAAAAACCTGCAAGAGCAACAAAACATACAAGAGCAACAAAAACCTACAAGAGCAACAAAAACCTACAAGAGTACCAAAAACCTACAAGAGCAACAAAAACCGACAAGAGCAACAAAAACCTACAAGAGCAAAAAAAACCTAGAAGAGCAACAGAAACCGACAAGAGGGACAAAAACCTACAAGAGCAACAAAAACCTACAAGAGCAACAAAACCCTACAAGAGCAACAAAAACCTGCAAGAGCAACAAAAAATTACAAGAGCAACAAAAACCTACAAGAGCAACAAAACCCTACAAGAGCAACAAAAACCTGCAAGAGCAAGAAAAACCTACAAGAGCAACAAAAACCTACAAGAGCAACAAAAACCTACAAGAGTACCAAAAACCTACAAGGGCAACAAAAACCTACAAGAGCAACAAAAACCTTCATGGACAACAAAAACCTGCAAAAGAATCAAAAACCTACAAGAGCAACAAAGACCTAAAAGGGAAACAACAAACTAAAAGGGAAACAAAAACGTACAAAAGCATCAAAAACCTACAAGAGCAACAAAAACCTACAAGAGCAACTAAAACCTACAAGAGCAACAGAAACCTACAAGAGTAACAAAAACCTACAAGAGCAACTAAAACCTACAAGAGCAACAGAAACCTAGAAGGGCAAAAAAAACTTACAAGCGCAACTAAAACCTACAAGAGCAGCAGAAACCTATAAGAGCAACAAAAACCTACAAGAGCAGCAGAAACCTACATGAGCAACAAAAACCTAGTAGAGCAACACAAACTTACAAGAGCAACAAAAAATTACAAGAGCAACAAAAACCTGCAAAAGCACCAAAAACCTACAAGAGCAACAAAAACCTGCAAAATCAACAAAAACCTACAAGCGCAACAAAAAATGTACAAGGGCAACATAAACCCACTAGGGCAACACAAACTTACAAGGGAAACAGAGACATACAAGAGCAACAAAAACTTACAAGCGCAACTAAAACCTGCAAGAGCAACAAAAACCTACAAGAGCAACAAAAACCTAGAAGAGCAACAGAAACCTACAATTGCAAGAAAAACCTACAAGAGCACAAAAACCTAGAAGAGCAACAGAAACCTACATGAGCAATAGAAACCTAGAAGAGCAACAGAAACCTACAAAAGCAACAAAAACCTAGATGAGGAACAAAAACCTACAAGAACAACAGAAACCTACAAGAGTGACAAAAACCTACAAGAGCAACTAAAACCTACAAGAGCAACAGAAACCTACAAGAGTAACAAAAACCTACAAGAGCAACTAAAACCTACAAGAGCAACAGAAACCTACAAGTGTGACAAAAACCTACAAGAGCAACTAAAACCTCCAAGAGCAACAGAAACCTACAAGAGTGACACAAACTTACAAGAGCAACTAAAACCTACAAGAGCAACAGAAACCAACAAGAGTAACAGAAACCTACAAGAGCAACAAAAACCTAGTAGAGCAACAGAAACCTACAAGAGCAACAAAATCTACAAGAGCAACAAAAACCTACAAGAGGAGCAGAAACCTAAAAGTGCAACAAAAACCTACAAGAGCAACAAAAACTTACAAGGGCAACAAAAAACTAGAAGAGCAACAAAAACCTACAAGAATAACAAAAATCTACAACAGCAAAAAAAACAAACAAGATAAACAAAAACGTACAAGAGCAACAAAAACCTACAAGAGCAACACAAACCTACAATAGCAACAACAAATCTACAAGAAAAACAAAAACCTACAATGACAACAAAAACGTACAAGAGCAACAAAAACTTACAAGAAAAAAGAAATACATAACATGGCAACAAAAACCTACAAGAGCAACAAAAACCTACACGAAAATAAAAAAAAACTACAAGGGCAGCAAAAACCTACAATAGTAACAAAAACCTACAATGGCGACTAAAATCTACAAGAGCAGCAAAAACCTACAAGGGCAACAAAAATCTACAAGAGCAACAAAAACCTACAAGAACAACAAAAACTTACAAGGGCAACAAAAACCTACATAGAGCAACAAAAACCAACCAGAGACTCAACAACCTACACGGGCAACAAAAACATACGAGAGCAAGAAAACCCTACAAGGGCAGAAAAAACTTACAATGGCAATAAAAACCTACATTGGCAAAAAAAATCTACAAGAGCAACAAAAACCTACAAGGGCAACAAAGACCTATAAGAATAACAAAAACCTACATGTGCAACAAAAAACTTCAAGAAAAACAAAAACTTACAAGGGCAACAAAACCATACAAGAGCAACAAAAACCTACAAGAGCAACCAAAACCTATAAGTGCAACAGAAACCTACAAGAAAAACAAAAACTTTCAATGACAACAAAACCCTACAACGCAAACAAAAACCTACTAGGGCTATAAAAAAATACAAGAACAACAAAAAATTACAAGGACAACAAATACCCACAAAGGCAACCTACAAGAGTAACAAAAACATGCAAGAGTAATAGAAACCTACAAGAGCAACAAAAACCTACTAGTGCAACAAAACCTACAAGGGCAACATAACCTACATGAGCAAAAAAAATACAAGAGCAACAAAAACCCACAAGGGCAACACAAACTTACAAGGGCAATAGAGACGTGCATGAGCAACAAAAACTTACAAGCGTAAAGAAAACCTGTAAGAGCAAAACAAACTTACAAGAGCAACAAAAGCCTAAAAGAGCAACAAAAACCTACAAGAGCAACAAAAACCTACAAGAGCAAAAAAAACCTAGAAGAGCAACAAAACCCTACAAGAGCAACAAAAACCTGCAAGAGCAACAAAAACATACAAGAGCAACAAAAACCTACAAGAGCAACAAAAACCTACAAGAGTACCAAAAACCTACAAGAGCAACAAAAACCGACAAGAGCAACAAAAACCTACAAGAGCAAAAAAAACCTAGAAGAGCAACAGAAACCGACAAGAGGGACAAAAACCTACAAGAGCAACAAAAACCTACAAGAGCAACAAAACCCTACAAGAGCAACAAAAACCTGCAAGAGCAACAAAAAATTACAAGAGCAACAAAAACCTACAAGAGCAACAAAACCCTACAAGAGCAACAAAAACCTGCAAGAGCAAGAAAAACCTACAAGAGCAACAAAAACCTACAAGAGCAACAAAAACCTACAAGAGTACCAAAAACCTACAAGGGCAACAAAAACCTACAAGAGCAACAAAAACCTTCATGGACAACAAAAACCTGCAAAAGAATCAAAAACCTACAAGAGCAACAAAGACCTAAAAGGGAAACAACAAACTAAAAGGGAAACAAAAACGTACAAAAGCATCAAAAACCTACAAGAGCAACAAAAACCTACAAGAGCAACTAAAACCTACAAGAGCAACAGAAACCTACAAGAGTAACAAAAACCTACAAGAGCAACTAAAACCTACAAGAGCAACAGAAACCTAGAAGGGCAAAAAAAACTTACAAGCGCAACTAAAACCTACAAGAGCAGCAGAAACCTATAAGAGCAACAAAAACCTACAAGAGCAGCAGAAACCTACATGAGCAACAAAAACCTAGTAGAGCAACACAAACTTACAAGAGCAACAAAAAATTACAAGAGCAACAAAAACCTGCAAAAGCACCAAAAACCTACAAGAGCAACAAAAACCTGCAAAATCAACAAAAACCTACAAGCGCAACAAAAAATGTACAAGGGCAACATAAACCCACTAGGGCAACACAAACTTACAAGGGAAACAGAGACATACAAGAGCAACAAAAACTTACAAGCGCAACTAAAACCTGCAAGAGCAACAAAAACCTACAAGAGCAACAAAAACCTAGAAGAGCAACAGAAACCTACAATTGCAAGAAAAACCTACAAGAGCACGAAAACCTAGAAGAGCAACAGAAACCTACATGAGCAATAGAAACCTAGAAGAGAACCAGAAACCTACAAGAGCAACAAAAACCTAGATGAGCAACAAAAACCTAGAAGTGCAACAAAAACTATCAAGTGCAACTAAAACCTACAAGGGCAACAGAAACCTACAAGAGCAACAAAAACCTACATGAGCAACTAAAACCTACAAGAACAACAGAAACCTACAAGAGTGACAAAAACCTACAAGAGCAACTAAAACCTACAAGAACAACAGAAACCTACAAGAGTGACAAAAACCTACAAGAGCAACAAAAATCTACAAGAGCAACTAAAACCTACAAGAGCAACAGAAACCTACAAGAGTAACAAAAACCTACAAGAGCAACTAAAACCTACAAGAGCAACAGAAACCTAGAAGGGCAACAAAAACTTACAAGCGCAACTAAAACCTACAAGTGTGACAAAAACCTACAAGAGCAACTAAAACCTCCAAGAGCAACAGAAACCTACAAAAGTGACACAAACTTACAAGAGCAACTAAAACCTACAAGAGCAACAGAAACCTACAAGAGTAACAGAAACCTACATGAGCAACAAAAACCTAGTAGAGCAACACAAACTTACAAGAGCAACAAAAAATTACAAGAGCAACAAAAACCTGCAAAAGCACCAAAAACCTACAAAAGCAACAAAATCTACAAGAGCACGAAAACCTAGAAGAGCAACAGAAACCTACATGAGCAATAGAAACCTAGAAGAGAACCAGAAACCTACAAGAGCAACAAAAACCTAGATGAGCAACAAAAACCTAGAAGTGCAACAAAAACTATCAAGTGCAACTAAAACCTACAAGGGCAACAGAAACCTACAAGAGCAACAAAAACCTACATGAGCAACTAAAACCTACAAGAACAACAGAAACCTACAAGAGTGACAAAAACCTACAAGAGCAACTAAAACCTACAAGAACAACAGAAACCTACAAGAGTGACAAAAACCTACAAGAGCAACAAAAACCTACAAGAGCAACTAAAACCTACAAGAGCAACAGAAACCTACAAGAGTAACAAAAACCTACAAGAGCAACTAAAACCTACAAGAGCAACAGAAACCTAGAAGGGCAACAAAAACTTACAAGCGCAACTAAAACCTACAAGAGCAGCAGAAACCTATAAGAGCAACAAAAACCTACAAGAGCAGCAGAAACCTACATGAGCAACAAAAACCTAGTAGAGCAACACAAACTTACAAGAGCAACAAAAAATTACAAGAGCAACAAAAACCTGCAAAAGCACCAAAAACCTACGAGAGCAACAAAAACCTGCAAAATCAACAAAAACCTACAAGCGCAACAAAAAATGTACAAGGGCAACATAAACCCACTAGGGCAACACAAACTTACAAGGGCAACAGAGACATACAAGAACAACAAAAACTTACAAGCGCAACTAAAACCTGCAAGAGCAACAAAAACATACAAGAGCAACAAAAACCTATAAGAGCAACAGAAACCTACAAGTGCAAGAAAAACCTACAAGAGCACAAAAACCTAGAAGAGCAACAGAAACCTACATGAGCAATAGAAACCTAGAAGAGCAACAGAAACCAACAAAAGCAACAAAAACCTAGATGAGCAACAAAAACCTACAAGAACAACAGAAACCTACAAGAGTGACAAAAACCTACAAGAGCAACTAAAACCTACAAGAGCAACAGAAACCTACAAGAGTAACAAAAACCTACAAGAGCAACTAAAACTTACAAGAGCAACAGAAACCTACAAGTGTGACAAAAACCTACAAGAGCAACTAAAACCTCCAAGAGCAACAGAAACCTACAAGAGTGACACAAACTTACAAGAGCAACTAAAACCTACAAGAGCAACAGAAACCTACAAGAGTAACAGAAACCTACAAGAGCAACTAAAACCTACAAGAGCAGCAGAAACCTACAAGAGCAGCAGAAACCTACAAGAGCAACAAAAACCTAGTAGAGCAACAGAAACCTACAAAAGCAACAAAATCTACAAGAGCAACAAAAACCTACAAGAGCAGCAGAAACCTACAAGAGCAACAAAAACCTAGTAGAGCAACACAAACTTACAAGAGCAACAAAAAAATTACAAGAGCAACAAAAACCTGCAAAAGCACCAAAAACCTATAAGAGCAACAAAAACCTGCAAAATCAACAAAAACCTACAAGCGCAACAAAAAATGTACAAGGGCAACATAAACCCACTAGGACAACACAAACTTACAAGGGCAACAAAAACGTACAAGAGCAACAAAAATTACAAGCGCAACTAAAACCTGCAAGAGCAACAAAAACCTACAAGAGCAACAAAAACCTACAAGAGCAACAAAAACCTACAAGAGCAACAAAAACCTACAAGAGCAACAGAAACCTACAAGAGCAACAAAAACCTACAAGAGCAACATAAACCTAGAGGAGCAATAAAAACTTACAAGCGCAACTAAATCCTAGATGAGCAACAAAACCTAGAAGAGCAACAGAAACCTACAAAAGCAACAAAAACCTAGATGAGGAACAAAAACCTACAAGAACAACAGAAACCTACAAGAGTGACAAAAACCTACAAGAGCAACTAAAACCTACAAGAGCAACAGAAACCTACAAGAGTAACAAAAACCTACAAGAGCAACTAAAACCTACAAGAGCAACAGAAACCTACAAGTGTGACAAAAACCTACAAGAGCAACTAAAACCTCCAAGAGCAACAGAAACCTACAAGAGTGACACAAACTTACAAGAGCAACTAAACCTACAAGAGCAACAGAAACCTACAAGAGTAACAGAAACCTACAAGAGCAACAAAAACCTAGTAGAGCAACAGAAACCTACAAGAGCAACAAAATCTACAAGAGCAACAAAAACCTACAAGAGGAGCAGAAACCTAAAAGTGCAACAAAAACCTACAAGAGCAACAAAAACTTACAAGGGCAACAAAAAACTAGAAGAGCAACAAAAACCTACAAGAATAACAAAAATCTACAACAGCAAAAAAAAAAAACAAGATAAACAAAAACGTACAAGAGCAACAAAAACCTACAAGAGCAACACAAACCTACAATAGCAACAACAAATCTACAAGAAAAACAAAAACCTACAATGACAACAAAAACGTACAAGAGCAACAAAAACTTACAAGAAAAAAGAAATACATAACATGGCAACAAAAACCTACAAGAGCAACAAAAACCTACACGAAAAAAAAAAAAAACTACAAGGCAGCAAAAACCTACAATAGTAACAAAAACCTACAATGGCGACTAAAATCTACAAGAGCAGCAAAAACCTACAAGGGCAACAAAAATCTACAAGAGCAACAAAAACCTACAAGAACAACAAAAACTTACAAGGGCAACAAAAACCTACATAGAGCAACAAAAACCAACCAGAGACTCAACAACCTACACGGGCAACAAAAACATACAAGAGCAAGAAAACCCTACAAGGGCAGAAAAAACTTACAATGGCAATAAAAACCTACATTGGCAAAAAAAATCTACAAGAGCAACAAAAACCTACAAGGGCAACAAAGACCTATAAGAATAACAAAAACCTACATGTGCAACAAAAAACTTCAAGAAAAACAAAAACTTACAAGGGCAACAAAACCATACAAGAGCAACAAAAACCTACAAGAGCAACCAAAACCTATAAGTGCAACAGAAACCTACAAGAAAAACAAAAACTTTCAATGACAACAAAACCCTACAACGCAAACAAAAACCTACTAGGGCTATAAAAAAATACAAGAACAACAAAAAATTACAAGGACAACAAATACCCACAAAGGCAACCTACAAGAGTAACAAAAACATGCAAGAGTAATAGAAACCTACAAGAGCAACAAAAACCTACTAGTGCAACAAAACCTACAAGGGCAACATAACCTACATGAGCAAAAAAAATACAAGAGCAACAAAAACCCACAAGGGCAACACAAACTTACAAGGGCAACAGAGACGTGCATGAGCAACAAAAACTTACAAGCGTAAAGAAAACCTGTAAGAGCAAAACAAACTTACAAGAGCAACAAAAGCCTAAAAGAGCAACAAAAACCTACAAGAGCAACAAAAACCTACAAGAGCAAAAAAAACCTAGAAGAGCAACAAAAACCTACAAGAGCAACAAAACCCTACAAGAGCAACAAAAACCTGCAAGAGCAACAAAAACATACAAGAGCAACAAAAACCTACAAGAGCAACAAAAACCTACAAGAGTACCAAAAACCTACAAGAGCAACAAAACCGACAAGAGCAACAAAAACCTACAAGAGCAAAAAAAACCTAGAAGAGCAACAGAAACCGACAAGAGGGACAAAAACCTACAAGAGCAACAAAAACCTACAAGAGCAACAAAACCCTACAAGAGCAACAAAAACCTGCAAGAGCAACAAAAAATTACAAGAGCAACAAAAACCTACAAGAGCAACAAAACCCTACAAGAGCAACAAAAACCTGCAAGAGCAAGAAAAACCTACAAGAGCAACAAAAACCTACAAGAGCAACAAAAACCTACAAGAGTACCAAAAACCTACAAAGGCAACAAAAACCTACAAGAGCAACAAAAACCTTCATGGACAACAAAAACCTGCAAAAGAATCAAAAACCTAGTAGAGCAACACAAACTTACAAGAGCAACAAAAAATTACAAGAGCAACAAAAACCTGCAAAAGCACCAAAAACCTACAAGAGCAACAAAAACCTGCAAAATCAACAAAAACCTACAAGCGCAACAAAAAATGTACAAGGGCAACATAAACCCACTAGGGCAACACAAACTTACAAGGGAAACAGAGACATACAAGAGCAACAAAAACTTACAAGCGCAACTAAAACCTGCAAGAGCAACAAAAACCTACAAGAGCAACAAAAACCTAGAAGAGCAACAGAAACCTACAATTGCAAGAAAAACCTACAAGAGCACAAAAACCTAGAAGAGCAACAGAAACCTACATGAGCAATAGAAACCTAGAAGAGCAACAGAAACCTACAAAAGCAACAAAAACCTAGATGAGGAACAAAAACCTACAAGAACAACAGAAACCTACAAGAGTGACAAAAACCTACAAGAGCAACTAAAACCTACAAGAGCAACAGAAACCTACAAGAGTAACAAAAACCTACAAGAGCAACTAAAACCTACAAGAGCAACAGAAACCTACAAGTGTGACAAAAACCTACAAGAGCAACTAAAACCTCCAAGAGCAACAGAAACCTACAAGAGTGACACAAACTTACAAGAGCAACTAAAACCTACAAGAGCAACAGAAACCAACAAGAGTAACAGAAACCTACAAGAGCAACAAAAACCTAGTAGAGCAACAGAAACCTACAAGAGCAACAAAATCTACAAGAGCAACAAAAACCTACAAGAGGAGCAGAAACCTAAAAGTGCAACAAAAACCTACAAGAGCAACAAAAACTTACAAGGGCAACAAAAAACTAGAAGAGCAACAAAAACCTACAAGAATAACAAAAATCTACAACAGCAAAAAAAACAAACAAGATAAACAAAAACGTACAAGAGCAACAAAAACCTACAAGAGCAACACAAACCTACAATAGCAACAACAAATCTACAAGAAAAACAAAAACCTACAATGACAACAAAAACGTACAAGAGCAACAAAAACTTACAAGAAAAAAGAAATACATAACATGGCAACAAAAACCTACAAGAGCAACAAAAACCTACACGAAAATAAAAAAAAACTACAAGGGCAGCAAAAACCTACAATAGTAACAAAAACCTACAATGGCGACTAAAATCTACAAGAGCAGCAAAAACCTACAAGGGCAACAAAAATCTACAAGAGCAACAAAAACCTACAAGAACAACAAAAACTTACAAGGGCAACAAAACCTACATAGAGCAACAAAAACCAACCAGAGACTCAACAACCTACACGGGCAACAAAAACATACGAGAGCAAGAAAACCCTACAAGGGCAGAAAAAACTTACAATGGCAATAAAAACCTACATTGGCAAAAAAAATCTACAAGAGCAACAAAAACCTACAAGGGCAACAAAGACCTATAAGAATAACAAAAACCTACATGTGCAACAAAAACTTCAAGAAAAACAAAAACTTACAAGGGCAACAAAACCATACAAGAGCAACAAAAACCTACAAGAGCAACCAAAACCTATAAGTGCAACAGAAACCTACAAGAAAAACAAAAACTTTCAATGACAACAAAACCTACAACGCAAACAAAAACCTACTAGGGCTATAAAAAAATACAAGAACAACAAAAAATTACAAGGACAACAAATACCCACAAAGGCAACCTACAAGAGTAACAAAAACATGCAAGAGTAATAGAAACCTACAAGAGCAACAAAAACCTACTAGTGCAACAAAACCTACAAGGGCAACATAACCTACATGAGCAAAAAAAATACAAGAGCAACAAAACCCACAAGGGCAACACAAACTTACAAGGGCAATAGAGACGTGCATGAGCAACAAAAACTTACAAGCGTAAAGAAAACCTGTAAGAGCAAAACAAACTTACAAGAGCAACAAAAGCCTAAAAGAGCAACAAAAACCTACAAGAGCAACAAAAACCTACAAGAGCAAAAAAAACCTAGAAGAGCAACAAAACCCTACAAGAGCAACAAAAACCTGCAAGAGCAACAAAAACATACAAGAGCAACAAAAACCTACAAGAGCAACAAAAACCTACAAGAGTACCAAAAACCTACAAGAGCAACAAAAACCGACAAGAGCAACAAAAACCTACAAGAGCAAAAAAAACCTAGAAGAGCAACAGAAACCGACAAGAGGGACAAAAACCTACAAGAGCAACAAAAACCTACAAGAGCAACAAAACCTACAAGAGCAACAAAAACCTGCAAGAGCAACAAAAAATTACAAGAGCAACAAAAACCTACAAGAGCAACAAAACCCTACAAGAGCAACAAAAACCTGCAAGAGCAAGAAAAACCTACAAGAGCAACAAAAACCTACAAGAGCAACAAAAACCTACAAGAGTACCAAAAACCTACAAGGGCAACAAAAACCTACAAGAGCAACAAAAACCTTCATGGACAACAAAAACCTGCAAAAGAATCAAAAACCTACAAGAGCAACAAAGACCTAAAAGGGAAACAACAAACTAAAAGGGAAACAAAAACGTACAAAAGCATCAAAAACCTACAAGAGCAACAAAAACCTACAAGAGCAACTAAAACCTACAAGAGCAACAGAAACCTACAAGAGTAACAAAAACCTACAAGAGCAACTAAAACCTACAAGAGCAACAGAAACCTAGAAGGGCAAAAAAACTTACAAGCGCAACTAAAACCTACAAGAGCAGCAGAAACCTATAAGAGCAACAAAAACCTACAAGAGCAGCAGAAACCTACATGAGCAACAAAAACCTAGTAGAGCAACACAAACTTACAAGAGCAACAAAAAATTACAAGAGCAACAAAAACCTGCAAAAGCACCAAAAACCTACAAGAGCAACAAAAACCTGCAAAATCAACAAAAACCTACAAGCGCAACAAAAAATGTACAAGGGCAACATAAACCCACTAGGGCAACACAAACTTACAAGGAAACAGAGACATACAAGAGCAACAAAAACTTACAAGCGCAACTAAAACCTGCAAGAGCAACAAAAACCTACAAGAGCAACAAAAACCTAGAAGAGCAACAGAAACCTACAATTGCAAGAAAAACCTACAAGAGCACGAAAACCTAGAAGAGCAACAGAAACCTACATGAGCAATAGAAACCTAGAAGAGAACCAGAAACCTACAAGAGCAACAAAAACCTAGATGAGCAACAAAAACCTAGAAGTGCAACAAAAACTATCAAGTGCAACTAAAACCTACAAGGGCAACAGAAACCTACAAGAGCAACAAAAACCTACATGAGCAACTAAAACCTACAAGAACAACAGAAACCTACAAGAGTGACAAAAACCTACAAGAGCAACTAAAACCTACAAGAACAACAGAAACCTACAAGAGTGACAAAAACCTACAAGAGCAACTAAAACCTACAAGAGCAACAGAAACCTACAAGAGTAACAAAAACCTACAAGAGCAACTAAAACCTACAAGAGCAACAGAAACCTACAAGTGTGACAAAAACCTACAAGAGCAACTAAAACCTCCAAGAGCAACAGAAACCTACAAGAGTGACACAAACTTACAAGAGCAACTAAAACCTACAAGAGCAACAGAAACCTACAAGAGTAACAGAAACCTACAAGAGCAACAAAAACCTAGTAGAGCAACAGAAACCTACAAGAGCAACAAAATCTACAAGAGCAACAAAAACCTACAAGAGGAGCAGAAACCTAAAAGTGCAACAAAAACCTACAAGAGCAACAAAAACTTACAAGGGCAACAAAAAACTAGAAGAGCAACAAAAACCTACAAGAATAACAAAAATCTACAACAGCAAAAAAAAAAAACAAGATAAACAAAAACGTACAAGAGCAACAAAAACCTACAAGAGCAACACAAACCTACAATAGCAACAACAAATCTACAAGAAAAACAAAAACCTACAATGACAACAAAAACGTACAAGAGCAACAAAAACTTACAAGAAAAAAGAAATACATAACATGGCAACAAAAACCTACAAGAGCAACAAAAACCTACACGAAAATAAAAAAAAAACTACAAGGGCAGCAAAAACCTACAATAGTAACAAAAACCTACAATGGCGACTAAAATCTACAAGAGCAGCAAAAACCTACAAGGGCAACAAAAATCTACAAGAGCAACAAAAACCTACAAGAACAACAAAAACTTACAAGGGCAACAAAAACCTACATAGAGCAACAAAAACCAACCAGAGACTCAACAACCTACACGGGCAACAAAAACATACAAGAGCAAGAAAACCCTACAAGGGCAGAAAAAACTTACAATGGCAATAAAAACCTACATTGGCAAAAAAAATCTACAAGAGCAACAAAAACCTACAAGGGCAACAAAGACCTATAAGAATAACAAAACCTACATGTGCAACAAAAAACTTCAAGAAAAACAAAAACTTACAAGGGCAACAAAACCATACAAGAGCAACAAAACCTACAAGAGCAACCAAAACCTATAAGTGCAACAGAAACCTACAAGAAAAACAAAAACTTTCAATGACAACAAAACCCTACAACGCAAACAAAAACCTACTAGGGCTATAAAAAAATACAAGAACAACAAAAATTACAAGGACAACAAATACCCACAAAGGCAACCTACAAGAGTAACAAAAACATGCAAGAGTAATAGAAACCTACAAGAGCAACAAAAACCTACTAGTGCAACAAAACCTACAAGGGCAACATAACCTACATGAGCAAAAAAAATACAAGAGCAACAAAAACCCACAAGGGCAACACAAACTTACAAGGGCAACAGAGACGTGCATGAGCAACAAAAACTTACAAGCGTAAAGAAAACCTGTAAGAGCAAAACAAACTTACAAGAGCAACAAAAGCCTAAAAGAGCAACAAAAACCTACAAGAGCAACAAAAACCTACAAGAGCAAAAAAAACCTAGAAGAGCAACAAAAACCTACAAGAGCAACAAAACCCTACAAGAGCAACAAAAACCTGCAAGAGCAACAAAAACATACAAGAGCAACAAAAACCTACAAGAGCAACAAAAACCTACAAGAGTACCAAAAACCTACAAGAGCAACAAAAACCGACAAGAGCAACAAAAACCTACAAGAGCAAAAAAAACCTAGAAGAGCAACAGAAACCGACAAGAGGGACAAAAACCTACAAGAGCAACAAAAACCTACAAGAGCAACAAACCCTACAAGAGCAACAAAAACCTGCAAGAGCAACAAAAAATTACAAGAGCAACAAAAACCTACAAGAGCAACAAAAACCTACAAGAGCAACAAAAACCTGCAAGAGCAAGAAAAACCTACAAGAGCAACAAAAACCTACAAGAGCAACAAAAACCTACAAGAGTACCAAAAACCTACAAGGGCAACAAAAACCTACAAGAGCAACAAAACCTTCATGGACAACAAAAACCTGCAAAAGAATCAAAAACCTACAAGAGCAACAAAGACCTAAAAGGAAACAACAAACTAAAAGGAAACAAAAACGTACAAAAGCATCAAAAACCTACAAGAGCAACAAAAACCTACAAGAGCAACTAAAACCTACAAGAGCAACAGAAACCTACAAGAGTAACAAAAACCTACAAGAGCAACTAAAACCTACAAGAGCAACAGAAACCTAGAAGGGCAAAAAAAACTTACAAGCGCAACTAAAACCTACAAGAGCAGCAGAAACCTATAAGAGCAACAAAAACCTACAAGAGCAGCAGAAACCTACATGAGCAACAAAAACCTAGTAGAGCAACACAAACTTACAAGAGCAACAAAAAATTACAAGAGCAACAAAAACCTGCAAAAGCACCAAAAACCTACAAGAGCAACAAAAACCTGCAAAATCAACAAAAACCTACAAGCGCAACAAAAAATGTACAAGGGCAACATAAACCCACTAGGGCAACACAAACTTACAAGGGAAACAGAGACATACAAGAGCAACAAAAACTTACAAGCGCAACTAAAACCTGCAAGAGCAACAAAAACCTACAAGAGCAACAAAAACCTAGAAGAGCAACAGAAACCTACAATTGCAAGAAAAACCTACAAGAGCACAAAAACCTAGAAGAGCAACAGAAACCTACATGAGCAATAGAAACCTAGAAGAGCAACAGAAACCTACAAAAGCAACAAAAACCTAGATGAGGAACAAAAACCTACAAGAACAACAGAAACCTACAAGAGTGACAAAAACCTACAAGAGCAACTAAAACCTACAAGAGCAACAGAAACCTACAAGAGTAACAAAAACCTACAAGAGCAACTAAAACCTACAAGAGCAACAGAAACCTACAAGTGTGACAAAAACCTACAAGAGCAACTAAAACCTCCAAGAGCAACAGAAACCTACAAGAGTGACACAAACTTACAAGAGCAACTAAAACCTACAAGAGCAACAGAAACCAACAAGAGTAACAGAAACCTACAAGAGCAACAAAAACCTAGTAGAGCAACAGAAACCTACAAGAGCAACAAAATCTACAAGAGCAACAAAAACCTACAAGAGGAGCAGAAACCTAAAAGTGCAACAAAAACCTACAAGAGCAACAAAAACTTACAAGGGCAACAAAAACTAGAAGAGCAACAAAAACCTACAAGAATAACAAAAATCTACAACAGCAAAAAAAACAAACAAGATAAACAAAAACGTACAAGAGCAACAAAAACCTACAAGAGCAACACAAACCTACAATAGCAACAACAAATCTACAAGAAAAACAAAAACCTACAATGACAACAAAAACGTACAAGAGCAACAAAAACTTACAAGAAAAAAGAAATACATAACATGGCAACAAAAACCTACAAGAGCAACAAAAACCTACACGAAAATAAAAAAAAACTACAAGGGCAGCAAAAACCTACAATAGTAACAAAAACCTACAATGGCGACTAAAATCTACAAGAGCAGCAAAAACCTACAAGGGCAACAAAAATCTACAAGAGCAACAAAAACCTACAAGAACAACAAAAACTTACAAGGGCAACAAAAACCTACATAGAGCAACAAAAACCAACCAGAGACTCAACAACCTACACGGGCAACAAAAAATACAAGAGCAAGAAAACCCTACAAGGGCAGAAAAAACTTACAATGGCAATAAAAACCTACATTGGCAAAAAAAATCTACAAGAGCAACAAAAACCTACAAGGGCAACAAAGACCTATAAGAATAACAAAAACCTACATGTGCAACAAAAAACTTCAAGAAAAACAAAAACTTACAAGGGCAACAAAACCATACAAGAGCAACAAAAACCTACAAGAGCAACCAAAACCTATAAGTGCAACAGAAACCTACAAGAAAAACAAAAACTTTCAATGACAACAAAACCCTACAACGCAAACAAAAACCTACTAGGGCTATAAAAAAATACAAGAACAACAAAAAATTACAAGGACAACAAATACCCACAAAGGCAACCTACAAGAGTAACAAAAACATGCAAGAGTAATAGAAACCTACAAGAGCAACAAAAACCTACTAGTGCAACAAAACCTACAAGGGCAACATAACCTACATGAGCAAAAAAATACAAGAGCAACAAAAACCCACAAGGGCAACACAAACTTACAAGGGCAACAGAGACGTGCATGAGCAACAAAAACTTACAAGCGTAAAGAAAACCTGTAAGAGCAAAACAAACTTACAAGAGCAACAAAAGCCTAAAAGAGCAACAAAAACCTACAAGAGCAACAAAAACCTACAAGAGCAAAAAAACCTAGAAGAGCAACAAAACCCTACAAGAGCAACAAAAACCTGCAAGAGCAACAAAAACATACAAGAGCAACAAAAACCTACAAGAGCAACAAAAACCTACAAGAGTACCAAAAACCTACAAGAGCAACAAAAACCGACAAGAGCAACAAAAACCTACAAGAGCAAAAAAAACCTAGAAGAGCAACAGAAACCGACAAGAGGGACAAAAACCTACAAGAGCAACAAAAACCTACAAGAGCAACAAAACCCTACAAGAGCAACAAAAACCTGCAAGAGCAACAAAAAATTACAAGAGCAACAAAAACCTACAAGAGCAACAAAACCCTACAAGAGCAACAAAAACCTGCAAGAGCAAGAAAAACCTACAAGAGCAACAAAAACCTACAAGAGCAACAAAAACCTACAAGAGTACCAAAAACCTACAAGGGCAACAAAAACCTACAAGAGCAACAAAAACCTTCATGGACAACAAAAACCTGCAAAAGAATCAAAAACCTACAAGAGCAACAAAGACCTAAAAGGGAAACAACAAACTAAAAGGGAAACAAAAACGTACAAAAGCATCAAAAACCTACAAGAGCAACAAAAACCTACAAGAGCAACTAAAACCTACAAGAGCAACAGAAACCTACAAGAGTAACAAAAACCTACAAGAGCAACTAAAACCTACAAGAGCAACAGAAACCTAGAAGGGCAAAAAAAACTTACAAGCGCAACTAAAACCTACAAGAGCAGCAGAAACCTATAAGAGCAACAAAAACCTACAAGAGCAGCAGAAACCTACATGAGCAACAAAAACCTAGTAGAGCAACACAAACTTACAAGAGCAACAAAAAATTACAAGAGCAACAAAAACCTGCAAAAGCACCAAAAACCTACAAGAGCAACAAAAACCTGCAAAATCAACAAAAACCTACAAGCGCAACAAAAAATGTACAAGGGCAACATAAACCCACTAGGGCAACACAAACTTACAAGGGAAACAGAGACATACAAGAGCAACAAAAACTTACAAGCGCAACTAAAACCTGCAAGAGCAACAAAAACCTACAAGAGCAACAAAAACCTAGAAGAGCAACAGAAACCTACAATTGCAAGAAAAACCTACAAGAGCACGAAAACCTAGAAGAGCAACAGAAACCTACATGAGCAATAGAAACCTAGAAGAGAACCAGAAACCTACAAGAGCAACAAAAACCTAGATGAGCAACAAAAACCTAGAAGTGCAACAAAAACTATCAAGTGCAACTAAAACCTACAAGGGCAACAGAAACCTACAAGAGCAACAAAAACCTACATGAGCAACTAAAACCTACAAGAACAACAGAAACCTACAAGAGTGACAAAAACCTACAAGAGCAACTAAAACCTACAAGAACAACAGAAACCTACAAGAGTGACAAAAACCTACAAGAGCAACAAAATCTACAAGAGCAACTAAAACCTACAAGAGCAACAGAAACCTACAAGAGTAACAAAAACCTACAAGAGCAACTAAAACCTACAAGAGCAACAGAAACCTAGAAGGGCAACAAAAACTTACAAGCGCAACTAAAACCTACAAGTGTGACAAAAACCTACAAGAGCAACTAAAACCTCCAAGAGCAACAGAAACCTACAAAAGTGACACAAACTTACAAGAGCAACTAAAACCTACAAGAGCAACAGAAACCTACAAGAGTAACAGAAACCTACATGAGCAACAAAAACCTAGTAGAGCAACACAAACTTACAAGAGCAACAAAAATTACAAGAGCAACAAAAACCTGCAAAAGCAACAAAAACCTACAAAAGCAACAAAACCTACAAGAGCACGAAAACCTAGAAGAGCAACAGAAACCTACATGAGCAATAGAAACCTACAAGAGAACAAAAACCTACAAGAGCAACAAAACCTAGATGAGCAACAAAAACCTACAAGTGCAACAAAAACTATCAAGTGCAACTAAAACCTACAAGGGCAACAGAAACCTACAAGAGCAACAAAAACCTACATGAGCAGCAAAAACCTACAAAAGCAACAAAAACTAACAAGTGCAACAAAAACCTACAAGAGCAACTAAAACCTACAAAAACAACAGAAACCTACAAGAGTGACAAAAACCTACAAGAGCAACAAAAACCTACAAGAGCAACTAAAACCTACAAGAGCAACAGAAACCTACAAGAGTAACAAAAACCTACAAGAGCAACTAAAACCTACAAGAGCAACAGAAACCTAGAAGGGCAACAAAAACTTACAAGCGCAACAAAAACCTACAAGAGCAGCAGAAACCTATAAGAGCAACAAAAACCTACAAGAGCAGCAGAAACCTACATGAGCAACAAAACCTAGTAGAGCAACACAAACTTACAAGAGCAACAAAAAATTACAAGAGCAACAAAAACCTGCAAAAGCACCAAAAACCTACGAGAGCAACAAAAACCTACAAGCGCAACAAAAAATGTACAAGGGCAACATAAACCCACTAGGGCAACACAAACTTACAAGGGCAACAGAGACATACAAGAACAACAAAAACTTACAAGCGCAACTAAAACCTGCAAGAGCAACAAAAACATACAAGAGCAACAAAAACCTATAAGAGCAACAGAAACCTACAAGTGCAAGAAAAACCTACAAGAGCACAAAAACCTAGAAGAGCAACAGAAACCTACATGAGCAATAGAAACCTAGAAGAGCAACAGAAACCTACAAAAGCAACAAAAACCTAGATGAGCAACAAAAACCTACAAGAACAACAGAAACCTACAAGAGTGACAAAACCTACAAGAGCAACTAAAACCTACAAGAGCAACAGAAACCTACAAGAGTAACAAAAACCTACAAGAGCAACTAAAACCTACAAGAGCAACAGAAACCTACAAGTGTGACAAAAACCTACAAGAGCAACTAAAACCTCCAAGAGCAACAGAAACCTACAAGAGTGACAGAAACCTACAAGAGCAACTAAAACCTAGTAGAGCAACAGAAACCTACAAGAGCAACAAAATCTACAAGAGCAACAAAAACCTACAAGAGGAGCAGAAACCTAAAGTGCAACAAAACCTACAAGAGCAACAAAAACTTACAAGGGCAACAAAAAACTAGAAGAGCAACAAAAACCTACAAGAATAACAAAAATCTACAACAGCAAAAAAAAAAACAAGATAAACAAAAACCTACAAGAGCAACTAAAACCTACAAGAGCAACAGAAACCTACAAGAGTAACAAAAACCTACAAGAGCAACTAAAACCTACAAGAGCAACAGAAACCTAGAAGGGCAACAAAAACTTACAAGCGCAACAAAAACCTACAAGAGCAGCAGAAACCTATAAGAGCAACAAAAACCTACAAGAGCAGCAGAAACCTACATGAGCAACAAAAACCTAGTAGAGCAACACAAACTTACAAGAGCAACAAAAAATTACAAGAGCAACAAAAACCTGCAAAAGCACCAAAAACCTACGAGAGCAACAAAAACCTACAAGCGCAACAAAAAATGTACAAGGGCAACATAAACCCACTAGGGCAACACAAACTTACAAGGGCAACAGAGACATACAAGAACAACAAAAACTTACAAGCGCAACTAAAACCTGCAAGAGCAACAAAAACATACAAGAGCAACAAAAAAAAACCTAAGAGCAACAGAAACCTACAAGTGCAAGAAAAACCTACAAGAGCACAAAAACCTAGAAGAGCAACAGAAACCTACATGAGCAATAGAAACCTAGAAGAGCAACAGAAACCTACAAAAGCAACAAAAACCTAGATGAGGAACAAAAACCTACAAGAACAACAGAAACCTACAAGAGTGACAAAAACCTACAAGAGCAACTAAAACCTACAAGAGCAACAGAAACCTACAAGAGTAACAAAAACCTACAAGAGCAACTAAAACCTACAAGAGCAACAGAAACCTACAAGTGTGACAAAAACCTACAAGAGCAACTAAAACCTCCAAGAGCAACAGAAACCTACAAGAGTGACACAAACTTACAAGAGCAACTAAAACCTACAAGAGCAACAGAAACCAACAAGAGTAACAGAAACCTACAAGAGCAACAAAAACCTAGTAGAGCAACAGAAACCTACAAGAGCAACAAAATCTACAAGAGCAACAAAAACCTACAAGAGGAGCAGAAACCTAAAAGTGCAACAAAAACCTACAAGAGCAACAAAAACTTACAAGGGCAACAAAAAACTAGAAGAGCAACAAAAACCTACAAGAATAACAAAAATCTACAACAGCAAAAAAACAAACAAGATAAACAAAAACGTACAAGAGCAACAAAAACCTACAAGAGCAACACAAACCTACAATAGCAACAACAAATCTACAAGAAAAACAAAAACCTACAATGACAACAAAAACGTACAAGAGCAACAAAAACTTACAAGAAAAAAGAAATACATAACATGGCAACAAAAACCTACAAGAGCAACAAAAACCTACACGAAAATAAAAAAAAACTACAAGGGCAGCAAAAACCTACAATAGTAACAAAAACCTACAATGGCGACTAAAATCTACAAGAGCAGCAAAAACCTACAAGGGCAACAAAAATCTACAAGAGCAACAAAAACCTACAAGAACAACAAAAACTTACAAGGGCAACAAAAACCTACATAGAGCAACAAAAACCAACCAGAGACTCAACAACCTACACGGGCAACAAAAACATACGAGAGCAAGAAAACCTACAAGGGCAGAAAAAACTTACAATGGCAATAAAAACCTACATTGGCAAAAAAAATCTACAAGAGCAACAAAAACCTACAAGGGCAACAAAGACCTATAAGAATAACAAAAACCTACATGTGCAACAAAAAACTTCAAGAAAAACAAAAACTTACAAGGGCAACAAAACCATACAAGAGCAACAAAAACCTACAAGAGCAACCAAAACCTATAAGTGCAACAGAAACCTACAAGAAAAACAAAAACTTTCAATGACAACAAAACCCTACAACGCAAACAAAAACCTACTAGGGCTATAAAAAAATACAAGAACAACAAAAAATTACAAGGACAACAAATACCCACAAAGGCAACCTACAAGAGTAACAAAAACATGCAAGAGTAATAGAAACCTACAAGAGCAACAAAAACCTACTAGTGCAACAAAACCTACAAGGGCAACATAACCTACATGAGCAAAAAAAATACAAGAGCAACAAAAACCCACAAGGGCAACACAAACTTACAAGGGCAACAGAGACGTGCATGAGCAACAAAAACTTACAAGCGTAAAGAAAACCTGTAAGAGCAAAACAAACTTACAAGAGCAACAAAAGCCTAAAAGAGCAACAAAAACCTACAAGAGCAACAAAAACCTACAAGAGCAAAAAAAACCTAGAAGAGCAACAAAACCCTACAAGAGCAACAAAAACCTGCAAGAGCAACAAAAACATACAAGAGCAACAAAAACCTACAAGAGCAACAAAAACCTACAAGAGTACCAAAAACCTACAAGAGCAACAAAAACCGACAAGAGCAACAAAAACCTACAAGAGCAAAAAAAACCTAGAAGAGCAACAGAAACCGACAAGAGGGACAAAAACCTACAAGAGCAACAAAAACCTACAAGAGCAACAAAACCCTACAAGAGCAACAAAAACCTGCAAGAGCAACAAAAAATTACAAGAGCAACAAAAACCTACAAGAGCAACAAAACCCTACAAGAGCAACAAAAACCTGCAAGAGCAAGAAAAACCTACAAGAGCAACAAAAACCTACAAGAGCAACAAAAACCTACAAGAGTACCAAAAACCTACAAGGGCAACAAAAACCTACAAGAGCAACAAAAACCTTCATGGACAACAAAAACCTGCAAAAGAATCAAAAACCTACAAGAGCAACAAAGACCTAAAAGGGAAACAACAAACTAAAGGGAAACAAAAACGTACAAAAGCATCAAAAACCTACAAGAGCAACAAAAACCTACAAGAGCAACTAAAACCTACAAGAGCAACAGAAACCTACAAGAGTAACAAAAACCTACAAGAGCAACTAAAACCTACAAGAGCAACAGAAACCTAGAAGGGCAAAAAAAACTTACAAGCGCAACTAAAACCTACAAGAGCAGCAGAAACCTATAAGAGCAACAAAAACCTACAAGAGCAGCAGAAACCTACATGAGCAACAAAAACCTAGTAGAGCAACACAAACTTACAAGAGCAACAAAAAATTACAAGAGCAACAAAAACCTGCAAAAGCACCAAAAACCTACAAGAGCAACAAAAACCTGCAAAATCAACAAAAACCTACAAGCGCAACAAAAAATGTACAAGGGCAACATAAACCCACTAGGGCAACACAAACTTACAAGGGAAACAGAGACATACAAGAGCAACAAAAACTTACAAGCGCAACTAAAACCTGCAAGAGCAACAAAAACCTACAAGAGCAACAAAAACCTAGAAGAGCAACAGAAACCTACAATTGCAAGAAAAACCTACAAGAGCACGAAAACCTAGAAGAGCAACAGAAACCTACATGAGCAATAGAAACCTAGAAGAGAACCAGAAACCTACAAGAGCAACAAAAACCTAGATGAGCAACAAAAACCTAGAAGTGCAACAAAAACTATCAAGTGCAACTAAAACCTACAAGGGCAACAGAAACCTACAAGAGCAACAAAAACCTACATGAGCAACTAAAACCTACAAGAACAACAGAAACCTACAAGAGTGACAAAAACCTACAAGAGCAACTAAAACCTACAAGAACAACAGAAACCTACAAGAGTGACAAAAACCTACAAGAGCAACAAAAATCTACAAGAGCAACTAAAACCTACAAGAGCAACAGAAACCTACAAGAGTAACAAAAACCTACAAGAGCAACTAAAACCTACAAGAGCAACAGAAACCTAGAAGGGCAACAAAAACTTACAAGCGCAACTAAAACCTACAAGTGTGACAAAAACCTACAAGAGCAACTAAAACCTCCAAGAGCAACAGAAACCTACAAAAGTGACACAAACTTACAAGAGCAACTAAAACCTACAAGAGCAACAGAAACCTACAAGAGTAACAGAAACCTACATGAGCAACAAAAACCTAGTAGAGCAACACAAACTTACAAGAGCAACAAAAAATTACAAGAGCAACAAAACCTGCAAAAGCACCAAAAACCTACAAAAGCAACAAAATCTACAAGAGCACGAAACCTAGAAGAGCAACAGAAACCTACATGAGCAATAGAAACCTAGAAGAGAACCAGAAACCTACAAGAGCAACAAAAACCTAGATGAGCAACAAAAACCTAGAAGTGCAACAAAAACTATCAAGTGCAACTAAAACCTACAAGGGCAACAGAAACCTACAAGAGCAACAAAAACCTACATGAGCAACTAAAACCTACAAGAACAACAGAAACCTACAAGAGTGACAAAAACCTACAAGAGCAACTAAAACCTACAAGAACAACAGAAACCTACAAGAGTGACAAAAACCTACAAGAGCAACAAAAACCTACAAGAGCAACTAAAACCTACAAGAGCAACAGAAACCTACAAGAGTAACAAAAACCTACAAGAGCAACTAAAACCTACAAGAGCAACAGAAACCTAGAAGGGCAACAAAAACTTACAAGCGCAACTAAAACCTACAAGAGCAGCAGAAACCTATAAGAGCAACAAAAACCTACAAGAGCAGCAGAAACCTACATGAGCAACAAAAACCTAGTAGAGCAACACAAACTTACAAGAGCAACAAAAAATTACAAGAGCAACAAAAACCTGCAAAAGCACCAAAAACCTACGAGAGCAACAAAAACCTGCAAAATCAACAAAAACCTACAAGCGCAACAAAAAATGTACAAGGGCAACATAAACCCACTAGGGCAACACAAACTTACAAGGGCAACAGAGACATACAAGAACAACAAAAACTTACAAGCGCAACTAAAACCTGCAAGAGCAACAAAAACATACAAGAGCAACAAAAACCTATAAGAGCAACAGAAACCTACAAGTGCAAGAAAAACCTACAAGAGCACAAAAACCTAGAAGAGCAACAGAAACCTACATGAGCAATAGAAACCTAGAAGAGCAACAGAAACCAACAAAAGCAACAAAAACCTAGATGAGCAACAAAAACCTACAAGAACAACAGAAACCTACAAGAGTGACAAAAACCTACAAGAGCAACTAAAACCTACAAGAGCAACAGAAACCTACAAGAGTAACAAAAACCTACAAGAGCAACTAAAACTTACAAGAGCAACAGAAACCTACAAGTGTGACAAAAACCTACAAGAGCAACTAAAACCTCCAAGAGCAACAGAAACCTACAAGAGTGACACAAACTTACAAGAGCAACTAAAACCTACAAGAGCAACAGAAACCTACAAGAGTAACAGAAACCTACAAGAGCAACTAAAACCTACAAGAGCAGCAGAAACCTACAAGAGCAGCAGAAACCTACAAGAGCAAAAAAAACCTAGTAGAGCAACAGAAACCTACAAAAGCAACAAAATCTACAAGAGCAACAAAAACCTACAAGAGGAGCAGAAACCTAAAAGTGCAACAAAAACCTACGAGAGCAACAAAAACTTACAAGGGCAACAAAAACCTAGAAGAGCAACAAAAACCTACAAGAGCAACACAAACCTACAATAGCAACAACAAATCTACAAGAAAAACAAAAACCTACAATGACAACAAAAACGTACAAGAGCAACAAAAACTTACAAGAAAAAAGAAATACATAACATGGCAACAAAAACCTACAAGAGCAACAAAAACCTACACGAAAATAAAAAAAACTACAAGGGCAGCAAAAACCTACAATAGTAACAAAAACCTACAATGGCGACTAAAATCTACAAGAGCAACAAAAACTTACAAGTGCAACAAGAACCTACAAGGGCAACAAAAACCACAAGAGCAATACAACTCTAAATGAAAACAAAAACTTAAAAGGGTAGGAAACAACTACAAGAGCAACAAAAAACAACTAGGGCAGCAAAAACCTACAAGGGCAACAAAAACCTACAAGAGCAAAAAAAACCTACAAGAACAACAAAAACTTACAAGGGCAACAAAAACCTACATAGAGCAACAAAAAACCAGAGACTCAACAACCTACACGGGCAACAAAAACATACAAGAGCAAGAAAACCCTACAAGGGCAGAAAATCTTACAATGGCAATAAAAACCTACATTGGCAAAAAAAATCTACAAGAGCAACAAAAACCTACAAGGGCAACAAAGACCTATAAGAATAACAAAAACCTACATGTGCAACAAAAAACTTCAAGAAAAACAAAAACTTACAAGGGCAACAAAGACCTATAAGAATAACAAAAACCTACATGTGCAACAAAAAACTTCAAGAAAAACAAAAACCTACAAGGGCAACAAAGACCTATAAGAATAACAAAAATCTACAAGAGCAAAAAAAAAAAAAAACAAGATAAACAAAAACGTACAAGAGCAACAAAAACCTACAAGAGCAACACAAACCTACAATAGCAACAACAAATCTACAAGAAAAACAAAAACCTACAATGACAACAAAAACGTACAAGAGCAACAAAAACTTACAAGAAAAAAGAAATACATAACATGGCAACAAAAACCTACAAGAGCAACAAAAACCTACACGAAAATAAAAAAAAACTACAAGGGCAGCAAAAACCTACAATAGTAACAAAAACCTACAATGGCGACTAAAATCTACAAGAGCAACAAAAACTTACAAGTGCAACAAAAACCTACAAGGGCAACAAAAACCACAAGAGCAATACAACTCTAAATGAAAAACAAAAACTTAAAAGGGTAGGAAACAACTACAAGAGCAACAAAAAACAACTAGGGCAGCAAAAACCTACAAGGGCAACAAAAACCTACAAGAGCAACAAAAACCTACAAGAACAACAAAAACTTACAAGGGCAACAAAAACCTACATAGAGCAACAAAAACCAACCAGAGACTCAACAACCTACACGGGCAACAAAAACATACAAGAGCAAGAAAACCCTACAAGGGCAGAAAATCTTACAATGGCAATAAAAACCTACATTGGCAAAAAAAATCTACAAGAGCAACAAAAACCTACAAGGGCAACAAAGACCTATAAGAATAACAAAAACCTACATGTGCAACAGAAACCTACAAGAAAAACAAAAACTTTCAATGACAACAAAACCCTACAACGCAAACAAAAACCTACTAGGGCTATAAAAAAATACAAGAACAACAAAAAATTACAAGGACAACAAATACCCACAAAGGCAACCTACAAGAGTAACAAAAACATGCAAGAGTAATAGAAACCTACAAGAGCAACAAAAACCTACAAGTGCAACAGAACCTACAAGGGCAACATAACCTACAAAAGCAACAAAAACCTACAAGTGCAACAAAACCTATAAGGGAAACATAACCTACAAGAGCAAAAAAAATACAAGAGCAACAAAAACCCACAAGGGCAACACAAACTTACAAGGGCAACAGAGACGTGCATGAGCAACAAAAACTTACAAGAGTAAAGAAAACCTGTAAGAGCAAAAAAAACTTACAAGAGCAACAAAAGCCTAAAAGAGCAACAAAAGCCTACAAGAGCAACAAAAACCTACAAGAGCAAAAAAAACCTAGAAGAGCAACAAAAACCTACAAGAGCAACAAAACCCTACAAGAGCAACAAAAACCTGCAAGAGCAACAAAAACCTACAAGAGCAACAAAAACCTACAAGAGCAACAAAAACCTACAAGAGCAACAAAAACCGACAAGAGCAACAAAAACCTACAAGAGCAAAAAAAACCTAGAAGAGCAACAGAAACCGACAAGAGGGACAAAAACCTACAAGAGCAACAAAAACCTACAAGAGCAACAAAACCCTACAAGAGCAATAAAAACCTGCAAGAGCAAAAAAAACCTACAAGAGCAACAAAAACCTACAAGAGCAACAAAACCCTACAAGAGCAACAAAAACCTGCAAGAGCAAGAAAAACCTACAAGAGCAACAAAAACCTACAAGAGCAACAAAAACCTACAAGAGTACCAAAAACCTACAAGGGCAACAAAAACCTACAAGAGCAACAAAAACCTTCATGGACAACAAAAACCTGCAAAAGAATCAAAAACCTACAAGAGCAACAAAGACCTAAAAGGGAAACAAAAAACTAAAGGGAAACAAAAACGTACAAAAGCATCAAAAACCTACAAGAGCAACGAAAACCTACAAGAGCAACTAAAACCTACAAGAGCAACAGAAACCTACAAGAGTAACAAAAACCTACAAGAGCAACTAAAACCTACAAGAGCAACAGAAACCTAGAAGGGCAAAAAAAACTTACAAGCGCAACTAAAACCTACAAGAGCAGCAGAAATCTATAAGAGCAACAAAAACCAACAAGAGCAGCAGAAACCTACATGAGCAACAAAAACCTAGTAGAGCAACACAAACTTACAAGAGCAACAAAAAATTACAAGAGCAACAAAAACCTGCAAAAGCACCAAAAACCTACAAAAGCAACAAAATCTACAAGAGCACGAAAACCTAGAAGAGCAACAGAAACCTACATGAGCAATAGAAACCTAGAAGAGAACCAGAAACCTACAAGAGCAACAAAAACCTAGATGAGCAACAAAAACCTAGAAGTGCAACAAAAACTATCAAGTGCAACTAAAACCTACAAGGGCAACAGAAACCTACAAGAGCAACAAAAACCTACATGAGCAACTAAAACCTACAAGAACAACAGAAACCTACAAGAGTGACAAAAACCTACAAGAGCAACTAAAACCTACAAGAACAACAGAAACCTACAAGAGTGACAAAAACCTACAAGAGCAACAAAAACCTACAAGAGCAACTAAAACCTACAAGAGCAACAGAAACCTACAAGAGTAACAAAAACCTACAAGAGCAACTAAAACCTACAAGAGCAACAGAAACCTAGAAGGGCAACAAAAACTTACAAGCGCAACTAAAACCTACAAGAGCAGCAGAAACCTATAAGAGCAACAAAAACCTACAAGAGCAGCAGAAACCTACATGAGCAACAAAAACCTAGTAGAGCAACACAAACTTACAAGAGCAACAAAAAATTACAAGAGCAACAAAAACCTGCAAAAGCACCAAAAACCTACGAGAGCAACAAAAACCTGCAAAATCAACAAAAACCTACAAGCGCAACAAAAAATGTACAAGGGCAACATAAACCCACTAGGGCAACACAAACTTACAAGGGCAACAGAGACATACAAGAACAACAAAAACTTACAAGCGCAACTAAAACCTGCAAGAGCAACAAAAACATACAAGAGCAACAAAAACCTATAAGAGCAACAGAAACCTACAAGTGCAAGAAAAACCTACAAGAGCACAAAAACCTAGAAGAGCAACAGAAACCTACATGAGCAATAGAAATCTAGAAGAGCAACAGAAACCAACAAAAGCAACAAAAACCTAGATGAGCAACAAAAACCTACAAGAACAACAGAAACCTACAAGAGTGACAAAAACCTACAAGAGCAACTAAAACCTACAAGAGCAACAGAAACCTACAAGAGTAACAAAACCTACAAGAGCAACTAAAACTTACAAGAGCAACAGAAACCTACAAGTGTGACAAAAACCTACAAGAGCAACTAAAACCTACAAGAGCAACAGAAACCTACAAGAGTAACAGAAACCTACAAGAGCAACTAAAACCTACAAGAGCAGCAGAAACCTACAAGAGCAGCAGAAACCTACAAGAGCAACAAAAACCTAGTAGAGCAACAGAAACCTACAAAAGCAACAAAATCTACAAGAGCAACAAAAACCTACAAGAGGAGCAGAAACCTAAAAGTGCAACAAAAACCTACGAGAGCAACAAAAACTTACAAGGGCAACAAAAACCTAGAAGAGCAACAAAAACCTACAAGAATAACAAAAATCTACAAGAGCAAAAAAAAAAAAAACAAGATAAACAAAAACGTACAAGAGCAACAAAAACCTACAAGAGCAACACAAACCTACAATAGCAACAACAAATCTACAAGAAAAATAAAAACCTACAATGACAACAAAAACGTACAAGAGCAACAAAAACTTACAAGAAAAAAGAAATACATAACATGGCAACAAAAACCTACAAGAGCAACAAAAACCTACACGAAAATAAAAAAAACTACAAGGGCAGCAAAAACCTACAATAGTAACAAAACCTACAATGGCGACTAAAATCTACAAGAGCAACAAAAACTTACAAGTGCAACAAAAACCTACAAGGGCAACAAAAACCACAAGAGCAATACAACTCTAAATGAAAAACAAAACTTAAAAGGGTAGGAAACAACTACAAGAGCAACAAAAAACAACTAGGGCAGCAAAAACCTACAAGGGCAACAAAAACCTACAAGAGCAACAAAAATCTACAAGAACAACAAAAACTTACAAGGGCAACAAAAACCTACATAGAGCAACAAAAACCAACCAGAGACTCAACAACCTACACGGGCAACAAAAACATACAAGAGCAAGAAAACCCTACAAGGGCAGAAAATCTTACAATGGCAATAAAAACCTACATTGGCAAAAAAAATCTACAAGAGCAACAAAAACCTACAAGGGCAACAAAGACCTATAAGAATAACAAAAACCTACATGTGCAACAAAAAACTTCAAGAAAAACAAAAACTTACAAGGGCAACAAAGACCTATAAGAATAACAAAAACCTACATGTGCAACAAAAAACTTCAAGAAAAACAAAAACCTACAAGGGCAACAAAGACCTATAAGAATAACAAAAACCTACATGTGCAACAGAAACCTACAAGAAAAACAAAAACTTTCAATGACAACAAAACCCTACAACGCAAACAAAAACCTACTAGGGCTATAAAAAAATACAAGAACAACAAAAAATTACAAGGACAACAAATACCCACAAAGGCAACCTACAAGAGTAACAAAAACATGCAAGAGTAATAGAAACCTACAAGAGCAACAAAAACCTACAAGTGCAACAGAACCTACAAGGGCAACATAACCTACAAAAGCAACAAAAACCTACAAGTGCAACAAAACCTATAAGGGAAACATAACCTACAAGAGCAAAAAAAATACAAGAGCAACAAAAACCCACAAGGGCAACACAAACTTACAAGGGCAACAGAGACGTGCATGAGCAACAAAAACTTACAAGAGTAAAGAAAACCTGTAAGAGCAAAAAAAACTTACAAGAGCAACAAAAGCCTAAAAGAGCAACAAAAGCCTACAAGAGCAACAAAAACCTACAAGAGCAAAAAAAACCTAGAAGAGCAACAAAAACCTACAAGAGCAACAAAACCCTACAAGAGCAACAAAAACCTGCAAGAGCAACAAAAACCTACAAGAGCAACAAAAACCTACAAGAGCAACAAAAACCTACAAGAGCAACAAAAACCTACAAGAGCAACAAAAACCTACAAGAGCAAAAAAACCTAGAAGAGCAACAGAAACCGACAAGAGGGACAAAAACCTACAAGAGCAACAAAAACCTACAAGAGCAACAAAACCCTACAAGAGCAATAAAAACCTGCAAGAGCAAAAAAAACCTACAAGAGCAACAAAAACCTACAAGAGCAACAAAACCCTACAAGAGCAACAAAAACCTGCAAGAGCAAGAAAAACCTACAAGAGCAACAAAAACCTACAAGAGCAACAAAAACCTACAAGAGTACCAAAAACCTACAAGGGCAACAAAAACCTACAAGAGCAACAAAAACCTTCATGGACAACAAAAACCTGCAAAAGAATCAAAAACCTACAAGAGCAACAAAGACCTAAAAGGGAAACAAAAAACTAAAAGGGAAACAAAAACGTACAAAAGCATCAAAAACCTACAAGAGCAACGAAAACCTACAAGAGCAACTAAAACCTACAAGAGCAACAGAAACCTACAAGAGTAACAAAAACCTACAAGAGCAACTAAAACCTACAAGAGCAACAGAAACCTAGAAGGGCAAAAAAAACTTACAAGCGCAACTAAAACCTACAAGAGCAGCAGAAATCTATAAGAGCAACAAAAACCTACAAGAGCAGCAGAAACCTACATGAGCAACAAAAACCTAGTAGAGCAACACAAACTTACAAGAGCAACAAAAAATTACAAGAGCAACAAAAACCTGCAAAAGCACCAAAAACCTACAAGAGCAACAAAAACCTGCAAAATCAACAAAAACCTACAAGCGCAACAAAAAATGTACAAGGGCAACATAAACCCACTAGGGCAACACAAACTTACAAGGGCAACAGAGACATACAAGAGCAACAAAAACTTACAAGCGCAACTAAAACCTGCAAGAGCAACAAAATCCTACAAGAACAACAAAAACCTAGAAGAGCAACAGAAACCTACAATTGCAAGAAAAACCTACAAGAGCACAAAAACCTAGAAGAGCAACAGAAACCTACATGAGCAATAGAAACCTAGAAGAGCAACAGAAACCTACAAGAGCAACAAAAACCTAGATGAGCAACAAAAACCTAGAAGTGCAACAAAAACTAACAAGTGCAACTAAAACCTACAAGAGCAACAGAAACCTACAAGAGCAACAAAAACCTACATGAGCAACTAAAACCTACAAGAACAACAGAAACCTACAAGAGTGACAAAAACCTACAAGAGCAACTAAAACCTACAAGAGCAACAGAAACCTACAAGAGTAACAAAAACCTACAAGAGCAACTAAAACCTACAAGAGCAACAGAAACCTACAAGTGTGACAAAAACCTACAAGAGCAACTAAAACCTCCAAGACCAACAGAAACCTACAAGAGTGACACAAACCTACAAGAGCAACTAAAACCTACCAGAGCAACAGAAACCAACAAGAGTAACAAAAACCTACAAGAGCAACTAAAACCTACAAGAGCAGCAGAAACCTAGAAGAGCAGCAGAAACCTACAAGAGCAACAAAAACCTAGTAGAGCAACAGAAAATTACAAGAGCAACAAAATCTACAAGAGCAACAAAAACCTACAACAGCAGCAGAAACCTAAAAGTGCATCAAAAACCTACAAGAGCAACAAAAACTTACAAGGGCAACAAAAACCTAGAAGAGCAACAAAAACCTACAAGAATAACAAAAACCTGCAAGAACAAAAAAAAAAAACAAGATAAACTAAAACGTACAAGAGCAACAAAAACCTACAAGAGCAACACAAACCTACAATAGCAACAACAAATCTACAAGAAAAACAAAAACCTACAATGACAACAAAAACGTACAAGAGCAACAAAAACTTACAAGAAAAAAGAAATACATAACAAGGCAACAAAAACCTACAAGAGCAACAAAAACCTACACGAAAATAAAAAAAACTACAAGGGCAGCAAAAACCTACAATAGTAACAAAAACCTACAATGGCGACTAAAATCTACAAGAGCAACAAAAACTTACAAGTGCAACAAAAACCTACAAGGGCAACAAAAACCACAAGAGCAATACAACTCTACATGAAAAACAAAAACTTAAAAGGGTAGGAAACAACTACAAGAGCAACAAAAAACAACTAGGGCAACAAAAACCTACAAGGGCAACAAAAACCTACATAGAGCAACAAAAACCAACCAGAGACTCAACAACCTACACGGGCAACAAAAACATACAAGAGCAAGAAAACCCTACAAGGGCAGAAAAAAACTTACAATGGCAATAAAAACCTACATTGCCAAAAAAAATCTACAAGAGCAACAAAAACCTACAAGGGCAACAAAGACCTATAAGAATAACAAAAACCTACATGTGCAACAAAAAACTTCAAGAAAAACAAAAACTTACAAGGGCAACAAAACCATACAAGAGCAACAAAAACCTACAAGAGCAACCAAAACCTATAAGTGCAACAGAAACCTACAAGAAAAAAAAAAACTTTCAATGACAACAAAACCCTACAACACAAACAAAAATCTACTAGGGCTATAAAAAAATACAAGAACAACAAAAAATTACAAGGACAACAAATACCCACAAAGGCAACATAAACCTACAAGAGTAACAAAAACATGCAAGAGTAATAGAAACCTACAAGAGCAACAAAAACCTACAAGTGCAGCAGAACCTACAAGGGCAACATAACCTACAAAAGCAACAAAAACCTACAAGTGCAACAAAACCTACAAGGGCAACATAACCTACAAGAGCAAAAAAATACAAGGGCAACAAAAACCCACAAGGGCAACACAAACTTACAAGGGCAACAGAGACGTGCATGAGCAACAAAAACTTACAAGCGTAAAGAAAACCTGTAAGAGCAAAAAAAACTTACAAGAGCAACAAAAGCCTAAAAGAGCAACAAAAACCTACAAGAGCAACAAAAACCTGCAAAAGCAAAAAAAAACTTACAAGAGCTACAAAAACCTACAAGAGCAACAAAAACCTACAAGAGCAAAAAAACCTAGAAGAGCAACAAAAACCTACAAGAGCAACAAAACCCTACAAGAGCAACAAAAACCTGCAAGAGCAACAAAAACCTACAAGAGCAACAAAAACCTACAAGAGCAACAAAAACCTACAAGAGTACCAAAAACCTACAAGAGCAACAAAAACCGACAAGAGCAACATAAACCTACAAGAGCAACAAAGACCTAAAAGGGAAACAAAAAACTAAAAGGGAAACAAAAACGTACAAAAGCATCAAAAACCTACAAGAGCAACAAAAACCTAAAAGGGCAACAAAAACCTACAAGGGCAAATAAAATCTACAAGAGTACCACAAAACTACAAGAGCAACAAAAACCTATAAGATCAAAATAAACCTCTATGAGCAACAAAAATCTACAAGAGGAACTAAAACCTCCCAGAGCAACAAAAACCTGCAAGAGCAACAAAACCTACAAGGGCAACAAAAACCTAGAAGAGCACAAGAAACCTACAAAAGCAACTTAAGCCTAGAAGAGCAACAAAAACTTACAAGCGCAACTAAAACCTACATGAGCAATAGAAACATAGAAGAGCAACAGAAACCTACAAGAGCAACAAAAACCTAGATGAGCAACAAAAACCTAGAAGATCAACAAAAACTAACAAGTGCAACTAAAACCTACAAGGGCAACAGAAACCTACAAGAGCAACAAAAACCTACAAGAGCAACAAAAACCTAAAAGAGCAAAAAATACCTACAAGAGCAACACAAACCAACAATGGCAACAAAAACCTACAAAAACAACAAAAAACTACAAGAGCAGCAGAAACCTGCAAAAGCAACAAAAACCTACAAGCGCAACAAAAAATGTACGAGGGCAACATAAACCCACTAGGGCAACACAAACTTACAAGGGCAACAATGACGTACAAGAGCAACAACAACTTACAAGCGCAACTAAAACCTGCAAGAGCAACAAAAACCTACAAGAGCAACAAAAACCTAGAAGAGCAACAGAAACCTACAAGTGCAAGAAAAACCTACAAGAGCAACAAAAACCTAGAAGAGCACCAGAAACCTACAAAAGCAACATAAGCCTAGAAGAGCAACAAAAACTTACAAGCGCAACTAAAAACTACATGAGCAATAGAAACCTTGAAGAGCAGCAGAAACCTACAAGAGCAACAAAAACCTAGATGAACAACACAAACCTAGAAGAGCAACAAAAACTAACAAGTGCAACTAAAAACTACAAGAGCAACAGAAACCTACAAGAGCAATAAAAACCTACATGAGCAACTAAAACCTACAAGAACAGAAACCTACAAGAGCTCCAAAAACCTACAAGAGCAACTAAAACCTACAAGAGCAACAGAAACCTACAAGAGTAACAAAAACCTACAAGAGCAACTAAAACCTACAAGAGCAACAGAAACCTACAAGTGTGACAAAAACCTACAAGAGCAACTAAAACCTCCAAGAGCAACAGAAACCTACAAGAGTGACACAAACATACAAGAGCAACTAAAACCTACAAGAGCAACAGAAACCTACAAGAATAACAAAAACCTACAAGAGCATCTAAAACCTACAAGAGCAGCAGAAACCTACAAGAGCAGCAGAAAACTACAAGAGCAACAAAAACCTAGTAGAGCAACAGAAACCTACAAGAGCAACAGAAACCTACAAGAGCAATAAAAACCTACATGAGCAACTAAAACCTACAAGAACAGAAACCTACAAGAGCTCCAAAAACCTACAAGAGCAACTAAAACCTACAAGAGCAACAGAAAAATACAAGAGTAACAAAAACCTACAAGAGCAACTAAAACCTACAAGAGCAACAGAAACCTACAAGTGTGACAAAAACCTACAAGAGCAACTAAAACCTCCAAGAGCAACAGAAACCTACAAGAGTGACACAAACATACAAGAGCAACTAAAACCTACAAGAGCAATAGAAACGTACAAGAATAACAAAAACCTACAAGAGCATCTAAACCTACAAGAGCAGCAGAAACCTACAAGAGCAGCAGAAAACTACAAGAGCAACAAAAACCTAGTAGAGCAACAGAAACCTACAAGAGCAACAAAATCTACAAGAGGAACAAAAACCTACAAGAGCAGCAGAAACTTAAAAGTGCAACAAAAACCTACAAGAGCAACAAAAACTTACAAGGGCAACAAAAACCTAGAAGAGCAACAAAAACCTACAAGAATAACAAAAACCTACAAGAGCAAAAAAAACAAGATAAACAAAAACCTACAAGAGCAACAAAAACCTACAAGAGCAACACAAACCTACAATAGCAACAACAAATCTACAAGAAAAACAAAAACCTACAATGACAACAAAAACGTACAAGAGCAACAAAAACTTACAAGAAAAAAGAAATACCTAACATGGCAACAAAAACCTACTAGAGCAACAAAAACCTACACGAAAATAAAAAAAAACTACAAGGGCAGCAAAAACCTACAATAGTAACAAAAACCTACAATGGCGACTAAAATCTACAAGAGCAACAAAAACTTACAAGTGCAACAAAAACCTACAAGGGCAACAAAAACCACAAGAGCAATACAACTCTACATGAAAAACAAAAACTTAAAAGGGTAGGAAACAACTACAAGAGCAACAAAAAAAACAACTAGGGCAACAAAAACCTACAAGGGCAACAAAAATCTACAAGAACAACAAAAACCTACAAGAACAACGAAAACCTACAAGGGCAACAAAAACCTACATAGAGCAACAAAAACCAACCAGAGACTCAACAACCTTCACGGGCAACAAAAACATACAAAAGCAAAAAAACCCTACAAGGGCAGAAAAAACTTACAATGGCAATAAAACCTACATTGGCAAAAAAAATCTACAAGAGCAACGAAAACCTACAAGGGCAACAAAGACCTATAAGAATAACAAAAACCTACAAGTGCAACAAAAAACTTCAAGAAAAACAAAAACTTACAAGGGCAACAAAACCATACAAGAGCAACAAAAACCTACAAGAGCAACCAAAACCTATAAGTGCAACAGAAACCTACAAGAAAAACAACAACTTTCAATGACAACAAAACCCTACAACGCAAACAAAAACCTACTAGGGCTATAAAAAAATACAAGAACAACAAAAAATTACAAGGACAACAAATACCCACAAAGGCAACATAAACCTACAAGAGTAACAAAAACATGCAAGAGTAATAGAAACCTACAAGAGCAACAAAAACCTACAAGTGCAGCAGAACCTACAAGGGCAACATAACCTACAAAAGCAACAAAAACCTACAAGTGCAACAAAACCTACAAGGGCAATATAACCTACAAGAGCAAAAAAATACAAGGGCAACAAAAACCCACAAGGGCAACACAAACTTACAAGGGCAACAGAGACGTACATGAGCAACAAAAACTTACAAGCGTAAAGAAAACCTGTTAGAGCAAAAAAAAACATACAAGAGCAACAAAAACCTACAAGAGCAACAAAAACCTACAAGAGCAACAAAAACCTGCAAAAGCAAAAAAAACTTACAAGAGCTACAAAAACCTACAAGAGCAACAAAAACCTACAAGAGCAACAAAAACCTAGAAGTGCAACAAAAACCTACAAGAGCAACAAAACCCTACAAGAGCAACAAAAACCTGCAAGAGCAACAAAAACCTACAAGAGCAACAAAAACCTACAAGAGAAACAAAAACCTACAAGAGCAACAAAAACCTACAAGAGCAAAAAAAAACCTAGAAGAGCAACAGAAACCTACAAGAGTGACAAAAACCTACAAGAGCACAAAAACCTAGAAGTGCAACAGAAACCTACAAGAGCAACAAAAACCTAGAAGAGCACCAGAAACCTACAAAAGCAACTTAAGCCTAGAAGAGCAAAAAAAACTTACAAGCGCAACTAAAACCTACATGAGCAATAGAAATCTAGAAGAGCAACAAAAACCTACAAGAGCAACAAAAACCTAGATGAGCAACAAAAACCTAGAAGAGCAACAAAAACTAACAAGTGCAACTAAAACCTACGAGAGCAACAGAAACCTACAAGAGCAACAAAAACCTACAAGAGCAACTAAAACCTACAAGAGCAACAGAAACCTAAAAGAGTAACAAAAACCTACAAGAGCAACTAAAACCTACAAGAGCAACAGAAACCTAGAAGGGCAACACAAACTTACAAGCGCAACTAAAACCTACAAGAGCAGCAGAAACCTACAAGAGCTACAAAAACCTACAAGAGCAGCAGAAACCTGCAAAAGCAACAAAAACCTACAAGAGCAACAAAAACCTGCAAAAGCAACAAAAACCTACAAGCGCAACAAAAAAAGTACAAGGGCAACATAAACCCACTAGGGCAACACAAACTTACAAGGGCAACAAAAACGTACAAGAGCAACAAAAACTTAAAAGCGCAACTAAAACCTGCAAGAGCAACAAAAACCTACAAGAACAACAAAAACCTACAAGAGCAACAGAAACCTACAAGAGCAACAAAAACCTAGAAGAGCAACAGAAACCTACAAGAGCAAAAAAAACCTAGAAGAGCAACAAAAACCTACAAGAGCAACAAAAACCTACATGAGCAATAGAAACCTTGAAGAGCAACAGAAACCTACAAGAGCAACAAAAACCTAGATGAGCAACAAAAAACTAGAAGAGCAACAAAAACTAACAAGTGGAACTAAAACCTACAAGAGCAAAGAAACTTACAAGAGCAACAAAAACCTACAAGAGCAACTAAAACCTACAAGAACAATAGAAACCTACAAGAGCAACAAAAACCTACAAGAGCAACAAAAACCTTGAAGAGCAACAGAAACCTACAAGAGCAACAAAAACCTAGATGAGCAACAAAAACCTAGAAGAGCAACAAAAACTAACAAGTGGAACTAAAACCTACAAGAGCAACAGAAACCTAGAAGGGCAACAAAAACTTACAAGCGCAACTAAAACCTACTAGAGCAGCAGAAACCTACAAGAGCAGCAGAAACCTACAAGAGCAACAAAAATCTAGTAGAGCAACAGAAACCTACAAGAGCAACAAAATCTACAAGAGCAACAAAAACCTACAAGAGCAGCAGAAACCTACAACAGCAACAAAAACCTACAAGAGCAACAAAAACTTACAATGGCAACAAAAACCTAGAAGAGCAACAAAAACCTACAAGAGCAACAAAAACCTACAAGAGCAACACAGACCTACAATAGCAACAACAAATCTACAAGAAAAACAAAAACCTACAAGGACAACAAAAACGTACAAGAGCAACAAAAACTTACAAAAAAAAAGAAATACCTAACATGGCAACAAAAACCTACAAGAGCAACAAAAACCTACACGAAAATAAAAAAAACTACAAGGGCAACAAAAACCTACAATAGTAACAAAAACCTACAATGGGGACTAAAATCTACAAGAGCAACAAAAACTTACAAATGCAACAAAAACCTACAAGGGCAACAAAAACCACAAAAGCAATAAAACTCTACATGAAAAACAAAAACTTAAAAGGGTAAGAAACAACTACAAGAGCAACAAAAAACAACTAGGGCAACAAAAACCTACAAGGGCAACAAAAATCTACAAGAACAACAAAAACCTACAAGAACAACGAAAACTTACAAGGGCAACAAAAACCTACATAGAGCAACAAAAACCAACAAGAAACTCAACAACCTACACGGGCAACAAAAACATACAAGAGCAAGAAAACCCTACAAGGGCAGAAAAAACTTACAAGGGCAATAAAAACCTACATTGGCAATAAAAATCTACAAGAGCAAAAAAACCTACAAGGGCAACAAAGACCTATAAGAATAACAAAAACCTACAAGTGCAACAAAAAACTTCAAGAAAAACAAACACTTACAAGGGCAACAAAACCATACAAGAGCAACAAAAACCTACAAGAGCAACCAAAACCTATAAGTGCAACAGAAACCTACAAGGGCAACAAAAAGTAAAAGGGAAACAATAACCAAAAATTGCAAATAACACCTACAAGAAAAACAAAAACTTACAATGACAACAAAACCCTACAACGCAAACAAAAACCTACTAGTGCTATAAAAAAAATACAAGAACAACAAAAAATTACAAGGACAACAAAAACCCACAAAGGCAACACAAACCTACAAGAGTAACAAAAACATGCAAGAGTAATAGAAACCTACAAGAGCAACAAAAACCTACAAGTGCAGCAGAACCTACAAGGGCAACATAACCTACAAAAGCAACAAAAACCTACAAGTGAAACAAAACCTACAAGGGCAACATAACCTAAAAGAGCAAAAAAATACAAGGGCAACAAAACCCACAAGGGCAACACAAACTTACAAGGGCAACAGAGACGTACATGAGCAACAAAAACCTACAAGAGCAACAAAAACCTACAAGAGCAACAAAAACCTAGAAGAGCAACAAAAACCTACAAGAGCAACAAAAACCTACAAGAAAAACAAAAACCTACAACGGCAACAAAAATCTACAAGAGCAACAAAAACTTACAAGAAAAACAAAAACCTACACTAGCAATAAATACCTACAAGAGCAACACAAACCAACAATGGCAACAAAAACCTACAAAAACAACAAAAACCTACAAGACAATAAAAATCTACAAGGGCAACAAAAACCTACAAGAGCAACAAAAACCTACAATGGCTATTAAAACCTACAAGAGCAACAAATACTTACAAGGGCAACAAAACCCTACAAGAATACTAGGAACCTACAAGAGCAACAAACAGTATAAGAGCAACAAAAACCTACAAGTACAACAAAAATCTAATAGAGCAACCAAAACCTACAAGTTCAACCAAAATCTAATAGAGCAACCAAAACCTACAAGTACAACCAAAATCTAATAGAGCAATCAAAACCTACAAGAGCAACAAAAACCTACATGGGCAAAAAAACCTATAAGTGCAACAAAAACCTACAAGAGCAACAAAAACTTCCCAGGGCAACAAAAACCTACAAGAAAAACTACAAGGGCAAATAAAACCTATGAGTGCAACAAAAACTTACAAGGGTAACAAAAACCTATAAGTGCAACAATTACCTACAAGGGCAACACAAACCCACAAGAGCAACAAAAACCTACAAGTGCACAAAAATCTTACATGGGAAACAAAAACCTGCATTGGCAAAAAAATCTTCAAGAGCCACGGAAACTTACAAGGGCAACAAAAACGTACACAGAGCAAGAAAAACCTACAAACGACACAAAAACCTACAAGGGCAAAAAAAAACATATAAGAAAAACCAAAAACCTACAAGGGCAACAAAAACCTACAAGAGCAACAAAAACCTTCATGGACAACAAAAACCTGCAAAAGAATCAAAAACCTACAAGAGCAACAAAGACCTAAAAGGGAAACAAAAAACTAAAAGGGAAACAAAAAACTAAAAGGGAAACAAAAACGTACAAAAGCATCAAAAACCTAAAAGGGCAACAAAAACCTACAAGAGCAACAAAAACCTAAAAGGGCAACAAAAACCTACAAGGGCAAATAAAATCTACAAGAGCACCACAAAACTACAAAAGCAACAAAAACCTATAAGATCAACATAAACCTCCATGAGCAACAAAAATCTACAAGAGGAACTAAAACCTCCCAGAGCAACAAAAACCTGCCATAGCAACAAAACCTACAAGGGCAACAAAAACCTAGAAGGGCAACAAAAACCTACAAAGGCAACAAAAACCTACAAGAGCAACAAAAACCTACAAAGGCAACAAAAACCTACAAGAGCAACAAAAACCTACAAGGGCAACAAAAACCTAGATGGGCAACAAAAACCTACAAAGGCAACAAAAACCTACAAGAGCAACAAAAACTACAAGGGCAACACAAACCTACACTAGCAACAGAAACCTACAAGAGCGGACCTGGAATCACGCATTCCCTTATTGTTCTTTCCAGTCCGCTAATAACCTCTGATCAAATTATAAACAGTATAACTCATATATTCATAAATTGAACTCAGATATTCATAAATTATGATCAAAAATCATAAATATTATCAAAGACATGTATGATGGTTACACATGTGCAGTTCGAACAGAGGAAGGACTGAGCGAATGTTTCCCAATAGAAACTGGGGTTAAACAAGGATGTATTTTATCGCCCTTGTTATTTGGAATTGTTATGGACTTCATAATGAGAAATGCTGCACTGGTAATAAAGGCATCGAATGGATACAAGGAGACCATTTGGAGGACCTCGACTTTGCTGATGACATAGTTCTCATCAGCAGTCAGATAAAAACGATGCAGGAAAACACAAATGAACTATCATCAATAGTCAGCAAAATTGGGTCGAGATCAATCATGAAAAGACTAAAGTCATGAAAAGTTTAATTCCAACAGATGACAAAATACGAGTATACATGGAAAACAAACCAGTAGAAGAGATCGATCACTTTATCTATCTTGGAAGTCACATTGATCGAGAAGGGGATACAAGCAAAGAAATTAGAATCAGAATAGCTAAAGCAGCAATGTCTTTCAGAAGCCTTGAAAAGTTGTGGAAATCAAAACTCATCAGCACAAACACAAAATTTAGGCTTTTCAAATCAAATGTACTATCAACCCTTTCGTATGCGTGTGAAAGCTGGAAAACAACAAGAGATATAGAAACAAAGTTGAATGCATTCGAAAATCAATGTCTAAGGTAAATACTTGGTATAGCGTGGAACGAATTCAAAATAAACGAGGAAATTAGAAAAATCGCCAATCAACCAATAATATCTTCAGTAATAAAGAAAAGACGATGGTCATATGTTGGACATGTGATGAGAAGAGATAATAACCGAATAGCAAAGCAAGCCCTCATGTGGGAAACAACAGGTAAGAGGAAAAGAGGAAGACCCAAGGAGGTACTGAGAAGAACATTGATGAGAGAGGCAAGAGCTGCAGGATTCGGCTCCTTCAATGAGATAGAGCTGCTTGCACAGAACAGAGACAAATAGCGAGATTTGATGAAATATCTTTAAAAGAGTTGAAAACTGCTAGAACAAAAATTCAGATAGGAGAAGATGTATCTTGGTCTACGCCCTATGGGCCGGCTACGGCTCGAAAAGTCAATAGATAGATAGATAAAATAACCTCTACAGAGATTAAATGTGTTAGACGAATGACAGGAAACAGTCTGAGAGATAAGATCAGAAACGAAGAACTGAGAAAAAAGCTATGAATAGCCTCCGCCATAGAATATATAAAGAAACAACAGATAAAATGATTTGGCCACGTGACACGGCAGAAAGATCAAAACACAAAACAACGAGCTCTCAATAAACGTTGTGAGAGTACCAGACCCAATTGTCGACCACGAAAAAGATGGATCGACGGAATACTAGAAGCACTAGGAAACATAACAGTAGCAGAGGCGAACAGAAGAGCAAAATACCGCAAATTATATCTCCCCTCGACGATGAAAGGCAAATGAGGAAGGAAAGAAGAGGAAGCCCGCTGTGTCTTTTTACATTACTTAGTATTTTATTTTGCGCCGAATAAATGTGTTTATAAACCAGTTCTTTTTAATTACGTCTTTTAGCATGTCTCCATTGCTCTTTATATACAAGATATAATAACGATTTTTCTGCTACATTTTGTTTCATATAAATAAATGTGCCTCCTGGCTGTTTGCTAGATTTTCATGATTCGAAACAATGTTTTCCTTTTCGGAAGAAACAGACCCTTAGTACTTTTAATGTTACTGCCTTGCTGGGTTGTGTCGCATGTTCTTCATGGAGTTTAATTGTTGTGCTGTTATTGATAGTCTTCTTTTTATTTTTCTCTTCCAGTTTTCTTTGTACCCTATATGACACCTGCTTTTAAGTTTCTATTTTGTCATTGTTCATTTGATCGATTTAAACACTACCTGCTTTACTGTTTATTAATCTATTAACCAAACTCTACGAAAATCATGGCCACTGTTATTTTAGCCATTTTTTTTAAAAGAGCTCTGTGTAGTTGCTGTGTATTTTAAATTTGGGTTGTGTGTTTGATGTGTATAGCTTGTTTGTTATAGCTCATGAAAGCTTTTGCCAAAACATTGTAGCTTGTCTTGTCTTCCTATTAGTTTAGCTGCTCAGTACCATATTATCTATATTTTCTTTGATCTTTCTGGCAGATCCCAAATATTCAGTTTGTAATAATCTCAAGTTCTTTACTGATGATAGTTTTGGATTAGATTTTTTGCTTTGTCAATGCAATGGACGTTATCTTGTTTTTTTTTTTGTATATGTAGATAGAGGATGTGTTCTTAACTGTGTTTTTGACACACTATTATCTCGTCTATCATTTCTAAATTAATTAGCAAACATATTAAAAAATCATAAAACACGACTAACATTGTTAATACAGAAATAATGACTTACCAAAACATGGTAAAGCCCCGAAAATGAACAGTGTAAAAGTTGTTATTAGTCGTAGAAGATCACAAACGATGCAGACTGCAACAACGGCAATATAAGGAAAAACGCTGTCAATCTGTGGTCCAGAACACATCAACTCGGCCTGCGTTGACCCAGAAGAGTACCTTGGAGTAAAACGTCTGTACCTCAGAACTACAGCTATAATTAACAGTAGAATTGCTACAATAATGGGAGCAGTCGTGTCTATAGATTTTAAAATCTGGTACACGTCATAAATTGGGTACAAGCAACCAGCCCTAGCCCACCGACTCCGAAAGTAGTATTCACGTACAATGAGTAATACTACTATAAGGGAAGCAATCCATGGGACAATTAGGAGACCAACTGTGCCCATTGTAACAGCTTTCGATGTGAGCCTCGTTCTGGGATTAAAGTCCTTGATCTGAGCAATGAAGACAACTAGAAGCATCACCACCAGCCAGTTAACTATGAAGTCTTGGATGAGGGCAAGATTAGAGAAAATTGAGTGAAAAATGCATCCGGTGTTCGTTTTACTCATCAGTCGAAACACATATACAGGAATGAGGATGCCGCTGTCAAGAAGATGAACCACTAGAGTGTTGCAGATGATCTTGTTACGTAGACGTGACCGCATGTCTCGTGACGTCAGGATGGCCACCAGGAACCACAAGTTGAGTAATGTCCCCACAACAGCCACGATGATATCAGTTATACAGTAAGCGTATACAACAGCATTTATTTCAGACCTATAATTCTCATAATTAATTCTATATGTAGAATTTGTTCCGTTTCTACTCATTTTTGTTTTTGTTTTAACTTCCTGTGATATCGATCTGCTTACTTATCTAACCAAATCTTCTTGTATTTTTCACAAAGTGGAAAACAAGTCTAAAATGTTTCTTTGTCCTCTTTATTCAAACTAAATATTTGTGTTCCGTTTAGCATGTTACAGAATAAAGTGAATCATTCCAAATGCTTGCAAACACCGACATTATCCGTTAATCTAACTGTAAATTGAGAGCTCTACAACGAGGGATTAATAAATCCCAACGTGAACAATGAACACAATGATCACAGTTTACTCAGCTCATGCTGTCTTGTTGAGACGGGGAGGGGTCGTCATCAGGCGATCAAACTTCACAAGAAGACAGTGTGCTGTAACTTGTTACCTGCAGAATATGTTCAAAATGAATATATGATTACGTTACTTTCAGTGAAACGGTGACTCCAGAAAATGCCAAGTAAACATGGGAGGTAATCGTTAAAATTGTAAACAGTTGGACAGGCTGATTAATCATTACTAATGTTTCTTAATCTCCCTACCTTCTATTTTCAATGAACATTCTTTACTACAAGTTTAACGAGATTCAAACTTGAGATCTTCGACACAACCCCTCATAGTTTGTGGTGAAAAAATAACCACCCAAAAAATATTTTAATTTTCAAATGTCTGTGGTCTGTAATTTATCTTATTCCATCTTTGTTTTCTTTGCGACTATCCTGTTTGTAGAGTTTGATGTCTATGCAGATTTTTTTACTAACTGTACAGTGAATGTCAGGTATGCAAATGTGTATCAGATCTTATGTTTGAGAGGGTTAAATAGTGTACTGAGTTATTCAGAGACAGAGAATGTACTACAAGAAATGATAGACATAATAATAAAAGAAAGCAACAAAAAAGGTCTCAATCTGAATAGTAAGAAAACAGGAAGTAATGATCATATCAAAGAAACAATCATCATCATCATGCAGCATAAAAATAAACAGGACAAATCTGAAAAATGTGCAACGCATTAAATACTTGGGCACAATAAAAAAAAATAACCAAATAACCAAAAAAAAAATCATATGGTAGATGCACCACAGAAATAAAAAAGCAGAACAGCTCAGGCCAAAATAACATTTCAGGAAATGACAAATATCTTTTGCAATAAATCTATGTCAATAGAGGTGAGAAAGAGAGCTCATCGGTGCTATACAGAACCAATTCTGACCTATGGAAGCGAATTATGGACAGTAGACAGACAAATTAAAAGATGATTAGAGGCCACAGGGATGGGATTTCTCAGAAGAATGTTGAAAGTTCTCTGTGCAGCTAAAAAGACCAATGAGGATTTTCTCAAAGAGGCCAACACAAAATGAGAACTCCTATAAAAGCATCAGAAAGAAATAATCAACATTTTTCGAGTACATCATGAAAAGAGGAAAGTTTATAATACTTGGTTCTTCTTCTTCAACCTTTCTGCTCCCTGTGGAGCATAGGTATTCGACAAACACTTTCCAAGCCGTTCTGCTTCTTGCCATTCTTTTAAGATCATTCAATTTCTTCCCCATCATCTTCATCTCTGCTTCGATCTGTCTTCTCCAACAATTCGTTGGTCTTCCTCTTTGTCTTTTCTCCTGGGGATTCCATTAAAGCGCCTGTTGTGTAATACTCTCAGTTGACTTCTGCAGTGTGTGTCCTATCCAGCGCCATCGTCTTTGCTGTATCTCTTTATCCACTGGTATTTGACTGGTACATTTCCATAATTCTATGTTAGTAATTTTGTCCTGCATTTCCATCCCTTTATTCTGCGTAAGCATCCATTAATGAAACTATGTATCTTCAAGATTGTAATTTTAGTTGTTCTCCACGATTCCCAGCCATATAATAAGACTGACTTAACACTGGAGTTGAAAAGTTTTATTTTTATATTTAACCTAATTTCTTTGGACTTCCAGATGATTCCCAGTGCAATAAATGGTCCGGTTGCTTTTGATATCCTTATTTTGGTATCATTTTCTGTTCCTCCCTCTTTGTAAATATTACTGCCCAAATATATGTAATATTGTACGTCTAGTAGAGGTATTTCTCTATTTTTATTTGGTTATTGCCACTGCATTAATGCTCATAACTTTGGTCTAATCTCTATTTAAGGTCAACAACGGAAATGATAAATAACTTTCGAGATAGAAAGTTGTGGAGAGAAATAATCACCTGCGCCAGCCGGCATGGTACTTGATAATGATGATGATGTAAAGTTAATTTGTTTATTCCAGTGTGTACGTAAATGTATTTTATTTCATGTATTTATGTAATGACTATATTACACACTTGAGAGTGTTCTTTTTAAATAAACATTCTCCTGTGATGTGAACTATTGTTCAATATGATAATTTTCTATTTATAATTTAGTATGCACTAACTGTTGTTCGTGATCGTTGTGCTTGCTCTGACCATTGCTGTTGTACATAATCTGTCATGAAAAGGAGATACATTACATCTATTTTTTTCAGGATGGCTTCTTAGGGCTGTTATTGAGTTATTTGCGGCTCACCATCATTGCACTCTGAACATGTCCATAGGTGCTCAGATTCCCTCCTCGGCAAGTCTCACAGTGTCCAGCGACTGACGACTCCAGTTCTGTGTTGGTTGATAAGTCTTACACGTACTCTAAGTTTCTCATTTTGTCTGTGCCCATCGTTGTTCTCATTTCTTTCATCCGAAGGATGTTTATGTTGACACAAACAAGTCCTTTATAACTTTCGTTTTACTTAGGACTGTTTTCCCTAGTTAATACCTTTTACAAGTTGACATATTTTATGACAATGACACGCCATGAAATGCAATAATTATTAAACAAAATATTTGAAGAAATACATGCTAAAAATTAAACAAAATATATTAAGTAGTACATAAAAAAATAGCCTTAAAAACTCACTTCTATTGACATAGATTTGTTGCAAAAGATGTTTTTCATTTCATTCCATATTGGACAAATAAATACACGCAGTGCACACGGCTACCAGGGAAAAATGGATTAACACGTAAAATTCAGTTCTTAGTCTCTAGGGACTTCGTCAGAGTTGAAAGTTGGCGAACGCAACAACAACAACAACAACAACAACAACAACAACACCAACAACATACCTTTTCACTTGCCGAAGTAGTATGTATTCCTTTTTTCTTCTACTTTTTCAGCTCCCTGTGAGCATAGGTCTTCAACAAACACTTTCCAAGCCGTCCTGTTTCTTACCATTCTTTTAAGATCATTCCACGTCTTCCCCATCATCTTCTTCTCTGTTTCCATCTGTCTTCTCCAAGAATATTTTGGTCTTCCTATTTGTTTTTTTTCTTGGGGGTTCCAAAAAAGGGTTTGTTGTGTAATGCTCTCAGTTGGCTTCCGCAGTGTGTGTCCTATCCAGCGACATCGTCTTCGCTGTATCTCTTTATCCACTGGGATTGGACTGGTATATTTCCACAATTCTATGTTAGTGATTTTATCCTGCTATTTTGTGGCTATTTTTAGTATGTATTACTTCATATATTTTGTTTAATAAGTATTGCATTTCATTGCGTGTCATTGTCATTAAATATGTCAATGTGTTGATGACACAAAGAAACGCTTGTGTGTCTACCTGAACTCTGGCCACTGTCAGGTGAGAGAAGAGTATATCCACTCTCACCTACCACACATAATGTAAGAAACGACTAAAGATGTTGGGGTTAAGGTTATCGTTGGTTTTACGAAATTCATGCATTTGAACTGAATCCATTGTTAGTGCTTTCTCTAGTGTAGTGTGCGTGCTTCATACTGGAGAAGGTGTTGAGGAGAGGATCTGAGCATTATGGAGTTCTCCATTGTACAATGAAAATGAGCTGTTGACTAGATTAAACTATACCGTAATAGAAGAACATTTATTACATTTCTTAATTTTATACTTCTATCAATTTATTAAATATATCACTTTCATCATCATCATCATGTACCATACCGGTTGGCGTAGGCGATCATGTCTTTCCACAATCTTCTATCTACAGTGCATTGTATCAGTTCTGTTGTTGACTGTTTTCCATGACATGACACCAAGCTATCCAGTATTTTCTCTCTTTGTCGTCCGCGATCTCTCTTTCCTTTTATTTTGCCAGTTGTAACCAAGTATTCCAACTTTCCTCTTCTCATGATGTGCCCGAAAAATGTTGATTGTTTCTTTCTGATGTTTTTTATGAGCTGCCTTTTATATATAATTTAGACGTTCTTAATTTGACAAATATAAGCTTAACAAAATCTCAAAGAAAACAGAAGTATGAATGAAAGAAATGCGATTTTAAACAGATGCAAAGAATGCCACTGATTAAAGCTGATAGGGATGAAGAAAGGTAAGGTACTAATTATGTTTCATTTTTCTAAGTGAAAGAAAAAGTAAAAATTAGTCCTCTTTTAAAGAGACGTTATAAGAAACTATAGAATGAAATAAAAGTAAGTAAAATTGAACAATTTTGTTTAATTTAGTTGCTAGTTGACAAAAATAATGAGTGGAAAAAGGTGTTAGATATAGATGGGAAGTGGAAAGTGTAATGTCATGGATCATCGCATGAAGGAAAAATACAGATTTTGTGTCCATATTTCTTTAATCACTGTTGTGGTCGATGCCCTCAGTTTTCCGCTCTGCATCCTCAGTACAAATACATGGTATAGAGTTAAGAGATTTTGATTAACCTCGATGGCGTGTCGGTTCGAAAAAATAGAATTAGCGACATCTCGGAACTAGACCAGAATACAAAAGGACATAAACGAAGCAAAGAAGAAAATGAACTACGACAGCAGCTATTGAACAAACATGCACTGTAGCAACTATGGAACACACTGTTTTGTAGTATCTATTGAAGAAAGCAACAAGAAAGGTCTCAGTCTGAATAGTAAGAACACAGAAGTAATGGTTATATCGAAGAAACAATCATCACCACCATGCAGAATAAAAATAAACGAGACAAATCTAAAACAAGTGCAACGTTTCAAATACTTGGGCACAATAATTACATCAGATGGGAGATGCACCACAGAAATAAAAAGCAGAATAGCTCAGGCCAAAATAACATTTCAGAAAATGAAAAATATCTTATGCAACTCATCTATGTCAATAAAAATGAGAAAGAGAGTTCATCGGTGCTATATAGAACCAATTCTGATCTATGGAAGCGAATCATGGACAGTAGACAAACAAATGAAAAGACGGTTAGAGGCCACAGAGATGGGATTTCTCAGAAGAATGTTGAAAGTTCCCTGGACAGATAAAAAGACCAATGAGGAAGTTCTCAAAGAGGCCAACACAAAAAGGGAGCTCTTAAAAAACATCAGAAAGAAGCAATCAACATTTTTTGGGCACATCATGAGAAGAGGAAAGTTGGAATACTTGGTTACAACTGGCAAAATAAAAGGAAAGAGAGATCGCGGACGACAAAGAGAGAAAATACTGGATAGCTTGGTGTCATGGCATGAAAACAGTCAACAACAGAACTAATACGATGCACTGTAGATAGAAGATTGTGGAGGGACATGATCGCCTACGCCAACCGGCAGGATACATGATGATGATGATTGAAGAAACAGTGAATAAAATGTAGTGTAGTATCTGTGGAATAAAATATATTGTAATATCTATAGAACAAATGTATTGTAGCATCAATAAAAAAATGCATTGCAACACATATAGAATAAATGTATTATAGCATATATGGACCAAATTGTATTGCAACACCTATAGAACAAATGTTTTGTAGCATCTATGAACCAAAATTTATTGCAACACCTTTAGAACAATATGTATTGTAGCAACTATGGAACAATATATAATGTAGCAACTATGGAACAAATGTAATGTAGCAACTATGGAACAATATATATTGTAGCAACTATGGAACAAATGTATTGTAGCAACTATGGAACAATATGTGTTGTAGCAACTATGGAAGAAATGTAATGTAGCAACTATGGAACAATATGTATTGTAGCAACTATGGAACAATATGTATTGTAGCAACTATGGAAAAATATGTAATCTAGGAAGTACGGAGCAAATGTACTGTAGCAAACTATGGAACAAATGTATTGTTCTACTAAACTTGACAAACACAAAACTAAATAGCCGTCCATCACAAATTATAACGACAGCAACTAAAGCTGAATTTAAATGAACAAGAGAAACTAAGATACTTACTAAACTTTCAGGAGGGAAACAAGACATTGTCGATCTTCCAAAAATTGTGGTGAACAAAAACATCATTTGTTTTCTTTGAGCCTTTGGTTCTATCTGCTACGTCAGTCTTAAATATAACATTATTGTAACAAAAAAAGACACGCCCCCTGTTATTGCCATGCTCTCTATGATAAAGAAATGGACAACGGCGGATCAAGTATCCAAACCGCCACAACTACAAACATTTGTACTAATGAGATTATGTCACTGATAAGGCTCATGTTTAAGCAATTTGTTGTAAGACGAATGAGCGTAAAACATGTCCATATATATTACATTGTTAATAACACATACATAACTTAGACTACGCTTATTTATGAGTTGGGAACCATCAAAGACCTATATATGGCTCCTGGTGTCAGGTTCAAAAACCGTAATTAACCAAGACCTATCTTCATGGGTTGATCCCAGAAAATACTGCTAATGGAGTGTATCTTCTGACATCTGTAGCCGATTCACCTTAGAGAATCGTCTGATCGCTCGTATGGGTTGCCTCACCCCACGGGGTATCAGGATATCCCTTTCTCATGCGTGATCTATTACCCTTCTCTCTTTCCCATTCCCCCCTTTCCTTTTTTCAATCCCATCTCCCTTCCGGTTCCCCCTCTCTCCTTTCCATTCTTCCCTCTCCTGCTCCTGTTTTGGCCCCTTACACCCTGACGTGATCTCCCCAGGCCTTATTGAGGGTCTACATTACATATCTGTAAACACGTTGGCACCCTTCTCACGGAATCATGATATTTGATATATATCATATTTACCAGCTTATATTTATAATTACAGCAACACTGCTATTGTTTGGTTGTTCTCTATTTATGTCTGTAATCCATACCAATACATATTCTGCCAGCTTCGCTTTATATTCCACCTTACTCTACCTTACTCACAGCTTTTTAAAAAAAATTGTTATTCCATTTCCATATTGCTGTTATTTCACTCCTGTTACATACTCTACTATCATATACCTCCTCGCATATCGCACCCGATGTTTACGCCAGTCCTCCATAATCCCCCTATCACACCTCATTTATCGGGTTGTGACCTGAGTCACTTCTGGCATTATTTTGATCGTTTTCATTCCATAGTCAACATTACATTACTTTATCGACTGCTGACACCCGTGTCATTCTTGATTGCCTGTCACACCTCATTCTATCACCTTTCCGATCTCATCCGACTTCACATCTAATCACGTGACTGATTTCCCCCCCCCCTTTCCATCCCTCATGTTTCGTCTCATTTGACTCTTATTATTTTTACATATTATCAATTTGTATCCTCCTATATGTACCACGTCTGCCTTTCGTTTTATCATTTCATCCCTTATCCCTCTTTTTATTTCTCCTTGATTTATCTGTTCGGCTCTTTCTAGATGTAGTAGAGTTTATCTTTATTTCGTTTTCCGTTTTTGTTGTTCTCGTTTTGTAATAAGATGGTTTGGAGTGAGTATAAATTGATGAGGAAAACGCTTCGTGTTAAAATATGTGCAACGACGTACATGAGTGTGTCACATCAAAGCTATCACTGACGTGCTACAAAACCAGCATGAAGTACCAACTACAAAAAAAAGAAAAGAAAAAGAGAAATACGTACAATAACATAACAAAGAGAGAGACATGAATGATACTATACGGACAAGAATGATTGTTAACTGAAGAAGCTATTATAAGTTAAATTTAATGTAATTTTCATAGTTTTCATTTCTTTTAAAAGTCGATTTGATTTCATTTTGAGACCTACAATTTAAAATAAGGATTATTTTTCTTCTATAAAACTTGCTTTACAAAGTTTGTATTATCAAGCAGTTAAATACAGATGTAAACAATAAAATTACATGAAATAAATCTCTTCATAAAGCCCTTGAAAATAAAAATAAAAATAATGACATATTGGAATCTACCTACCTACTTTCCCACGTACCTACCTACCTTTATTCCATGCCTACCTATCTACCTAATACCTACCTACCTTCCTACCTACCTACCTACATACCTAAATATCTACCTAATTACCTACGTATCTATCTATCTATCTATCTATCTATCTATCTATCTATCTATCTATCTATCTATCTATCTATCTATCTATCTATCTATCTATCTATCTATCTATCTATCTATCTGTCTGTCTGTCTGTCTGTCTGTCTGTCTGTCTGTCTGTCTGTCTGTCTGTCTGTCTGTCTGTCTGTCTGTCTGTCTATCTATCTATCTATCTATCCATCCATCCATCCATCCATCCATCCATCCATCCATCCATCCATCCATCCATCCATCCATCCATCCATCCATCCATCCATCCATCCATCTATCTATCTATCTATCTATCTATCTATCTATCTATCTATCTATCTATCTATCTATCTATCTATCTATCTATCTATCTATCTATCTATCTATCTATCTATCTATCTATCTATCTATCTATCAGACCTTGCACATGGACCTACATTGTATCCCACCACACATCTCTGTTCTGGTCGAGTTGATCAATCTAGGTGAGGGAGCTAATGCTTGCTGTTATTGCCTCTCGCCTCACTATTATTTCTAGTGTTTCTCTAGGTCAGCATTGGTTTCTTTTACCTTCTGTTTCTCACATGAGGGCCTCTTTGAGATTATTCTGTTGTCTCTTCTCATCTCATGTTCAACCTGTGACCTACCTTCTTCTCTTGATTGGCAATTAAGGAATGACAAATATGTTTACATTTCTTATTATTTTAATTATACAAATATAACTTATGTAGATTTAGTTGACTCTCAAGTATAATTACAGCTGTAGGAAACTCTTTATTTAGAGTCTTATAGATGAAGAATATAATCGTCAGAAGTGGACGAAATGTAATATATGATACCAGGACACCCCCAAATGTGAATTATACTGCGAGGTTAATAGGAAAGAAAAAGATAAAATATTCAGGCCACAAATTGAAGCATGTGGGACACAAGATATCAAGACATCCATAAATGTGACTTGTGCTACCAGGAGGAAAACTAATAATATTCAAGTGTCTTTTCATGTCATAAAATGTTTCAAAATAATCTTTTGATCATGTCATAAAATGTTTCAAAATCATCTTTTGTTCATGTCATAAAATATCTCAAAATCATATTTTGTTCATGTCATAAAATGTTTCAACATCATCTTTTGTGCATGTTATAAAATTGTTCAAAATATTCTCTTTTATATGTCATGAAACGTTTCATAATCATCCTTTGTAAGTATCATACGACGTTTCAAAATCATCCTTTCTCAGGTTGAGTGAGAGTAGTCGCTTATGATGAAAGTGAGCTGAGATTGACTGCTGCAGACTCAGGGAACCCACAGAGTACAGAAAATGTGGGAGTAACTGTCAGGGCATCCAACAAACAACACGATGTTGTTGTTGCTGATGATGTTGTTGTTGTTTTCGTTCGCCAGCTTCATATCTCTTTTGAATCCCGAGTGATTTCATTTTGCACAAATACATCTTTTTCCCTAATTTTCACACCAGTAACCCCGCCACACAGGCAGATATTCTTCGACTTCAGAGGTACTCTAATTTTGTTTATCGTCGAGATATGTATCGTTTTTCTGGTAGATTTTTTCCCATTAATTTTGTTCGGGCAGTGACCATTTTTGTTTCCTATTCTTTTCAATTTACAACTGTCTAGGGTTCTTTTTAACGTGCGCAGATTGCACAGGGACATCATGTTTTTCGCTTTTATCTGAGAGTGCTAGAAATAGGATCTCACTACCCAGAGACCAGGGGAGGATAAAGCCACGGATGTGATTATTTGTTTCCTCATCGCTTGTGGTTGTAATTGAACCCGAGACTTTCTTGCCCAAAAGCCGTCGTTTACCTCTCTACCATCCAGTTCTCCGTCCGACATGATGATCGTAGTTGTGATCTTGTTAAAGCGACTGGTGCTAAACATGGAAATTTATGGGGAAGGAGAAAAGAAGATTACAACTAGTTAAATGAGATGTACTCTGAGAATACTAATTGGGACAATAAAAGACCCAATGCGAAATGAAAAAAAAATTAGAAAAAAATATTAGTAATAACACTTGATGAATCACTTCTTGTAACAAGTGATTTAATATTTGAATATTAAGACAATATCTTATTCTTCTTCCGTTCAATTCTGTGTGGGACATAGGTCTTCAGCAAACACTTTCAACTTCCTAGTGCAGCATAAGTCTTCAACAAATGCATTCAACTCCCTGTGGAGCATAGGTCTTCAACAAACACTATCCAAGCCATTCTGTTTCTTGCCATTATTTTAAGATTTTTCCAAGTCCATCATTCCCCATCATCTTCATCTCTGCTTCTATCTGTCTTCTCCAAGAATATTTTGGTCTACCTATTTGTGTACACAATTGCTAGTAATAGAATTTCACAACAGTCAGTTTCAACAGCAGAAGCATTAGAGGGAGACTTTCCCAAAATGGATGTAGAACTGGCCATTTTCCCTCGATGCTGAATGACAAAAGTGGAAACAGAGCAAGAACAATACGGTTAATATATGCTTTTGAGATGTCAAATATTCGTTTTTATGAACCATCTTTTTGTTAATGAAAATAATGTCTAATGAGTGCAAATGTTATATTGGTAACATAACCGATAAACATTTGGTTTATGTGTTGTTATAAAGCTGAGTAAAAAACATGAGGTTTGATAACGCACGGGATGAAAGTATCTATTCAGAGATGATTGCAAACATCATACCAATGACGTAAAAGTTATCAAGTACATATTCCATCACGTAGTGATAGTCATGAAAACTGTCTGACGTTGGACCAAGAAAAAATGAATCTCAAGACATACAGTTTCATCACATTAGATGGTTTTCTCATCTGGAAAGAATGTGTCAAGAGATTCTATATAATACCAAACATATATTAAAAGAGAGAATGGATGAAGCCTGTGATAGATCTATAGTAAGATGGACTGACGGCAACCAAGAAACGCTACAACGGCAGTTATTGAAAATGGGTGTGGCTTTCAGAGGGGCAAAAACTAGAATATTGTATCAACTCTCTACAGCCGCAGGAATACACGATTAAGTCACCAGGGAGGGTGGAGAGAAAGAAAGATAGGGAGAGAACATTAATTAAAAGGAAACACAACCCGGAAACAAAAAAATTATCGTAGCAATTGTCAGATGCTTTGGGCGGTAAAGTGGTGATATCGTGGCTTACTGTAAACCACAAGTGTCATTTACGCCCACTTTTCGTCCACTTAAAGATAGACGATTCTGGAGGAGTCGTTGGAGGAAATGATGGAGAAAGAAATAGCTTAAAAACAGAATGGTTGTAAAATATCTCACAATTATTCAACTTTGCACATTAACCAAGGACTGAATAGTTATCATGACCTGGAAAATGGAATAATTTTGTGGCAATATGTGCATTGATGATTACAAATGGAGTTTTCGTGGCAATAGCCGCATTGATGATTACACATGTAACACTTTCGTGGCAATAGGCACAATGATGATTACACGTGTAACACTTTCGTGGCAATATGTGCATTGATGATTACACATGTAACGCTTTCGTGGCAATAGCCGCATTGATGATTACACATGGAACACTTTCGTGGCTTTAGGCACAATGAAGATTACACATGTAACACTTTCGTGGCAATAGGCACAATGAAGATTACACATGTAACACTTTCGTGGCAATAGACACAATAATGATTACACATGTAACACTTTCGTGGCAATAGACACAATAATGATTACACATGTAACACTTTCGTGGCTTTAGGCACAATGAAGATTACACATGTAACACTTTCGTGGCTATAGGCACAATGATGATTACACATGTAACACTTTCGTGGCTATAGGCACAATGAAGATTACACATGTAACACTTTCGTGGCTATAGGCACAATGATGATTACACATGTAACACTTTCGTGGCTATAGGCACAATGATGATTACACATGTAACACTTTCGTGGCTATAGGCACAATGATGATTACACATGGAACACTTTCGTGGCAATAGGCACAATGAAGATTACACATGTAACACTTTCGTGGCTATAGGCACAATGATGATTACACATGTAACACTTTCGTGGCTATAGGCACAATGATGATTACACATGGAACACTTTCGTGGCTATAGGCACAATGAAGATTACTTATTAGTCTTTTTCTTCCTCTCCTTCTCCTGGATTACTTCGAATACCAACCCAGGTCGTCAACTCTTAAAAGGACGTTAAGTAGGTTCATGTTTCGGTATTAGAATATAGTTACAATTGTAAACATGACTGGTTGACTTGCTATCCTACAATTTGAATTTTTTTTACCTCGCGTTATTATTACCTTGACGTTCATGAACCATTATAAACAACAGTCTTGGTTCAGGATACATCATCATCATCAAGTACTGGGCCTGCTGGCGTAGGTGATCATGTCTCTCTGTGCCCATTCTCGAAACGTGCTTTCATGAACGTTATGAAAGGAATCCACTTTGTATTGTACCTTTTTACTTTTCTTCCTTATTTCATAAGTCTTCTTCGTCTATCTTGTATATTTCAGATCTCAACCGACACTTCCGACCTTCTATCGACCTTCATGTTGACCGTTAATCTTTGTATTCTATACCTTTCGTGCCATTTCAGTAACAAACGAAACGAGCGTTCAATTGATGAACATATGACAGCTGATAACAACGTCACAAAACAACTTCATGATTTTAATTGATTGGCAGCCTTTTATTACACAAGTAAACTAATACATGTCGGTCTATCAATTCAGTTCACCGTTCTATTTACACTCCATTCTCTGCTACATCTATCCTCTTCTATCTTATTATTTTCTATTCTGACTCAGCATCAACCTATGTGAGACAGTTCCCCATCGATCGGCCTCTCCTTACTCTAATTATTCCTTGAAAACTAATTAATGTGAAACCGTTCGCCATCGAACGGCCTCTCCTTACTCTAACTATTTCTAATGCCGGCTCTGTTGTCACTATTCTTCCATTTCCTAAATGCCTATTGCTGAATTCATCTGTTCATCTCCACTACCGCTACATCCTGTCCTCTGGTTCCTCCTCAACTTGGTTATGCTTGGTGTTCCATCTCGGCTGCTCTCTTCTCTTAGGTTCTCCGAATGCCCATCCGCTTTCTATCTTCGTTGTCCATCTGTACTCCACGGCTACCAATCTCTAACTCCATCTTCGTTGTTCATCTGTACTCCACGGCTACCAATCTCTAACTGACTATCTTCGTTGTCCATCTGTACTCCACGGTTACCAATCTCTAACTGATTATATTCGTTGTCCCCTCACAACCGTCTCTCTATCCCTAAGTCATAAGTTTTATTTTTCGTCATTTCTCCTTCGTGTACATTTGTGCCTAACTTTTCCACTTCCCCATCTCCTGGTGTGCAATTCCCCCGCCATACATCTAGCTATATATTCCCCGCCATTATATACACTCAACTATACATTCACATTTTGGGACTTCCGGTGTGTGACTGTGCTGGCAACACGACACAATTTTCGATGGGAGTCAAATTTAAGTTATAAGTGAATTTCAATGCCCGTAGAAAAATAAATTCAAGCGTTCTTGTGCTATTTCAACATGTAACAACAAAGGAAAATCACTAATTCAGACAATTCGAGCAGCACAAGAACAACAAATGATATAAACCACGACACCTTTTAGGTATCAGTGAAAGAGAAAAGAGGAAGAAGAAGAACTATACATTCCCCGCTATTATACAATCAGTTATACATTCCCTGCTATACAATCACATCTTTCGATCTCGACAACATGATACATCATTCAGGTTCAAAGGTTATAGAATAGTCCATCATTAGCCCATCCTGCATTGACGTCTGTTCCTTCTAAAGAGGTTAGAATAGTTGATTTAGGTTGAAACCGAGTAACACTTTCTAGGATATAGTTCTTGAACAGGGACTATGCTTGGTGTTGTAGCTGAATTTAGAACATTGATGTTTTATCTAGCGTGCGACGTTTACTACATTTATGGAGAAATAGAATGTTGAAGATGACTGTTTGAACTGAATGTTTGAGCTGATTGTCCGAGCTAACTGTTTTGAGCTGACTGTTTCAGCTGATTGTTTCAACTGATTGTTTCAGCTGATTGTTTGAGCTGACAGTTCAAGCTGACTATTTCGGCTGCCTGTTTGAGCTGACTATTTGAATTGATTGTTTGAGCGGATTGTTTTGGCTGATTGTTCGAGCTGAGTGTCCGAACTTGTTGTTTGAACTTGTTGTTTGAGCTGAATTTTCGAACTGACTCTTCGAGCTGATTATTCGAATTGACTGATCGAGCTAACTATTTGAGCTGATTGTTTGAGTTGACTGTTTGATTTCACAGATTGAGTTGATTATTCCATCTAATTGTTCGTGCTGACTATTTCTAAGATCTTAACAAGCTACCAGCGAGTTCGTCTCCATTCAATGTGTTTATGTCGATTATTGTCCATGCACAGCCAATTATATATTTACTTATGCCTAAGGACTGAGAGGAAATTCCAGGAAAACCTACAACAACCGTGACGTATTCATCATCGCGAGCAGAGGCGGTTATGGGTAAAGAGTAACGTCAGCCGTCTATATCTCCTATAGCTGAAAACATCACGCTAGCTGTAAGGTTTTCAGGTTTTATTTTTTGCCAGCGGGTCTTAGTAAATCTATAACTTGCTGTGGACCAATCCAGTCTGTTTTCATAAATCAGCAGGGTCAGGTACAGAAACAATGACCTATACTCCTTAGATGAACCCGTGATCGATAATGGTATAACAAGTTAATGATATAATAATCATTTAAATTTCACAATAAGATATATGTATGATTCGTAAAATATGTAATGAAAGCACATGCTGAAGACTCAGGGCTAGTTTTAGGTAATACCTGTAATTTGAAATTTGTAACATTCTGCAGAATGGCTCAGGCAAAAGCAGCAAAAAATAAGGAAGATAATGTGCAATCCATTTTTGAAAATAGAAACAAGAAAAAGAGTTCTTAAATGTTCTGAAGAGCCAGTCTTAATATATGGATGTGAATCATGTACAATAGGACAAGCGACAAGAAAATTCTGGAGGCTGTAGAAATGTGGTTTTACAGAAGAAAGTTGAGAATACCATGGACAGATAAGAAGAATAATGAAAACGTTTTGAAAGAGGCCAAAGCAAAAAGAAAGAGAGCTAATAACCAATGTTAGGATGAAACAATCAGTATTTTGCCATGTAATGGGCAGGGAACAGCTGGAATATATTGTAACAACAGGGAAAATTGAGGGACGAAGAGCTAGATGGAAGCAAAATGAAAAGATACCAAACAGCTTAAGAGAAGGACTTGTCAGAAGGTCAACAACAGAAATGATAAATAACTATCGAGATCAAAAGTTGTGGAGAGACATGATCGCCAGCAGGCATGGTACATGATGATAAACATCCTGTAATTGTTGTTCCATGCTCACTAAAACCAACCGTTTTCTTCCGACCGTTTACAAAATAATTGCTAGCAAATGGCCATTGTGTGTTATCCATTTTGTTTGAATGTTGAATAGAAACCATTGCTGCTCAGAAAGATTTTTTTCAGTTAGTTAAAATAAGATCAACTTCAAAGTACACCAAGCATCTCTATAGGTGATCAATTCCTTTCTTCAATATATATATACACCAACGTATTACAACTATCAATATCAACTTTATGTTGATTTACTAATCTTCCTGTCGCTCTTGTCTGGTCTTTAACTATTTCGACTTGCTGTTCTCTGAGTTTGGTCATTGTCTTTGGTCTATAATCACAAAATATTAGTTTAAAAAGGAAGTAAAGTACCCCCATCACACCAAGTGGCGTATAGGGAATATGGTGTTAGTGACCATACATTTTACAGACCTTCGGCACATGATTTTTGGGGTAATTTGGTCGGTATTACGCCTGTGCCGCTTTACTTTCCAGAAAGAAATTAGGTACCCATTAAAGACTGGGTGAACCGGTAGTTGTCGGTTGGGATCGAACCCTACCTCTTGTCCTTTGTTGTCCAGTTCACTAACCACTGAGCAATCGCGGCTCCCACAACGTATTAGTAAACATGAATGATGATGTGCGTCAGTTAACACTTTTTGCTAGAGCAGATTTTCAACGAGATTTATTTAAAATTGATTTGGGAGTCCGTCTCAACTAGAATGCAAATACAACTTAAAACACCAACCATCTAATGTACTAATGTAGACTGTTGAATGTTAGTATAGCTAATAATCCCCAAGTTAGTTTAACTTGCTGCGTACAACCAGTTTTCTCGATTTTTCGAGACGCCTCGGCAGCCTATTTGGTAAAAATTCATAATGTGCTACCGATGTTCGGACAACCTTTGTTCCATTCCCTCTTGAAGTTGTTGAATTGTACTCGAGGTTGGAAAAAAAAGTACTCCCACGATCGACCCAACCGTTGACATAAATGGGTACCAGGGTAGTACTCAGGGAAGGTGACGAATGTCGCCTCGCATTTTGAGTTTCGATGCTTGAGGTGACACTAGACAGGAGTCTCCGAACACTTCTGGATAAGCAACCGAGCACATATGGGTGAAAACTCGCATGCTAAGACACCAATTCAATTCTCGTAAAAAAAGTCAAGTACCCCCGTCACGCCAAGTGGCGTATACGGAATATGGTGTTAGTGACCATCAATTTTACAGACCTTCGGCGCATGATTTTTGGGGTAATGTGGTAGGTATTACACCCGTGCCGTTTACTTTCCCAGAAAAAAAAATCCAGTACCCATTAATGGCTGGGTGAACCCGGAAGCCGTTGGTGGCGATCGAACCCTACCTTTTGTCCTTCATAGACCAGTTCACTAACCACTGAGCTGTTGCGGTTCCCATTCAACTCTTGTACTTTTACTTTTGCTTTTACTTTTACTTTTGCTTTTACTTTTACTTTTACTTTTACTTTTACTTTTACTTTTACTTTTACTTTTGCTTTTACTTTTACTTTTACTTTTACTTTTACTTTTGCTTTTGCTTTTGCTTTTGCTTTTACTTTTACTTTTACTTTTACTTTTGCTTTTACTTTTACTTTTACCTTATCAGTTTTCTTCTTGATTGTGACCCAATGTACAAGCTTGTGCGCATCTATGTCGACGCACTTTATTGTGATGATTACAAAACTGTGCTACGGAGTTCGTGCACGGGATCCAGAGTTCTTCTTGGAGTTTTCACTATTTCAAGAAGATCGGATCATCAATGGATGGTCCCGGACAGCAATGATGATAAACTTAACATAACATAAAATGACATTACAAAAGTTATTTGCAATTAATACGTTGAATGAAGATGCAAATCAAATCCTACCAGGAAGACGCACTGAGAAATGTTTGTAAACAACTAATCAAATGACAGACAACTCAAATTCTGAACATCAGAAGAAAAAATAATTATTTAATTATTAAAGTGCATATTCAAAATATTGAAGAATAGTATGCGCAAAATGGTGACATTGTTTTCTTTTATGAATCTTTCATTACACTTTAGTGTCTTGTTGTTGTGTCTGAATAGAATGTTTCATTGCACTTTAGTGTCTCATTTTTGTCTCGGACTAGAATCTTTCATCACACTTTAGTGTCTTGTTATTGTGTCTGAATAGAATCTTTCATTACACTTTAGTGTCTTGTTGTTGTGTCTGAATAGAATGTTTCATTGCACTTTAGTGTCTCATTTTTGTCTCGGACTAGAATCTTTCATCACACTTTAGTGTCTTGTTATTGTGTCTGAATAGAATGCTTCATTACACTTTAGTGTCTCATTTTTGTCTCGGACTAGAATCTTTCATCACACTTTAGTGTTTCTTTGTTGTCTGAGACTAGAATCATTCGCAACACTTTAGTGTTTCTTTGTTGTCTGAGACTAGAATCTTTCATCACACTTTAGTGTTTCATTGTTGTCTGGGACTAGAATCTTTCATCACGATTTAGTGTTTCATTGTTGTCTGCGACTAGAATATTTATCACACTTTAATGTTTCTTTGTTGTCTGGGACTAGAATCTTTCATCACACTTTAGTGTTTCATTGTTGTCTGGGACTAGAATCTTTCATCACACTTTTGTGTTTAATTGTTGTCTGGGACTAGAATATTTCATCACACTTCAGTGTTTCATTGTTGTCTGGGACTAGAATATTTCATCACACTTTAGTGTTTCATTGTTGTCTGGGACTAGAATATTTCATCACACTTTAGTGTTTCATTGTTGTCTGGGACTAGAATATTTCATCACACTTTAGTGTTTCATTGTTGTCTGGGACTAGAATATTTCATCACACTTTAGTGTTTCTTTGTTGTCTGAGACTAGAATGTTTCATCACAATTCAGTGTTTCATTGTTGTCTGAGACTAGAATATTTCATCACACTTTAGTGTTTCTTTGTTGTCTGAGACTAGAATATTTCATCACACTTTAGTGTTTCTTTGTTGTCTGAGACTAGAATCTTTCATCACACTTTAGTGTTTCATTGTTGTCTCGGACTAGAATATTTCACCACACTTTAGTGTTTCATTGTTGTCTCGGACTAGAATCTTTCATCACACTTTAGTGTTTCATTGTTGTCTCGGACTAGAATATTTCACCACACTTTAACGTCTCATTGTTGTCTCGAACACGAATCTCACGGACACATTATTTATAAATACAATTAATTTAATTTTGCCAGAAAAGCAAAATCATCAATATGTGCATGAAAATATGAAGACAGTCATCGCCTGAAACGCTGGGAAACTGGTTGATAGATACTACCATGAGAGGACATATACTGTTATTTGCGGAAGAAGCAGAGAAAGGCTTAAAGCTATAACAAAAATATAATCACAAAAAACTATCATCCAGTGTTCCCCAGAGAGCTTTAAAGTGTCAAGACAATGTCTTCAAAAGATTATCAGATATATAGGTACATGATAATGAATCAAATTTCTATGTGTCACTTTGAAAATTCACTTATTATAACTATATATTTCACAAGAATCTTTACAGCTGAAACATATCTAACATTGCACTGGATAGAGTATACTGTCATCTTTAAACCCGACGATTAGAAATTATTGTTTATAGATTATTATAATCTGAATACAATTATTATATTGCAAAAGCGTTGGACCAGGAATTTAATGAAAATGATGCAACGATTGATTTGTTTACCTCCTAGGTATGGATCAGTAATTCATAAACTGCTCGAGACGAGAAAAACTAAGAAACATTACAAATCTCAACAGATAAGATGTATCAACATAATAGAAAAGGAGTGTACAATTAAGATAGAAACTATGATGTTGATCAGAATTGTTGGTGATACCACCAACTATCAAGGAGGGATCAAGTCATCATATTTCGCCTACGCGCTGGTCACAATAGAATGAGAAATCACATGTTCACCAAATTCAAAATAAGTACAACCAGCCTATGCCACTGTACACTGGACAATATGACTACAAAACATGTTCTACAGGATTGCCCCCAGTACACAGACCTGAGAAGAGCAATGTGGTCCACACCCACCACCCTGGAAGAAAAACTATATGGGGCAATCGATACGCTTAAAAAGACAGCTGACTTCATGAGAGAGTCTGGAATCCTACTCTGATTGAGTCTTGATCGCAGACAGAGAGAGAGAGAGAGAGAGAGAGAGAGAGAGAGAGAGAGAGAGAGAGAAACGAAAAATGTTGTTTAAAGATTTGTTACAAAACAATGTTTTAGTATTACATAAAGCGATTTAATTATGATAACATACTGAGCCAAATATATTTGTGTAATGTTGCTTAAATCTCATCCCTTTTGTAGGTCACAGTTAAGTCAATGCCAGGAGCTGAGCGTGCCCATGGTCGCCAAGTTCTGACTCTCTGTCTGACGTCAGGAAGGAGCAGCCATGGAATTATCATCAGGACAACTCGGGACTCACTCATCAATACCGCAGAGATGTACACTTTATACCTAAACAGATAGAGAGAGAGAGATAGAGATCAGCTTGATTATAACGTTGATTGCGATTGTGAACGTAAGTTCATTCGTTCTACACAACGTTAAAAGTACACTATATCATGTTTAGATACCATTTTGGAACTGCTTCAACAAACAATGTTGAACAAAAGCTAGCGAAATATGGCTATATTCATAAACATGTGTACATTTTTTATAAAATTAGTTAACACCGTCAAGTTATTTTTGTATACCTCATGACGAGAGTGGTCATCCAGTGGATACCATCACACTGTAACATACAAGGAAACGAACACGCAGACAAACTAGCTAAGGAGGGAGGGAGAGAGATTACCAAAACAGAACCATCTGGTCAACTATGATGAAATCACATCCATTAAGAAAAGCCAGTCACGTGAAAAATGAAAACAAGAATACCCAAAGTATAACGAGTGGGACGGATACCTCCAACTTAGAAAGGAGGGATCAAGTCATCATACGTCGTCTACGCACTGGCCACAGCAGAATGAGAAACCACATGTTCACCAAACTCATAATAGGAACTACCAGCCAATGTTATTGTGCCCTGAATAACATGACAACAAAATACGTTGACAGGATTGCCCCCCCACCCCCACAAGTATACCTCCCTGAAGAGAAACTCTACGAGGTAACCGAATCACTTCAACAGACAGCTGCCTTCATAAGAAAGTCCAGAATCCTAGTCTGCATAAGCCATGATAGCAATAGAAAATAAGAAGAAGAATACTCCGGGATACAAAAGTGCAGGAAACAAGGTGCTTCTATTTATTGTCTTGGCTGATCTCACAAAGAGAACATGGGTTCGCATCCTGGTGTGGTCCATCGTTTTTCCTCTCTGGAATGAAATAAAAACTCAGACCCGGACTCTTCGCGGCGACCGCTCAGGGCATTCAGCCTCTATTCTCCCGTCCTATATGTTTAAACATGGACGAGTAACATCAAAAGATGGACAAGTCAACCTATGACAGCCTGCACCATCAAAGTCAAGTAACAGAGTAGAATGGCGATCCATGGTAGCCAACCTTCGTTGCGGAGAAGGCACTCTATGATGATGATATGTTTCGCCGGCAGAACCAGTCAATGGGTAATTGTACCATAAAGAGGTTAATCTTACAAAGACATGAAATCGTGAGCAGGTCGGGACAATAAAGGGTGATATGTTGGATGCCCACATACTTTACTCAAGATGATTATGTCATTTCGCGACAATATGTCTATAGCTAGACTCGTCCAGTAGTAAGCTTTATTGAATAAGTAGTAATGTAGTAATTGTTGCTGTCATCATCAAGTACCGGGCCTGCTGGCATAGATGATCATGTCTATCCACAACTTTCGATCTCGACTTTTTTTTTATCATTTCTGTTGTTGACCTTCTGCCAAGCCATTATCTTAAGCTGTCTGGTACTTTTTCTCTTTGCTTCCCTCTATCTTTTCGTCCCTCAATTTTTCTAGTTGTTACAATATATTCCAGTTGTTCTCTTCTCATGACATGACCAAAAAATGATGATTGTTTCTTCATAATATTGGAAATTAGCTCTCTATTTGCTTAGACCTCTTTCATGACATTTGATTACTTATCTTAGCTGTCCTTGGTATTCTCAACATTCTTCTGTAAGACCACATTTCTACAGACTCCGGTAATTTTCTTGTCTGTTGTCCTATTGTCCATGATTCACACCCATATGTTAAGACTGGCTCTACATAACATTTAAGAACTCTTTTTCTTGTTTCTATTGTCAAAAATGGATTGCACAGTATCTTCCTCATTTTTTGGAAGGCTGCTTTTGCCTGAGCCATTCTTCATCTCACCTATTTTGTAAATCTTCCGTCTGAGGTTAACAAAGTTCCCAAATATTTAAATTCATTTGCCTGTTTTAATAATATTCCACTAGTCTTTATTTTGCACTGAGGTGATGTCTTTTTCTTTGTTGTTACCATCAATTCTTTCTTTTTGCTATTAATGCTGAGTCTTTTATTTTTGCTTTCTTTCACTATAATGTCCAACATTTCTTGTAACTCATTTTCACTCTTAGCGATTAAGACTGTATCATCAGCATACCTTAGATTATTTATATTATGACCTCCAATTGTTATTCCAGGCATGCCCCTTATGGATCTTAAAATAATCTCACGATAAATATTAAACAAATCTGGTGACAGCACACAACCTTGTCTAACACCCTGTTTTAATTGTTGAAACATTCCCAATTGGTTTCCAGTTCTTATGGCCGCTGTTTGTTGCCAGTACATGTTCTTTATTATTCTTAGATCTTTGCTGTATACGTTTATGCTTTCTAAAATTGTGATTATTTCTTGGTGCTTTACTTTGTCAAATGCTTTGGTATAATCTATGAAACATAGGTATAGATCTGTTTTCACCTCTATGGTTCTATCTACTAACGATCTTATGATATATGGCTCGTTCCTTTACCTCCAACAAAATCGCACTGTTCATCGCTAATTTCTTGGCTGATTTTGTTTCGCACTCTTCGCATGATGATTCTTAGTAATATCTTAGTCATGTGACTCATAAGGTTTATTGTGCGTTGATCATCGCATTTAATCGCACCAGATTTCTTTGGTAGGGCTATGAATATTGATTTGAGCGTGTCGTCTGGTATATATCCGCTGTTGTAGATATAATTCAATATTTTTGTTATTATTTCTATTCCAAAATCACCCATGGCTTCAATCTCTTCTTTAGTTATATTATCTAGTCCAGGAGCTTTTCCTGCTTTCATATTGCGCAAGGCGTCTTCCACTTCTTCTCTGAGTATTTCTGGTCCTTCTCCATTTTCCTTAATATTTACTTCTGTTCGTTGATCATTATAAAGAACTTTAATTAATGTTTTCTGTCCATCGTTCCTTTATGCTTTCTTGTTCAATCAACAGTTTTCCTTCCTTTGATCTTAAACATCCAGTTTTTGATTGCGTTTTTCTTCCTGTTAATTCTTCAATTTGTTGTTAGCATCTCCTTTTGTTGCAGTTCAATCTCTTTACACCTCTCTTTTAGCCATGCTTCTTTTGCTTCATTGCATTTTATTACAATTTATTTATTTAATCTCTTATACTCATCTTTATTTTCTGTATTTCTTCTCTTGTATCCATTAGCTGTAAAATGCCATCTGTCATCCATTTCTTTCTTGAATTTGTCCTAATTGGTGGTACGAACTCTTTTGATGTTTGTTGTAATGATTCTTTTAGCATTTCCCACTGTTTATCAATGCTTTGTATATTCTCTAATGCATTGTACCGGTTCTGAATTGTGATTTTATATTTGTCTTTCATCTTCTTGTCTGATTTGAGTAAATCTAAAGTTAACTTGATGTTAACTGAGGCTCGTTTTGTTGTTTTTAATTTTACTCTAAGCTTTCCCACAACTGGTACACTATTGTAATCTGCCCCTGGTCTAGTTTTCACACACACCAGACAGTTTCTAAATATATTGCTTATCATTATGAAATCAATGTGATTATGTGCGGTGTCTACTGGGCCTTTCCATGTCCACGGACGTCTTTCATGTTGCTTAAACCAGGTGTTTCCTCTCATAATGTTGTGTGTTCTTGCCCAGTCAATAAGTTTCTCACCTCTTTCATTCCTCTCGCCTAAGCCATAATGACCAACTACTTCCTCAAATCTACAATTGTAGCTGTAGAAACCGTATAATCATGTTGGTTTCGACAGACAATGAGCTAAGTGCCATTTATAAGTTCTTATCAGAGATTGCATTTTCTCCCTTTCTGCGAGTCTAGAATCAACAGCTTTTATCAAACTAAGTCGCCTGCTTTCAGATCAGAGTTTCCTGTCTACTTTCAAGTCAGAGTTTCAGGTCTTCTTCCAGATCAGAGTTTCCTGTCTACTTTCAGGTCAGAGTTGCCTATCTACTTTCAAGTCAGAGTTGCCTTTCTACTTTCAGATCAGAGTTTCCTGTCTACTTTCAGATCAGAGTTTCCTGTCTACTTTCAGATCAGAGTTTCCTGTCTACTTTCAGATCAGAGTTTCCTGTCTACTTTCAGGTCAGGGGTTTCTGTCTACTTTCAGATCAGAGTTTCCTGTCTACTTTCAGATCAGAGTTTCATGTCTACTTTTCAGTCTACTTTCAGATCAGAGTTTTGCCTATCTACTTTCAAGTCAGAGTTGCCTATCTATTTTCAGATCAGAGTTTCCTATCTACTTTCTGATCAGAGTTTCCTGTCTACTTTCAGATCAAAATTTCCTGTCTACTGTCAATTCAGAGTTGCTTATCTACTTTCATGTCAGAGTTGCCTGTCTGCTTCCAGTCGAATCTGTGCTAACTGTGATCGTCAAAATTTCTCAAACGTCTTCATTTCAAGGCTGCAGACGTATTTGTAACGTAAAAAGCGTTTTCTTTTCTTTTTTTCCGAAACCATACATTGCAAAAAGAATGTTTCTTGGTGCAATCTACGAATCCTGGTAAACCTAACTTTTTTACTGTAATCTTTACTACCACTTAGTTAAAGATAATGTGTTCAAGAGGCATGTTAACGTACTCATTGTTTGTAAAAATATGTATGTTTAGATAGTGATAGTCATTGATAAGTTTTCAGCGATAAGAAACTGAACGTTAAATTGTGGGAGAGATTTCTACGATTTGTTATACCACAAGCACGCACCAGTTTTTGCCCCTTTCCGGCTCATATTAGCGTCCTTTAAACGTCTTATCATTCTGTCCCAACTGTTTTATTTTATTTAATTTTTTTTTATGACCCTCAAGCTGCCACATTTACTAAAAGAAAAAAAATGTTCTTAAATACGTATCTTACCATAAGGGATTAGGAAAGAGGGTAGGGGAGTAGAATCAGTTTTAATATCTAATATGTTCTGTCGATCTTAGTCTGTTATATGAATCATCTTGAACTTTTGCGGGTAATGATCATACAGTTGGCCACAATAATAACATCAGATGGTGAGATGCACCACAGAAATAAAACGCAGAATAGCTCAGGCCAAAATGGCATTTCAGAAAATGAAAAATATCTTATGCAATTTATCTATGTCAATAGAAATGAGAAAGAGAGTTCATCGATGCTATATAGAACCAATTCTGACCTATGGATGCGAATCATGGACAGTAGACAAACAAATGAAAAGACGATTAGAGGCCACAGAGATGAGATTTCTCAGAAGAATATTGAAAGTTCCCTGGACAGCTAAAAAGACCAATGAGGAAGTTCTCAAAGAGGCCAACACAAAAAGGGAGCTCTTAAAAAACATCAGAAAGAAGCAACCAACATTTTTCGGGCACATCATGAGAAGAGGACAATTGGAATACTTGGTTATAACTGGCAAAAAAAAAAAAAAAAATAAAGGAAAGAGAGATCGCGGACGACAAAGAGAGAAAATACTGGATAGCTTGGTGTCATGGCATGGTTGTTTTTGTTGACGGATTGCCACGAGTTGATGCGGGCAGGTTGCCCTTTGACTCATTGATGTGGCGGGTCGTTATGGCTTTTTTGACATTCCCGGCTGGGAAACTACTAGTCCAGCCTAGAGGTACTTCAATACTGGGTCCTCAATCAGTAACAGCCACAACTACAGGGAAAACGTCGATCCTAGCTTCTGTTAGCCAGTCTGGTTTGACGCAGACTGTTTCCAGGGGAAACCACGAGGAGGTAGAACTGCTAGGTCTTGATCGGCTGATGGTGCGTCAACCCTGCAATTGCGACCTTCGGTCGCAGGCACTTCTGCTCCCCCAATCATATAGCATCACAATAAACAGGACAAATCTGAAACAAGTGCAACGTGTCAAATACTTGGGCACAATAATAACATCAGACGGAAGATGCACCACAGAAATAAAAAGCAGAAAAGCTAAAGGCCAAAATTGTGTTTCAGAAAATGAAAAATATCTCATGCAACAAGTAGAAATGAGAAAGAGAGTTCATCAGTGCTATATAGAACAAATTCTAACCTATGGAAGCGAATCATGGACAGTAGACAAACAAATTAAAAAACAATTAGAGGCCACAGAGATGTGATTTCTCAGAAGAATGTTGAAAGTTCAGTGGACAGCTAAAAAGACCAATGAAGACATTCTCAAAGAGGCCAACACAAAAAGGGAACTCCTAAAAACATCAGAAAGAAACAATATTTTTCGGCCACATCATGAGAGGAGGAACGTTGTAATACTTGGTTGCAAATGGCAAAATAAAAGGAAAGAGAGATCGCGGACGACAAAAAGAGAAAATACTGAATAGCTTGGTGTCATTTCATGGAAAACAGTCAACAACAGAACTGATACGATGAACTGTAGATAGAAGATTGTGGAAGGATATGATTGCATGCGCCAACCGGTATGGGACATGATGACGATCATGCAGTTAACATACATCCTTTTTGTAACCTTCAGTAACCGATCGGCTTATTATTTAATTAAGGAAACTTCAAATAAACTAAAGAAAACTAAATATAGAAAATGACATCACAGTTTTGTATTTCCTTTCAATATTCCCATGCTGATCACTCAACGACTAATATCGTAAATGCGAAAAATTGTAACAGGAACTATCGTACGTCGAGATATGTATGTCATCTACCGCAACTAGAACACGTTATTATAATTTTAAAAAAATAATAACATAATTTAATTAAAATATAATTTATTAAACATTAATTGTGAAAATATAAAAAAGTGTATGTATATTTTAAATAGCAATACGTTAATTCAATATTAATAATGAAGATAAATAAACTTACCATTTAACAATATTGTCAGTTATAGAAGTATTAGCCGTGACAATGCTTACTATCAGTTGCATGGCATCGCATAAGATGCAGAGTCCAACAGCAGTGACGTAAGCAAAAATATTGTCTATATCTGGTTCGGAACTTATGAGCTGTTCTTGCATAGAAAAGTACCTCGGAGTGAATACTCTATACCGCAGACCTGCAGCTACTATTAAAAGCAGAACCGATAGAATGATGGGAACAGCTGTGTTTACATATTGAAAGACATGATACGAGTCAAAAGTTGCGTAGAAGCAACCACTTATTGACCAAGGATCTCGGGAATAGTAATCATGGATAATAATTGGTACTACTATAAGGGAAGCAGCCCAAGGAAGAATTAGCAAACCAACAGTGCCCATTTTAATATATTTCGGTGTGAGTCTCGTTCTGGGATTAAAGTCCTTGATCTGAGCAATGAAGACAGCTAGAAGCATCACTACCAGCCAGTTAACGATGAAGTCTTGGATGAGTAGAAGATTGGACAAAACTGAGTAGAAAACACATCCAACATGCCAATCAATGAGCACACTAACCGCATCGGCAGGAATAATGAAGCCACTGTCAAGAAGATGAACCAGTAGAGTGTTACAGATGATCTTGTTACGTAGACGTGACCGCATGTCACGTGACGTCAGCATGGCAACCAGGAACCACAAGTTGACTAATGTCCCCACGACAGCTAGATAAATCGCAACTGCACTGTATATCCGACTGAGCATTTTAATTTCGGAAAAGATTTCGTCAAAATCAACATCCGATGTATATGTGTAGTTTGTTCTGTTAGTGCCCATAGTTGTTGTAACCTTTTTTAAAAAAAAATAAATTCGATCACTGGTGATATCTATTAAGATAGAACAATGTTCCACTGGTGATATCTATTGAGATAGAACAATGTTCCCCTACTAGCACCAAGAGACAGAAAAATGTAATTTTGCTAATTAAAGAAATATATAGGAAAGTATATAATAATTATTGAGTCGCGTGAAAGTAACTGTTTGATCACCCACAACAAAAAACTGTCCACAATAACAATAATTGTGTTGCCTAACAGAAAAGAAATTCTCTTAAGAAATATTTGTTAAATTCAAAAGTGTCGACTGGTCGCAATAATTGCAGTCTGCTCAATGTTATTTGCTCTGTTGTTGACGTCGTTTGTTTCCATCAATACAAACACTTCACTGATGGCATTGTGACGACATGCCTGCTGGAAAATATATACAAAAAAGCGTGATTAAATTGTTGTCAATGAATGGACTTGTCAATAACACTGTAATGAAATATTAAAGGGGCGTATTTAATAAGTAAACAATGAAAGCTTACTCGTGTTGATGAGACATTACAAATATTATGTGAGAGAATAAGTCATCAGGAAAGGGGGGGGGGGGAATTGCAAGGTGTACGAGGCAGATCAAGACTAAATGGATGTATGACATCAAAAGATGGAAAGTTGACATAAAAAGCTGGAATGTTAACATCAAAAGATGGAATGTTGACATCAAAAGATGGAATGATGACATCAAAAGATGGAATGTTGACATCAAAAGATGGAATGATGACATCAAAAGATGGAATGATTTCATCAAAAGATGGAATGATGACATCAAAAGATGGAATGTTGACATCAAAAGATGGAATGTTGACATCAAAAGATGGAATGTTGACATCAAAAGATGGAATGTTGACATCAAAAGATGGAATGATTTCATCAAAAGATGGAATGATGACATCAAAAGATGGAATGTTGACATCAAAAGATGGAATGTTGACATCAAAAGATGGAATGTTGACATCAAAAGATGGAATGTTGACATCAAAAGATGGAATGTTGGCATCAAAAGATGGAATGTTGACATCAAAAGATGGAATGTTGACATCAAAAGATGGAATGTTGACATCAAAAGATGGAATGATAAATCTATGACAGCGTGTAATATGTTAAGGCAAGAGCCAGCGTTACATGACTTTAAACGGCGTTCATTGATAGCCAACCTTCGATATGGCGATGACAACCAATGAATGAATGGTAAATATAATCAAATGTTACAAACAAACATTGAAAGCCACAGTGAGAGCGAAATTAACACCTTCTTAACATGTATATAGATTATCATTGAAGTCCATGGACAGATAACAGATGCAGGACAGCTTACAAATGCATTTGAAATAAGAACAGGAGTAAGGCAGAGATGCCTTCTATCTCCATTTCTATTTCTACTGGCCATAGATTGGATTATGAAATAAACTCAGAACAAAAAAGTGGAATCCGGTGGTTACTGATCAAGCAACTTAATGACTTCGACTTTACTGACGACACAGTTCTCCTATCACACAATCATCAACAGATGCAATATAAAATGAGCATACTTGATGAGAGATCACAACAGCTGGGACTGAAAATAAATAGAGATAAGACCAAAATTATGAGAATTAACGCAGTTGGCAATAACTAAATAACGATAGGAAAAATACCTCTACTAGACGTACAATCTTAAATGGGTATGGTTATTCGAAGGCCCCGGTGTCACTGCAAAGGAATGGAAATCCATAACTGTTCAACCGCCCGTGCCAGTGGAATCATCCGAATTATGATCTTATCGAATATCAAAACAAAGAAAGGCAATCCCCATCGTAGCAAACACAGCACATTTCAAAAGACATATGGCGTATTATAACACCGACAGTGAACGCATCTGAACTGTCCTTCGTCATACGATATCATTATTCATCGTAAACATACTGAATATAGAAACATCATCTGGATGAAACACACAGCTCACGGTGTGCACAGAGCACTACTCAGTAACTCCGGCAGCAATCCGAGTTTGAATATGAGGAAACTGCAACAAGGAACACTTTTCAGACAGTGGTTCAAGGACTCCCTGTTGTCTATCCGCCATATTGGCCGAAAGTTTCATTATCACATATATCTGGGCAGTAATATGGACAAAGAGGGAGGAACAGAGAATAATATAAAAATAATGATATCAAACATAAGAGGATCACTCGTTGCAATGGGAAGCAAATGGAAATCCAAAGAAATTGTGTTAAAAACAAAAATAAACGTTTTCAACTCCATTGTTAAGTCAGTCCTATTATATGGATATGAAACACGGAGAAGGAGACAAAATGACAGTCTTGAAGATATATGCCCTTAATAGTGGATGCTTGTGCGAAATAAAACATACAATTATGGAAAAGTACAAGTCAAATGCCAGTGGATAAAGAAATACGGCGAAAACGATGGTGCTGGATATGATACGCACTGCGGTGGCCTACTGATGGTGTTATATATAAGGACATTTTTTGGAATCCCCAGGGAAAAAGACAAAGAGGAAGACCAAAATATTCAGAGAAGTCAAGTGGAAGCAGAGATAAAAATGACGGGGAAGACATGGAATGATCTTAAAAGAATGGCAAAAAACAGACCGGCTTGGAAAGTGTTTGTTGAAGACCTATGCTTTACAGGGAGATGAAAGGTAGAGAATGATCATAGTTTTATCTATGTGATGTCCATATGTTATCCACAAACACATTACTGGAGACTAGAGAAATGTGCTTTTACAGTATATTGTTAAATAAGCAGGGACTGTTAACAGGAACAAAGCATGGGAGATCACTATCTGCGAAATGAGGCGCTTGAGAAAGACAAAAAAAAAAACAAAAAAAAACGACGTTTATATATATGTGTACATTGTGTGCACCGAATTGGACTACTATCGGCCAACTAATACGACTGCAGTAAACCGTTGAAATGGAGCATGTTAAAAACTTGCGTTACAAGCAGCGGATTGTGATATAATTTCTCGTTTTAGCGAAAGAAACTGCTGTGAACATTCAAAAGCGCCTATGCCATGTGTATGGAAGTTTTTCAGTCGACAAGAGCACAGTAAGTTGTTGGTTTCAGAGAATAAAAGAATCGGAAAGTGGAGATGAGGAGCTTCTTGATCGGTCGCACTGTGGACGGCCTGCCGCAGCCACGAATTCAGAGATGTTGAAATGTGCTGAGGGCATTATCCTTACTGATAGGTGCATCGCTACTCAACAAATGGCCTTAATGTTGTCAGTCAGCATTGGTAGTGCACATGCAATTATACAAATACAAAAAAACACTCTCGAATCCTCTCAGATTTGTTCGAGATGGGTTCCACGAAATCTTTCAAATGAGCACCGATTGCAAAGAAAAGCAATTTCTTCTCAATTGTTGGAGCGTTTCAATTATGATTGAGAGAACGGTTTGGCTAAGGTTGTTACAGGTGACGAAACCTGGGAACATCTTTTTGGACCTGAGACAAAAAGACAACCAATGGAGTGGCATCATCCATACACACCACAAAGAAAGGACAGCTGGAAAGGTCATGGTCACTGTCTTTTGGGGCATTGAAGGTGTGATTCTTGTGTATGTTATGTCAAGAAGGGAGACAATCAATTCACAAGCTTACATTAAGACATTGAAGATGTGAGTCTTGTGGATGTTATGTCAAGAGGGGAGACAATCAATTCACAAGCTTACATTAAGACATTGAAGGTGTGATCCTTGTGGATGTTATGCCAAGAGGGGAGATAATCGTTTCTCAAGCTTACATTACGACATTGAAGGTGTGATCCTTGTGGATGTTATGCCAAGAGGGGAGATAATCGTTTCTCAAGCTTACATTACGACATTGAAGGTGTGATCCTTGTGGATGTTATGCCAAGAGGGGAGATAGTCGATTCACAAGCTTACATTAAGACATTGAAGGTGTGATCCTTGTGGATGTTATGCCAAGAGGGGAGATAGTCGATTCACAAGCTTACATTAAGACATTGAAGGTGTGATCCTTGTGGATGTTATGCCAAGAGGGGAGATAGTCGATTCACAAGCTTACATTAAGACATTGACTGTGTGATCCTTGTGGATGTTATGCCAAGAGGGGAGATAATCGATTCACAAGCTTACATTAAGACATTGAAGGTGTGATTCTTGTTGATATTATGTCAATAGGAGAGAGAATCAATGCGCAAGCTCACATTAAGATACTGAATAAACTCAATCAACGTTTTCGCAGATTCGGCTGAACAAGAATCCAGCAGACCTGCATCTCCTCCACGACAATGCGCGTCCTTACACAAGTCTGGCCACACGGGAAACGATCACCCGATTTGGTTGAACTATATTCCGCCATCCACCATACAGTCCTGATTTGGCACCCTTTAATTTCCACCTCTTTGGCCCACTTAATGATGCCCTCCGTGGAACAAGGTTTGAAGGTGGTGGAGTGATTCACGCAGCCAAGAAATAGCTCCACGATCAAGTCAAAGACTGTTACAGGCTAGGAATGTACTTGTTGCGCGCTGGCGTAAAGCTGTACAAATGGATAGGGATTAAGTTAAATGATACCGATATTAATATGACATATCCATATATACTGTGTAAAAAATTAAACTTTTTGATTTGCGAATCCCGAGAAAACCAATATGGTGCATTACTTTCTGAATGCACTATGTACAAACAACAAATATAAGTCCGGACATTTAGTAAGACTGAAACCAGATGATGCAAAATCAGAAGCTTTCATGCTGAAATCATCAGGACAGAGAGAAGGACGAGACCATGAAAGATGTTTAGACGGATAAATTATAGACGCATGCTGGAACCAATGTATTTCTATCCAAACAGAATCCTGATACGCTTAAGAACGGCATTATATCTTTTAGGGAAACCCCCAAAAGGACTTGCAATACGACATATACTGGGATTTAACTATATTCTTTATTCCTTCTGCGACGCAACAAGGCAACAGTAGACGGACAAAAGAAACAAAGGTAACAGGGGTAATGAACATTTTATATAACAAACCACCCTACAGGAGAGGACTTAATTTTTATTTAAAACATAGTTCAAATCTTCTTGCCTTAGATTAGAAGTGGAAAACGTGATATATGCTTCTTCAATAAATTAGAGTTTTATCATATGTTAAACGTAAATAATAATACATTTACAGAAAGATTAAAGTCAATACAGGTAAAATGAGACAACAGAAGTAAAAATGCTGTTTAAATGATTGAATGAACTGTTTTTAGCTTGACATTTTTAAAGATTTATTTTAGAATTATTTAAAAAAATATTCTTATATGAATCAAGCGGTATAGTGTCATATATCACTAAACAACTTACCAGACTGAAGGCAGAAATAACGAAAAAAGCAATGTAAACTTGGTCATAAGTTTTAGGTTTTTTTTTTTTTTTGCGATACCACACATTAAAATCCAGCACAAAAACATGGCCTATGTTTTACTTGTTCTTTGTGACGATACTCGTATATCAAGTGTCGAAGCTTTGACGTGGAGAAGGACATAGATAGCACTTGACCCTAACATAATGTTTGACATACGTGATGGCGGTCGTTATGTTTGAGAAAAGTTATTTAACATGAATGTTGTGATTGTACTCTAAGATGCTTTCAGCGTTACACGGATGTAGAACGGCATTAAGAACGGCATTATATCTTTTACTGAGTGATTCGATGAGCATGATAAAAAAAGTGGAGGCGGGCTTTGTACGCATGCAATGGGTAGAGTCGTTGCAGAAATCCAAAATACGTAAGGTTACCTTTGTCTATGTCCCTGGACATGCGGGAGTATGGGGAAATGAGAGAGCGGACAGGTTGGCTAGCTGCGCTGTCGTTGAGGACGGGCAACCGATGGATCGGGCGGACATCATCAATGCCCTTCGAGATGTTGGAAGAGCACAGGACTTCGACAAACACAGATCAACGTCACTTCTTCGGATGATGGAAATAGGAGTTAAGATGGGCACGGCCAGAAATGAGAAACTTGGTGGCCGTGTAAGAAGACTTATCAACCAACAAAGAACTGGAGTCGTCAGTCGCTGGACACTGAGGGAATTGCTGAGGAGGGGATCTGAGCACCGATGGACATGTTCGGAGTGCAATGATGATGACCCGCAAATAACTCAATAACTCAATAACGGATGTAGAAGACTAAGGACACAACATAGAAGACTAAAGACACAACGTAGAAGTCTAAAGACACAACATAGAAGACTAAAGACACAACATAGAAGTCTAAAGACACAACATAGAAGACTAAATACACAACGTAGAAGACTAAAGACACAACGTAGAAGATTAAAGACACAACGTAGAAGTCTAAAGACACAACATAGAAGTCTAAAGACACAACATAGAAGTCTAAAGACACAACATAGAAGACTAAAGACAACGTAGAAGTCTAAAGACACAACATAGAAGTCTAAAGACACAACATAGAAGACTAAAGACACAACATAGAAGACTAAAGACACAACGTAGAAGTCTAAAGACACAACATAGAAGTCTAAAGACACAACATAGAAGTCTAAAGACACAACATAGAAGTCTAAAGACACAACATAGAAGTCTAAAGACACAACATAGAAGACTAAAGACACAACGTAGAAGTCTAAAGACACAACATAGAAGTCTAAAGACACAACATAGAAGTCTAAAGACACAACATAGAAGTCTAAAGACACAACATAGACGACTAAAGACACAACGTAGAAGACTAAAGACACAACGTAGAAGATTAAAGACATAACGTAGAAGACTAAACCACAACGTAGTAGGCTAAAGACAAAACGTAGAAGATTAAAGACACAACGTTGAAGACTAAAGACACAACGTAGAAGATTAAATACAAAATGTACAAGACTAAAAAAAAACAATAGAAATCATCATCATCATCATGTACCTTACAGGTTGGCGTAGGCGATCATGTCCTTCCACAATCGTCTAACTACAATGCATCGTATCAGTTCTGTTGTCCGTATTTCATGTCATGACAGCAAGCTATCCAGTTTTTCTCTCTATTTTTTTCGCCCGCGATCCCTCTTTCCTTTTATCTAGCCATTTGTAACTAAGTATTACAACTATCTATGTCAATAGAAATGAGAAAGAGAGTTCATCGTTGCTATATAGAACCAATTCTGACCTATGGAAGCGAATCATGGACAGTAGACAAACAAATGAAAAGACGATTAGAGGCCACAGAGATGGGATTTCTCAGAAGAATGTTTAAAGTTCCCTGGACAGCTAAAAAGACCAATGAGGAAGTTCTCAAAGAGGCCAACACAAAAAGGGAGCTCTTAAAAAACATCAGAAAGAAACAATCAACATTTTTCGGGCACATTATGAGAAGAGGAAAGTTGGAATACTTGGTTACAACTGGCAAAGTAAAAGGAAAGAGAGATCGCGGACGACAAAGAGAGAAAATACTGGATAGCTTGGTGTCATGGCATGAAAAACAGTCAACAAAACTGATACGATGCACTGTAGATAGAAGATTGTGGAGGGACATGATCGTCTACGCCAACCGGTATGTTACATGATGAAGATTACAACTTTCCTCTTCTCATAATGTGGCCAAAAAAATTGATTGTTTCTTTGATGTTTTTAGAAGTTCCCTTTTTTATGTTGGCCTCTTTGAGAATTTCCTCTTTGGACTTTTTAGCTGTCCAGGGAACTTTCAACATTCTTCTGAGAAGTCCCATCTCAAAATTATTTTTTTTTAAATGGGGGTACCACTAGAAGGTGAAGCAGGTTCTTGTTCAGTTCTGTTGTTCGCCGATTGCGAAACCTGGAGTCAGCTGTGAGTCGGTCTTAATCCAATTCTTTATGGGCATTTCGACGTCTCAAAAGACAGTTTGACAAGCACAAAAAGGTCAGTGGCCGTTGGGGATACGACGTTGCGAAGTCTACAAGGAGCAACTGGTGGCATGTAACGTGCACTTCTACAAGGTATGGTGACGGCTTTACGAAAAAAAGAAGACAACAAAATATTCACGTTTCGGCCTACATGTGACCTTCTTCAGAAAACGAGAAAATAAACGGACAAAGGAATGTAGAAAAACTAGACTATTTCTATAAAGAGCGGGAGTAGTGAATCAAGGAGAAATAGAAACTGGGATAAAAAATGAAATGATGAAATAAAATGGAGATGTATGGTTATGGTTATTGTTAGTCGAAGGCCCTGGCATCACTGTCATCAAATTAAAATCCATAATTGCGCAACCGCCAGTGCCAGTGAAATCATCCGAATGAAAACGTATCCCTTTGAATGATCCAAACAAAGAAAGGCAGTTGCAGTCCCCATCATAGCAGCTACAGCACACGCCAAACGATATAAGACCAAGTGACACACAAAGTGAACGCAGCTGAACTATCCTTCCTCATACGATATAATCATTTATCGTAAGCAATTGGAATACTGAAACATTATCCGGATGAAACACACAGCTCAATGGAGATAATACATCATAATAGAATAATAACTAGTATTTAATAAAAACTAATACATTTTTAAAAATATTATAAATTAATTAAAACACGAATAATGCAAGGCTTAGCTGAAACTCGGCCCAGAAGCTCCCAGAGTGTGGCGGCTCTAAGTCAAATGTGAATATAATGGGAAATAAGAGAGGGGTGGGAGAATAAATATAAAAAGAGAACTACTAAATACAATTAAGACAAGACAAATGAAATCTTTGGGGCATGTTAAAAGACACAACAGCCTAATAAATGTATAATTGGAAGGGAAAATACAAGGAAAAGAAGGCAGAGGCAGACCAAGACTAACATGGACGAGTAACATCAAAAGATGGACAAGTCAACCTATGACAATATCCACCATCAAAGCAAGAGACAGAGTGGAATGGCGATCCTTGGTAGCCGACCTTCGTTGCGGAGAAGGCACTCGATGATGATGATGATGGGAGAATAACCAGTTACGTGATTAGACGAAAAGGCTGATAGAATTTTGAGATGGGGCGTTCAAGGTTTAGACGGGTATCATCCGAGATAGAGAAATGTTTACTAGGGTGGGAAAACATGAGAAAACAAAGCCAGACGAGTCTCGAGCAACAAGGGGATAAATACGGCGCTATAGGGTATCATAGCCGCGATAGCTCAGTGGTTAGTAAATTGGACTACAAAGAACAAGGGGTAGGGTTCTATCCCAACCGACAACTTCCGGGTTCACCCAGCCTTAAATGGGCACCGGATTTTTTCTGGAAAAGTAAAGCGGCACGGGCTTAATACCGACCACATTACCCCAAACCCCATGTCCTGAAGGTCTGTAAAATGTATGGTCACTAACACCATATTCCCTATACGTCGCCACTTGGCGTGACGGGGGCTCTTTACTTTTACATTTTAGGATATTATGGGAAACTGGTATAAACACCGGGTGAGACCTACAAGGATGGATGGGGTGGAAGTGTTTCTGAAAGAATTAGTATAATAGCAGATATATGGAAATGGAATAAAAATAAAGAAAAGAGTAAGATAATACTGGATTATACAATGGAAGAGAAGAGTGTGGCACTTTCAGAATTATAGGACATGAAACAGTAAAAATTATAGAGTGTGAAAGATTTATAATTATAGGACATGAAACAGTAAGAATTATAGAGTGTGAAAGATTAAGAATTATAGGACATACAGAAGTAAGAATTATAGAGTGTGAAAGATTAAGAATTATAGGACATACAGAAGTAAGAATTATAGAGTGTGAAAGATTAAGAATTATAGGACATAAAAAAGTAAGAATTATAGAGTGTGAAAGATTAAGAATTATAGGACATGAAGCAGTAAGAATTATAGAGTGTGAAAGATTAAGAATTATAGGACATAAAAAAGTAAGGATTATAGAGTGTGAAAGATTAAGAATTATAGGACATAAAAAAGTAAGAATTATATAGTGTGAAACATTAGGAATTATTTACTGTGAAACATAAAGAATTATAAGACATGAAACCTTAAGAATTATATAGTGTGAAAGATTAAGAATTATATAGTGTCACACATTAAGGATTATAGAGTGTACTAAAAGTACTAAAAAATAATTCATATATAAATACTGACTTGAGCTAGAAATGATAATTTGTGTGTGTGCTGTCAACACTAAAACTACTTCCATGAGACATGAGTTTTAGGAATGAGTGGAATATATAGGCTCAGACATCAACAACTACAAACGTTGCAAATTTTCTAAGATTGTAACTAAAATGTCACTTTGAGATTAAAACAAATAGCCGCGTCGAGTTTAGAGTAAACTATTTTGACTGTTACAAGAATGGAAGACGTGCCCACCTGATTGGAAGCGACAAGTCCATTCATTAGACTGTGACTAGACCTCCCGTTCAACACATAAAACACGATGTCCATGGCAGTAGTGAAGTTATAGAATCATCATAACCGCATACTGGACGATCCCATAGGTGCTTCAATATCCCCCTTGAGAATCCCGAGAAAATCCAAGAGTGTTCTTCATTGACGTGCACAAACTACGTAGAACGAGCTAGATTTCATGGTGTGAGTAGATCTTTACTGACAATCTTGCTCGGGCAGCAACCACATTTATGTTCTTCTATTTCCAATTAGAAGTTCTTTAACGTAGGGTCAAGGCAAAGAAATGTATAAAAATGCGAAGCCGCAGTAAAGCTAGTTGTAAGGAGAAATGAAACAAATATATGAAGAAAAAAACAACATTTAGAAGCAAAAATTGAAAACATTGCAATTATTACGTAAAGCTTTAATCGTTTCTCCCATATTTTCATAATTTCTCCTCACAATTAGCTTTGCTGTAGCTTCGCTTTTGTATGCATTGCTTTGCTTTGAACCTACTAGTACAATATCGCTGCTACTATGTTTGAATATCGTCCTAAGTGTTTACTCTAGAACATATCTGTGTGTGTATTGTATGTTTGTTCCTGTTGAAGGCCTATTGGACCGAAACGTTGTTCTAATTTGCGTCGTCCTTTCTCTTACTCTACCCATCCTTACCTCCTAATCCTCCCTCTCCCATAACCCACCTTTCCTCCTACTCTAACCTACCTTACTCCCTAATCCTCCCTACTACCTAACCCTCCCTCTTCACTAATCATCTCCTTCCTTCTACTTTACCCTAACTTGCCTTCTATACCTCCTTCCCAATAATCTTTCCTTCTACCTTATCCATCTCCCCTCCCCTACTCTACCCTCCCACACCTTTCAATATTTCCAGTCACGTCAGTTGTCAACAACAACAGGACAAGTTTGGGTTCGTCTAGTTCCTGGCTATGTTGGAAAACTACTAATCCAGCCTAGAGGTACTGCAATATTAGGTCTTCTATATCAGTAAGAGCCACCACAACAGGGTACGTGGCTATCCTAGCTTCTGTTCACCAGCCTGTTTTGATGCAAGGTATTATCCCAGAAAACCTACGAAGAGATAGAACAGCTAGGTACCTGACAATTGATAGTACGCCGACCATGTTATTGCGTCGGCATGTCGGACACACTTAACCATCCACTTTACAAAGACCAGTTATTTTCTATAGTCTAGGCTGTCTAGTGGTAAGTTTTTATTTTCCATGGTTAGGGGGACTTTGAGTATTTTTTTTTCTCAAAAATAGGCGACAGCCTAAAACAGGTTTGGGAACTGCTACATTGTAACAGTATGTTCACTGTTTCTATGTATAGTCATGGGACGTGACAATTTTATCAAATCGAACGACATTAATTAACAATCAACAAACACGTAGCGTCATCAACAGTGAGGAACTTAACATTTTTAACATCTATAAATATCTGGGATCTGTAGTAACTAACAATGGAGACTGTCAGAAACAGATCAAATGAAGATTAGCAATAGCAACATAAACATTAAACTTCCCTATAGCGATATGTGGATGTGAATCACGGACAATCTCGCACAGCAAAAAGGAAAATCCATTCATTCGAAACAAAATGCAATAGAACATTTTTTAAAGATACCTTCGATAATGAAAAGAGCACGGAAAACATATTAAAAGATAAAAACACTAAAAAAACTATTTTAAAAAGGCAGAATAGTCAAGGAAGACAGTGGTTCATACGTTATGACCACGAGTAGCATGACGATGGAGGTGATGGCAGTGACCAAGCCAATCACCCGGCTAGAGTCACAAGACTACACCCACGCCTGTATACTGAATGATTCGATGCAAATGATATGACAAGTGGAGGCGGGACTTGTACCTAGGCAATGGGTAGAGTCATTGCAGAAGTCAAAAATATCAAAGAGGCAGTCAAATACTCAGGTGTTCCCCGCCACACACGCAGATATATACGCAGGTGTCCTCTGCCATACAGACAGAGTTATACCCAGATGCCTCCCATCATACAGGGAGACATATACTCAGGTGTCCCCCACCATGTAGGGAGATATTCCTTTTTTTCAGAGATTTTTTTCTATTTATTTTCCATGGGCATTGACCATTTTCGGTCTAATCTTTGTTTTTAATACTTTAACGTGCGCAGAATGTACACTAGGCCTCCATTTTACGTCGTTAACCATGAGGGCTAGACATCGGATTTCAATCTCCAGAGATCAGGGGAGGGTAATGCTACAAAGAAACCAGATTGGATTTTTTAAAATCTTTAAATAAATTTTGCTACTGACTGTGGTGTGAATCGAACCAGTGACCTTCTTATCCTGATGTCGACATTTTGCCTCTAGACCATGCAGCGGGGGACATCTGAGTATATGGCTCCGAACTCGGCTATAACACCATTCTACAGAGGAAACGAAAGTACTAGGTCACGTCAAAAGACACAGCGGGTTGGGAAGAACAATAATGCAAGGCACGGTTCCTGGTAGAGGCATTAGGGGCATACCAAGATAAAGGCATAAAGAGACGTTGAACATGACAACAAAAGAAGTGGGAAATCCGGCTATGATACAGAAATTTTGTCAAACACAGGCTGTGGTGAATGCAACATTCTGCAAATGTGCTATCTGATGGTGACTGCTGCCAGTAGTTCAGTGGGTACATACTTTCAAAATCAAATCTTTACCCTATCACATTCTCCAAAATGGAGTAAAATGTGCGTCCTTTCAGATATCCCCCAGCATCATCATTGAGTGCCGTCACCACATCGAACTTTTGCTCAAAAATTTCAATTTATTTGAATTGTGTTTAGTAGTTTTCTTTTCTTTTTATTTGTTTTAAAAACGTTTCTTTTCTTTTCTTTACATAGAATTCTTCCTACTCTTTTAAAAATCCACATTTCTAAGGCTTCAATTTTATGTTCTCTTTTCTTGTCTAATGTCCATGTTTCAGCGCTATATAGGAATATTGAGAAGATGTAACATTTTGCTATTCGTAGTTTTAATCCTGGTGTTATTTGTGTTTATGTTAGTATATTTTTCATGGCATAAAAATTACTTTTTGCCATATCTATTCTTTTGTTTATTTCAGTTATATATTACATTTTCCATCACTGGTTATAATATGTCCCAAGTAGCTGTAGCTCTGAACTGTCTCCATATGTATTCCTTCAACTTTAATATTTATTTATAGGTCTTGAGAATTTTCTTTGTTTATGATCATAGTTTTAGTCATTTTGATATTCATATCTTGTCCATTTATTTTGCTTGTCATATTTATTGCATTAAGTAAATGTGGTAGATCTTTAGGATTTTCAGCTAGTAGTACAGTATCATCAGCATATCTTAGGTTAATGATTATCGACCGTCTTTATCTTGGTATGAATCTGATGCCTCTTACAGGAACCGTGCCTTGCATTATTGTTCTTCCCAACCCGCTGTGTCTTTTGACGTGGCCATAGTATTTTTGTTTCCTCCGTAGAATGGTGTTTATAGCCGAGTTTGGAGCCATATACTCAGATGTCCCCCGCTGCATGGTCTAGAGGCAAGATATCGACTTCTGGACAAGAAGGTCACTAGTTCGACTCCCACCACAGTCGGTAGTAAAATTTATTTAAAGAATAAAAAGAGAATAGAATCTAATTTCTTCGTGTCTTTACAGCTTTTTTTTCTTCCCTGTTCTCTGGAGATTGAGATCCGATGTCTAGTCCTCTTGCATAACGGCGTAAAACGAAGGTCCCGCGTGCCTGATGCGCACGTTAAAGAACCAACATAAAAAGATTAGGCGAAAAATGGTTACTGCATCAGGAAAAGAAATAGGGAAAAAATATTCTAAAAGAAACAGTAATATTTTCGATGATAACAAAAATTAGAGTACTTCTGAAATAAAGAAAATCTGCCTCTATGGTGGGGGACACCTGAGTATTTTCTGCTTGTAAGGTGGAAGACATCTGAGTATGTGGTTTCCTGTATGGTGAGGCACAACTGAGTGTATGGCTGACTGTATGGTGAGGCACAACTGAGTGTATGGCTGACTGTATGGCAGGGAACACCTGAGTAAAAACCTGCTTGTATGGCGGCGGAAACCTGAGTATATGGATGCCTGTATGGGGGTGGGTATATCTGAGTATATGGCTGCCTGTATTGGGGTGGGTATATCTGAGTATATGGCAGCCTGTATGGGGGGGGAGGGGGATATATATGAGTATTTGGCAACCTGTTTGTGGGTGGGGGGGCACCTGAGTACACGGCTACCTGTATGGTGGGGACATCTGAGTACACGGCTACCTGTATGGTGGGGACATCTGAGTACACGGCTACCTGTCTGAAAATAACAGTCCCCCCAGACTTCTCTAGATATGTCAAATAAATTTAATCAATCAAAGTCATCGATCAATGAAAAATAACAAGTTGCTACTAGACAGTCAGACTATGGAAACTAACTGGGCTTCGTAAAATAGTTGGTTAAGCGCCTCCGTCCTGCCGTCGCAATACCAGTGTCGGCGTTCTATCAACAGCCAGGGACCTAGCAGTTCTACCTCTTCGTCGGTTCTCTCAGATAATACATTGCGTCAAAACAGGCTGGTTAACAGAAACTAGGATCACCATGTTCCCTGTTGTTGTAGCTCTTACTGATATAGAAGACCTAGTATTGCAGTACCTCTAGGCTGGATTAGTAGTTTCCCAACATAGTCTTAAACCAGACTAATTCTGAGCAAAAGTGCACCCTGCTCTCGTGGCATTAAGTCAACAACAAGGTGAAAACGTTCCTTTAGTTTTGGTATTGGAAGCATTCTAGGAGGTCCGTGCTGTACATGTTATACCACTGTCTCGAAGTATCAGCGGTAATATATAATAAATATATCAGTATATTTATTAGCTTCGCTACAGCGGTGACTGAGGCCTGCCCTGTGGACTTAGCACTGCAGCCAACCAGACTTTAGGACACCAATGTAAGGAGTTTTTACTGAACAAAGAGACATGTCCTAACCATCCCTCCCCTACACTCTACCCTACCTTACACCCTAACCATCCGTTCCCACAACACTATCTTATCCCCTAACCTTCCCTCCCCCTGCTCTACATTACACGCGAATCCTGCCTCCCCCTACTCTACATTACACGCTAATCCTCCCTCCCCCTTCTCTACATTACACGCTAATCCTCCCTCCCCTACTCTACATTACACGCTAATCTTCCCCTCCCCTGCTCTACATTACACGCTAATCCTCCCTCCCCTACTCTACATTACACGCTAATCTTCCCTTCCCCTGCTCTACATTACATGCTAATCTTCCCTTCCCCTACTCTACCTTACACACTAATCTTCCCTTCCCCTGCTCTACATTACACGCTAATTCTCCCTCCCCTACTCTACATTACACGCTAATCTTCCCTTCCCCTACTCTGCATTACACGCTAATCTTCCCTTCCCCTACTCTGCATTACACGCTAATCTTCCCTTCCCCTACTCTACATTACACGCTAATCTTCCCTTCCCCTACTCTACATTACACGCTAATCTTCCCTTCCCCTACTCTACATTACACGTTAATCTTCCCTTCCCCTACTCTACATTACACGTTAATCCTCCCTCCACCTACTCTACCTTACTCCGTAATCCTCCCTCCCCATTACCCTACCTTACCAACTAACCTACTCTCATCTTCTTGCTAGCTTACCCTAACCTTCCCTCGCCTTACCCTACTTTACCACACAACCCTCCCACCCCCTACTCTACCCTACCTTACCGCCTAACCGTCCTTCCTACTAATCTACCTTACCCCAAAACCCTCCTTAACCCCTACTCTACCATACTCCCTACCTCACCCTCCCCCTACTCTACCATACCGTACCCCATAACCCACCATTCCCCCTATACTACCTTTCCCCATAACCCTCCCTCCCCCTTACTCTACACAACCTTACCTCCCAAACCTCCCTTCCACCTACTCTACCCTCCCTTGCCCTCTATCCCATACCCTTTATTACTATTCCACCTTCTTATAACACCTAATCCTCCATTCTTCCTACTCTACCCTACCTTACCTCCAACCCTCCCTATCCCATAACCCCTCCTCACCTACTATACCCTACCTTCTCCACTAACCCAACCTTCTCCACTAACCCTCCCTCTCACATAATCCACCATTTCTCCTACTCTACCCATCCTTACCCCAAATCCTCACTACTACCTAACCCTTCCTCTTCCTTAATCCCCTCCTTCCTTCTACTTTACACTCCCTTCCTTCTATACCTCCCTCCCCCTAATCTTTCCTTCTACTTTATCCATCTCCCCTCCCTTACTCTACCCTCCCACACCTTTCAATATGTCCAGTCACGTCAGTTTATCGTCTCCGACTTGTTTGTCCTGTCAAGTCCTGCCTCTTTGTCCTGTAACAGCTCCTTACATTGGTGGCCTAGAGAACACTCCTACTCAAACTAAACAATCGCTTTTACGTTGTTGTTGTTGACTAAATGCAAGAGAGCAATTTGCACTTTTGCTCATTGATGTGGCAGGTCGTAATAGCTTTCTGGACATTCTCTCAATTTTACTAGATAAGTATAGGGGGAGCAGAAGCGCCTGCGACGTGCGGTCCCAATAGCAGGTTCTGCGCACCATCAGCTGACCAAGACCTAGCAGTTCTACCACCTCGTGGTCTCCCCTGGAAACAGTCTGCGTCAAACCAGACTGGCTAACAGAAGCTAGGATCGCCGTGTTCCCTGTAGTGGTGGCTGTTGCTGATATAGAGGACCCAGTATTGCAGTACCTCAGGGCAGGACTAGTAGTTTCCCAGAATAGCATGGGACAGACGAACGCCAACCTCTCCAGTAAGAGCCGGGAATGTCAAAAACGTCATTACGACTCGCCACATCTTATGATTCAAAGGGCAACATGCTTGCATCAACTCATCAGTCAACAACAATAACTGGACAAGTTTGGGTCCGTCTTGTTCCTGGCTATGTTGGAAAACTACTAATCCAGCCTAGAGGTACTGCAATATTAGGTCTTCTATATCAGTAAGAGCCACCATAACAGGGTACGTGGCTATCCTATCTTCTGTTCAACAGACTGTTTTGATGCAAGATATTATCCCAGAAAACCGACGAAGAGATAGAACTGCTAGGTACCTGACAGTTGATTGTACGTCGACCATGTTATTGCGTCGGCAGGTCGGACACACTTAACCATCCACTTTACAAAGACCAGTTATTTTCTATAGTCTGTCTGTCTAGTGGTAAGTTTTTATTTTCCATGGTTAGGGGGACTTTGAGTATTTTTTTTCTCAAAAATAGGCGACAGCCTAAAACAAGTTTGGGAACAGCTACATTGTAACAGTATGTTCACTGTTTCTATGTATAGTCATGGGACGTGACAATTTGATCAAATCAAACGACATTAATTAATAATCAACAAACACGTAGCGTCATCAACAGTGAGGAACTTAACATTTTTTAACAATCTATAAAAATCTGGGATCTGTAGTAACTAACAATGGAGACTGCCAGAAACAGATCAAATGAAGATTAGCAATAGCAACATAAACATTAAATGCTATGAAGAACATGTGGCAAACACCTGGATGCAGTAAAATTAAAATTACTAAGGATATGTAACTTCCCTATAGCGATATGTGGATGTGAATCACGGACAATCTCGCACAGCAAAAAGGAAAATCCGTTCATTCGAAACAAAATGCAACAGAACATTTTTTAAGATACTTTCGATAATGAAAAGAGCACGGAAAACATATTAAAAGATAAAAACACTAAAAAAACTATTTAAAAAAAGGCAGAATAGTCAAGGAAGACAGTGGTGCATACGTTATGACCACGAGTAGAATGACGATGGAGGTGATGGCAGTGACCAAGCCAATCACCCGGCTAGAGTCACAAGACTACACCCACGCCTGTATACTGAATGATTCGATGCGAATGATATGACAAGTGGAGGCGGGACCTGTACCTAGACAATGGGTAGAGTCTTTGAAGAAGTCAAAAATACGTAAGGTCACCTTTGTCTACGTCGCAGGACATGCTGGAGTACAGGGAAATGAAAGGGCGGACAGGTTGGCTAGATGCGCTATTGTTGAGGACGGTCAACCAATGGATCGGGCGGATATCATGAATGCCCTCCGGGAAGTTGGATGGACACAAGACTTCGATAACCATGAGTCCACGTCACTACTTCGGATGAAAGAGATGGGAGTTAAGATGGGCACAGCCAGAAACGAGAAACTTAGTGGGCGTGTAAGAAGACTAATCAACCAACACAGAACTGGATTCGTCAGTCGCTGGACACTTCGAGACTTGCTGAGGAGGGGATCTGAGCACCTCTGGAGATGTTGGGAGTACAATGATGATAACCCGTTAATAACTCAATAACTCATGTGTCCCCCACCATACAGGCAGTCATTTACACAAATGTTCCCCGCCAAACAGGCAGTCAAATACTCAGGTGTTCCCAGCCACACACGCAGATATATACGCAGGTGTCCCCTGCCATACAAATAGCCTTATACCCAGGTGCCTCCCATCATACAGGCAGACATATACTCAGGTGTCCCCCTCCGTGTAGGCAGATATTCCTTTTTTCAGAGATACTCTCATTTTTGTATCATCTAAAGTTTTACCGTTTCTTTCGGTAGATTTTTTTCCTATTTATTTTTTTGGGGGCATTGACCATTTTCGGTCTATCTTTGTTTTTAATACTTTAACGTCCGCACAATGTACACTCCACTCCGTTTTACGTCGTTAACCATGAGGGCTAGACATCGGATTTCAATCTCCAGAGATCAGGGGAGGGTAATGCTACAAAGAAACCAGATTGGATTTTTTTAAATCTTTAAATAAATTTTACTTCTGACTGTGGTGGGAATCGAACCAGTGACCTTCTTATCCTGATGTCGACATTTTGCCCTTGGACCATGCAGCGGGGGACATCTGAGTATATGGCTCCGAACTCGGCTATAAACACAATTCTACTGAGGAAACGAAAGTACTAGGTCACGTCAAAAGACACAGCGGGTTGGGAAGAACAATAATGCAAGGCACGGTTCCTGGTAGAGGCATTAGGGGCATACCAAGATAAAGGCATAAAGAGACGTTGAACATGACAACAAAAGAAGTGGGAAATCCGGCTATGAGACAGAAATTTTGTCAAACACAGGCTGTGGTGAATGCAACATTCTGCAAATGTGCTATCTGATGATGACTGCTGCAAGTAGTTCAGTGGGTACATACTTCCAAAATCAAATCTTTACCCTAACACATTCTCCAAAATGGAGTATAATTTGCGTCCTTACTTGGGATTATTCATTACACATGGATGCTCCAATATGTAATAACCATCAAATAAGAACTCAGATGATAAATCAGTGTTACTGTATGGCTGTGAAACATAGAGAACAGTTAAAGATATTTACGAAGTACCAGATATGCATCTATTAGATGCTTCTGTAGAATACAAAAATCTAAATGGCAAATATTGAGTTCGTGATGGGAGAATGGGTGGTCCGGTGGTAAGACGTCGGTCTCTGGACATGAGGGTCCTGGGTTTGATACCCATGGCCACGGTGGGAAGTTTTAGAAAATTGAAATCCCTGGTTTATTCTTAGCTTTATCGTCTCTGGTCAGAGTCTTGGTAGCGAGATCGATGTCTAGCCTTCTCGAAAAATAGGAGGTCCCGTGTGTACTCGCACGCCTTAAAAAACCAATGGGAGTGAACATTCGAAATAAGTAAATAAGATAGCAGCTCTCCATACCAAAATTGTTAAAGAAACCTCCTTATCCATGCTGAAAACTGATGTGTCAGTCAGACAGGCGGAGATATTGCCGTAAACTAGCGACACAATGCATCCAGGCCCACTTAAAGGGTGATCTTTATGTGCGTCTGTGTTTAGTCACATCTCATATCTTTGTGTGCATGTCTATGTTAATCACATCTCATACCTTTGTGTGTGCATGTCTATGTTAGTCACATCTCCTATCTTTGTGTGTGTATCTATGTTAGTCATGTCTCATATCTTTGTGTGTGCATAACTGTGTTTAGTCGTATCTCATATCTTAGTGTGTATATCTGTGTTAGTCATATCTCATATTTTAGAGTGTCTGTACTAGTTATATCTCATATCTTAGTGTGTGTGTGTGTATTTCTGTGTTAGTCATATCTCATATCTTGATGTGTGTCAGTGTTAGTCATGCCTCATACCGTTGTGGGCATGTCAGTGTAAGTAAAATCTCATATCTTTGTGTGTGCAAAATGTAGGGCAGAATCCCCCTACAGAAAAGACAATCTGCTGCCTTACAGGAAGATTGGGGACAATCAAAGGCTAAGGAAAGCAAACCTGAATAAAATGCTGGCTGAAATCGGATTCACTGGGCCACTGGCGCAGAACACAGTGCAACGTTTTAACGGGTGTTCAATCAGGGTGGATCTGGCAGACTCTAATAATGATGTTCTGTTTGTGGGGTCGATAAATTCACTTAAAATAACAGCTGACTTCATGTGAGAGTCCGGAATCCTACTCTGATTGAGTCCTGAGCGCAGAGAGAGAGAGATATTCAACAAAGCTGGTGGATCTGGATACAAACTGCTGAGGTTTGTTGAACTCCACAAACACTTTTGTATCAACAATCTACGGAGAAGGGTCAAAAGGGCAGGCCAAAAATAAACTTGTAGAGGGATGTGTTAACAGAGGTGAGGAAGACATGTGTTAACTGAGGTGAGGAAGACATGTGTTAACAGAGGTGAGGAAGACATGTGTTAACAGAGGTAAGGAAGACATGTGTTAACTGAGATGGGGAAGACATGTGTTAACTCAGATGGGGAAGACATGTGTTAACTCAGATGGGGAAGACATGTGTTAACTGAGATGGGGAAGACATGTGTTAACTGAGATGGGGAAGACATGTGTTAACTCAGATGGGGAAGACATGTGGTAACTGAGATGGGGAAGACATGTGTTAACAGAGGTAAGGAAGACATGTGTTATCTGAGATGGGGAAGACATGTGTTAACTCAGATGGGGAAGACATGTGTTAACAGAGGTAAGGAAGATATGTGTTAACTGAGATGGGGAAGACATGTGTTAACAGAGGTGAGGAAGACATGTGTTAACAGAGGTGAGGAAGACATGTGTTAACAGAGGTGAGGAAGACATGTGTTAACAGAGATGGTGAAGACATGTGTTAACTGAGATGGGGAAGACATGTGTTAACTGTGAAGGGGAAGACATGATGCGACTAACATAAACATGCACACAAAGATATGAGATATTACTAACACAGACATGCGCACACAAAGATATGACACATGACTAACACAGATACACACTAAGATATGAGATATGACTAAACACAGACGCACATAACGATCACCCTTTAAGTGGGCCTGGATGCATTGTGTCGCTAGTTTAAGGCAATATCTTCGCCTTTCTGACTGACACATCAGTTTCCAGTATGGATAAGGAGGTTTGTTTAACAATTTTGGTATGGAGAGCTGCTATCTTACTTACTTATTTCGAATTTTCACTGCCATGGTTTTTTTAAGGCGTGCGAGTACACACGGGACCTCCTGTTTGTTTTAGAAGGCTAGACATCGATCTCGCTACCAAGACTCTGACCAGAGACGATAAAGCTAAGAATAAACCAGGGATTTCAATTTTCTAAAACTTCCCACCGTGGCCATGGGTATCAAACCCAGGACCCTCATGTCCAGAGACCGACGTCTAACTTCCGGACCACCCATTCTCCCATCACGAACTCAAAGTTTGCCATTTAGATTTTTGTATTCTACAGAAGCATCTTCTACAGTATTCTACAGTAACACTGATTTATCATCTGAGTTCTTATTTGCTGGTTATTACATATTGGAGCTTCCATGTGTAATGAATAATCCTAAGTAAGGACGCAAATTTTACTCCATTTTGGAGAATGTGTTAGGGTAAAGATTTGATTTTGAATGTATGTACCCACTGAACTACTTACAGCAGTCATCATCAGATAGCACATTTGCAGAATGTTGCATTCACCACAGCCTGTGTTTGACAGAATTTATGTCTCATAGCCGGATGTGCCACTTCTTTTATTGTCATGTTCAACGTCTCTTTATGCCTTTATCTTGGTATGCCCCTAATGCCTCTACCAGGAACCGTGCCTTGCATTATTATTCTTCCCAACCCGCTGTGTCTTTTGACGTGGCCATAGTATTTTCGTTTCCTCTGTAGAATGGTGTTTATAGCCGAGTTCGGAGCCATATACTCAGATGTCCCCCGCTGCATGGTCCAAGGGCAAAATGTCGACATCAGGATAAGAAGGTCACTGGTTCGATTCCCACCACAGTCAGAAGTAAAATTTATTTAAAGATAAAAAAAAATCCAATCTGGTTTCTTTGTAGCATTACCCTCCCCTGATCTCTGGAGATTGAAATCCGATGTCTAGCCCTCATGGTTAACGGCGTAAAACGGAGTGGAGTGTACATTGTGCGGACGTTAAAGAACCAAAACAAAGATTAGACCGAAAATGGTCAATGCCCCCAAAAAAATAAATAGGAAAAAAATCTACCGAAAGAAACGGTAAAACTTTAGATGATACAAAAATGAGAGTATCTCTGAAAAAAGGAATATCTGCCTACACGGAGGGGGACACCTGAGTATATGTCTGCCTGTATGATGGGAGGCACCTGGGTATAAGGCTATTTGTATGGCAGGGGACACCTGCGTATATATCTGCGTGTGTGGCTGGGAACACCTGAGTATTTGACTGCCTGTTTGGCGTGGAACATCTGTGTATATGACTGCCATGTATGATGGGGGACACATGAGTTATTGAGTTATTAACGGGTTATCATCATTGTACTCCCAACATATCCATAGGTGCTCACTCAGATCCCCTCCTCAGGTAGTATCGAAGTGTCCAGCGACTGACGAATCCAGTTCTGTGTTGGTTGATTAGTCTTCTTACACGCCCACTAAGTTTCTCGTTTCTGGCTGTGCCCATCTTAACTCCTATCTCTTTCATCCGAAGAAGTGACGTGGACTCATGGTTATCGAAGTCTTGTGTCCATCCAACTTCCCGGAGGGCATTCATGATGTCCGCCCGATCCATTGCTTGACCGTCCTCAACAATAGCGCAGCTAGCCAACCTGTCCGCCCTTTCATTTCCCTGTACTCCAGCATGTCCTGCGACGTAGACAAAGATGACCTTACGTATTTTTGACTTCTGCAATGACTCTACCCATTGGCTACTTACAGGTCCCGCCTCCACTTGTCATATCATTCGCATCGAATCATTCAGCATACAGGCGTGGGTGTAGTCTTGCGACTCTAGCCGGGTGATTGGCTTGGTCACTGTCATCACCTCCATCGTCATGCTACTCGTGGTCATAACGTATGAACCACTGTCTTCCTTGACTATTCTGCCTTTTTTAAAAATAGTTTTTTAGTGTTTTTATCTTTTAATATGTTTTCCGTGCTCTTTTCATTATCGAATGTATCTTAAAAAATGTTCTGTTGCATTTTGTTTCGAATGAATGGATTTTCCTTTTTGCTGTGCGAGAATGTCCGTGATTCACATCCACATATCGCTATAGGGAAGTTTAATGTTTATGTTGCTATTGCTAATCTTCATTTGATCTGTTTCTGACAGTCTCCATTGTTAGTTACTACAGATCCCAGATATTTATAGACTGTTAACAAATGTTAAGCTCCTCACTGTTGATGACGCTACGTGTTTGTTGCTTGTTAATTAATGTCGTTTGATTTGATCAAATTGTCACGTCCCATGACTATACATAGAAACAGTGAACATACTGTTTCAATGTAGCAGTTCCCAAACCTATTTTAGGCTGTCGCCTATTTTTGAGAAAAAAAAAATACTCAAAGTCCCCCTAGCCATGGAAAATAATAACTTACCACTAAACAGCCAGACTATAGAAAATAACTGGTCTTTGTAAAGTGGATGGTTAAGCGTGTCCAACATGCCGACGCAATAACATGGTCGGCGTACTATCAATTGTCAGGTACCTAGCAGTTCTATCTCTTCGTCGGTTTTCTGGGATAATACCTTGCATCAAAACAGGCTGTTGAACAGAAGCTAGGATAGCCACGTACCCTGTTGTGGTGGCTCTTACTGATATAGAAGACCTAATATTGCAGTACCTCTAGGCTGGATTAGTAGCTTTCCAACATAGCCGGAACTAGACGAACCCAAACTTGTCCAGTTGTTGTTGTTGACTGATTGCCACGAGTTGATGCCAGCATGTTGCCCTTTGACTCATAAGATGTGGCGGGTCGTAATGGCTTTTTTGACATTCCCGGCTCTTACTGTAGAGGTTGGCGTTCGTTTGTTCCAGGCAATTTTGGGAAACTACTAGTCCAGCCCAGAGGTACTGCAATACTGGGTCCTCTATATCAGTAACAGCCACCACTACAGGGAACACGGCGATCCTAGCTTCTGTTAGCCAGTTTGGTTTGACGCAGACTGTTTCCAGGGGAGACCACGAGGAGGTAGAACTGCTAGGTCTTGGTCAGCTGATGGTGCGCCGAACCTGCTATTGCGACCGCAAGTCGCAGGCGCTTCTGCTCACCCTATACTTATCTAGTAAAATTGAGAGAATGTCAAGAAAGCTATTACGACCTGCTACATCAATGAGCAAAAGTGCAAATTGCTCTCTTGCATTAAGTCAACAACAACAAGGTAAAAACGATTGTTTAGTTTGAGTAGGAGTGTTCTCTAGGCCACCAATGTAAGGAGCTGTTACAGGACAAAGAGACAGGACTTGACAGGACAAACAAGTCGGAGACGATAAACTGACGTGACTGGAGATATTGAAAGCTGTGGGAGGGTAGAGTAGGGGAGGGGAGATTGATAAGATAGAAGGAAAGATTAGGGGGAGGGAGGTATAGAAGGCAAGGTAGGGTAAAATAGAATGAAGGAGGGGATTAGGCAAGAGGGAGGGTTAGGTAGTAGGGAGGGTTAGGTAGTAGGGAGTATTAGGGGTAAGGATGGGTAGAGTAGGAGAAAGGGTGGATTATGTGAGAGGGAGGGTTAGTGGAGAAGGTAGGGTAGAGGAGGAGGAGGCGATATGGGAGAGGGAGTGTTGGGGGTAAGGTAGGGTAGAGTAGAAGGAATGGAGGATTAGGTGGTATAAGAAGTCGCAGTAGTAATAAAGGGTGCGGGATAGATGGTAAGGAAGGGTAGAGTAGGTGGAAGGGAGGGTTGGGAGGTAAGGTTGTGTAGAGTAAGGGGGAGGGAGGGATTTGGGGTAAGGTAGTATGGGGGAATGGTGGGTTAGGAGATACGGTAGGGTAGAGAAGGGGGAGGGTGAGTTAGGGAGTAATGTAGAGTAGTACTAAAGGCGGGTTAGCGGGTAAGGTAGATTAGGGAGAAAGGAGGTTTAATGGATAAGGTTGATTAGTAGGAAGAACGGTTAGGGGTAAGGTAGGGTAGAGTAGTGTCTGGGAGGGTTGTGTGGTAATTTAGGGTAGATGGATAAAGGGTTAGGGGGTAAGGTAGGGTTGGGGAAGGGAGGGTTTGGGGGTAAGGTAGATTAGAGATGGGGAAGGGAGGGTTGGTTGGTAAGGTAGGGTAATGGGGAGGGAGGATTATCGTGTAATGTAGAGTAGGGAGAGGGAGGATTAGCGTGTAATGTAGAGTAGGGAGAGGGAGGATTAGTGTGTAATGTAGAGTAGGGGGAGGGAGGATTAGCGTGTAATGTAGACTAGGGAGAGGGAGGATTAGTGTGTAATGTAGAGTAGGGGGAGGGAGGATTAGCGTGTAATGTAGAGTAGGGAGAGGGAGGATTAGCGTGTAATGTAGACTAGGGAGAGGGAGGATTAGTGTGTAATGTAGAGTAGGGGGAGGGAGGATTAGCGTGTAATGTAGAGTAGGGGGAGGGAGGATTAGCGTGTAATGTAGAGTAGGGGGAGGGAGGATTAGCGTGTAATGTAGAGTAGGGGGAGGGAGGATTAACGTGTAATGTAGAGAAGGGGGAGGGAGGATTAGCGTGTAATGTAGAGTAGGGAGAGGGACAATTAGGGGTTAAGGTAGGGTAGAGTAGGGGGAGAGTGGGTTAGTGGTTAAGGTAGGGTAGAGTAGGATGAGGGAGGTTAATGGGATAAGGTATAACAGAGGGGAGGTAGGGTTAGGGGGTAAAGTAGGTTAGAGACGAATATAGGGAGGGTTATGAGATATGGTAGTGTAGAAAAGGAGAGGGAGGGTTACGGGGTTTAAGGTGTACCGGGGGAATGGAGGGTTAGGTGGTAAGGTAGAGAAGGGGGAAGGATGGTTAGGGGTAAGGTAAGGTAGAGTAGGGGGAGGGAGATTGGGGGGTATAGTAGGGTAGAGATGGGGGAGGGAGGGTTAGGGGGTAAGGTAGGGTAGGGGAAGGGAGGGTTTGGGGGTAAGGTAGGGTAGAGTGTAGGGGAGGGATGGTTAGGACATGTCTCTTTGTCCAGTTAGAACTCCTTACATTGGTGTCCTAAAGACTGGTTGGCTGCAGAGCTAAGTCCACAGGGCAGGCCTCAGTCACCGCTGTAGCGAAGCTAATAAATATACTGACATATTTATTATATATTACCGCTGATACTTCGAGACAATGGTATAAAATGTACAGCGCGGACCTCCTAGAATGATTCCAATACCAAAACTAAAGGAATGTTTTCACCTTGTTGTTGACTTAATGCCACGAGACCAGGGTGAACTTTTGCTCAGAGTTAGTCTGGTTTAAGACTATGTTGGGAAACTACTAATCCAGCCGCGAGGTGCTGCACTACTAGGTCTTCTATATCAGTAAGAGCTACCACAACAGGGAACATGGCGATCCTAGTTTCTGTTAACCAGCCTGTTTTGACGCAAAGTATTATCTGAGAGAACCGACGAAAAGGTAGAACTGCTAGTTCCCAGGCAGTTGATAGAACGCCGACACTGGTATTGCGACGGCAGGACGGAGGCGCTTAACCAACTATTTTACGAAGCCCAGATAGTTTCCATAGTCTGACTGTCTAGTAGCAGCTTGTTATTTTTCATTGATCGGTGACTTTGATTGATTAATTTTTTTACATATCTATAGAAGTCTGGAGGGACTCTTATTTTTAGACAGGTAGCCGTGTACTTATGTGTCCGCACCATACTGGTAGCCATATACTTAGATGTCCCCCACCCCCCCCCCCACACACACAGGTTGCCAAATACTCATATATATCGCCCTCCCCCCCCCCATACAGGCTGCTGTATACTCAGATATCTCCCGCCATACAGGTAGCCATATACTCAGATATATCCACCCCCATACAGGCAGCCATATACTCAGATATACCCCGCCATACAAGCAGGTTTATACTCAGATGTTCCCTGTCATACAGTCAGCCATACACTCAGTTGTGCCTCACCATACAGGCAGCCATACACTCAGTTGTGCCTCACCATACAGGCAGCCACACACTCAGTTGTGCCTCACCATACAGGAAGCCACATACTCAGATGTCTTCCACCTTACAAGCAGAAAATACTCAGGTGTCCCCCACCATGGAGGCAGACATTCTTTATTTCAGAAGCACTCTAATTTCTGTTATCATCGAAAATATTACTGTTTCTTTTAGAATATTTTTTCCCTATTTCTTTTCCTGATGCAGTAACCATTTTTTGCCTAATCTTTTTATGTTGGTTCTATAAAGTGCGCATCTGGCACGCGGGACCTTCGTTTTACGCCGTTATGCAAAAGGACTAGACATCGGATCTCAATCTCCAGAGAGCAGGGAAGCCAAAAAACGATGTCCTAACATCATCAAGCGCTATACATTTAAATAAAATATGACGATCATCATTTTCAGGAGGCCGTGAACTTCCGGTCAATATGGTGGATAATCGACAGGAACGATTGAAGGCTATATATGAAAGTGTTCCTTATTGCAGTTTCCTCATATTCCAAGTCCGGCTGGTAGCAGGAGCTTCAGAGTTAGGTGCTGTATGCACACTGTGAGCTGTGTGTTTCATCCGTTTTGATCATGTTTCGATATTCCAATTGTTTACGATGAATGATGATATCGTATGGCAGGGAACAGTTGGCTGTGTGGTTTCACTTTCTATGCGGTTTCGCCTTATGTCTTTTGGCGTGTGATGCGACTGCTATGATGGGGACTATAGATATCTTTCTTTGTTTGGGAGATTGAGCAATTATGGATTTTAATTCGTTTGCAGTGATACCAGGGCCTTCCATAACCAAAGAACCAATCTCAGGTCAACAAGTTATGGAGACAGAGAGGATTCGGCTTTTTCAATATCTAATTGGGGTCAAGTGGATCTGGCCAGTGACTTGATTGAGTCACATTCAAGAATCTGATAACACGGGCGCTGTTGTCTGTAAAATTAAGCAATAACAGAATTAGAACACTTTAAGCGCCTGTTCAACTGAACTTGTGTACAACTGAAATAAACAAAAGAATAGGAATGGCAAAAAGTAATTTTAATGTCATGAAGAACATACTAACATCAAAACAAATAACACCAGGGCAAAAACTAAGAATAGCAAAATGTTACATCTTCTCAATATTCCTATATGGTGCAGAAACATGAACATTAGACAAGAAAACAGAACAGAGAATTGAAGCCTTTGAAGTGTGGATTTATAGAAGAATAGATAGAATTGGATGGAAGGAAAAGAAAACAAACGATGACGTCTTAAAACAACTAAAAATGAAAAGAGAACTACTAAGCACAATTCAAACAAGACAAATGCGATTTTTGGGCCATGTTAAAAGATACAACAGCCTACTAAAAGTAATCCTGGAGGGGAAAATACAAGGTAAAAGAGGCAGAGGCAGACCAAGACTAACTTGGACGAGTAACATCAAAAGATGGACAAATCAGCCTATGACAACCTGCACCAACAAAGCAAGAGACAGAGCAGAATGGCGATCCACGATAGCCAACCTTCGTTGTGGAGACGGCAATCGATGATGATGAGGATGACGATGAATGATGATGAAGCGCCTGTTAATAATCTGTTAATTTCTGTCTCCCCTACTGTATATTTAAAAGGTTTGATGATGTACTGATATTTGTAATTTTTTTTAAATTGGACTTTAATAGTACACTGGTGATTTGGACTTTAATAGTACACTGGGGATTTGGACTTTAATAGTACACTGGTGATTTGGACTTTAATAGTACACTGGTGATTTGGACTTTAATAGTACACTGGTGATTTGGACTTTAATAGTACACTGGTGATTTGGACTTTAATAGTACACTGGTGATTTGGACTTTAATAGTACACTGGTGATTTGGACTTTAATAGTACACTGGTAATTTGGACTTTAATAGTACACTGGTAATTTGGACTTTAATAGTACACTGGTAATTTGGACTTTAATAGTACACTGGTAATTTGGATTTTAAGCACTTCTTACTGCGATTGGTTTATGTCAGTGAACTGAAGACTGGATGAGTTTGTATATTTCAACTTCTAAATATAATGTCTTTTCTACAGTGTTTCTTCGTACTTTATAAAGGCCGTTCGTTTTTCTCCAACACGCTCAAGTAACATCTGTTCTTGACAGTCAACAAACACATCAGATGTTATATATCACGAAAACATATTTATTCATGCTCTATGGTTACAGTCCTGTAGTCATATGTTATATTAATATATAGTAAATTAAATGACGATATTATTTATTGTAGGTTACAGGCTAAAGTCAATAATAATATAATAATACTACCAGTTGGTCTGAATTAACCGCTGGACTCAACATACTCCCGGAATGAGTAAACTCATGACAGATCAAACTTTTATTTTATTTAAACACCAATTGTGGACTGACTAACTACATCTGCTATTTATTAACTTCTCATCTACACCAGTAGGAGCAGGTTTTCTAATTGCTTTCTGCTAATTGCTGCTAATCAGCTCTCTGTCTATCTCTGCTTCACTCATACTCTTCCTATTGCTGCTAATTAGCTCTCTGTCTATCACTGCTTCACTCATACTCTTCCTATTGCTGCTAATCAGCTCTCCGCCTATCTCTGCTTCACTCCTGAACTTCCTAATGCTGCTAATTAGCTCTCCGTCTATCTCTGCTTCACTCATACTCTTCCTATTGCTGCTAATTAGCTCTCTGTCTATCTCTGCTTCACTCATACTCTTCCTATTGCTGCTAATCAGCTCTCCGCCTATCTCTGCTTTACTCTTGCACTTTCTATTGCTGCTAATAAGCTCTCCGCCTATCTCTGCTTTACTCTTGCACTTTCTATTGCTGCTAATAAACTCTCCGCCTATCTCTGCTTCACTCATACTCTTCCTATTGCTGCTAATCAGCTCTCCGCCTATCTCTGCTTTACTCTTGCACTTTCTATTGCTGCTAATAAGCTCTCCGCCTATCTCTGCTTTACTCTTGCACTTCCTATTGCTGCTAATAAACTCTCTGTCTATCTCTGCTTCACTCATACTCTTCCTATTGCTGCTAATCAGCTCTCCGCCTATCTCTGCTTTACTCTTGCACTTCCTATTGCTGCTAATAAACTCTCCGCCTATCTCTGCTTCACCCCTACTCTTCCTAATGCTGCTAATCAGCTCTCCGTCTCTCTGCTTCACCCCTTCTCTTCCTATTGCTGCTAATAAACTCTCCGCCTATCTCTGCTTCACTCCTGCACTTCCTATTGCTGCTAATAAACTCTCCGCCTATCTCTGCTTCACCCCTACTCTTCCTAATGCTGCTAATCAGCTCTCCGTCTCTCTGCTTCACCCCTTCTCTTCCTATTGCTGCTAATCAGCTCTTCGTCTATCTCTGCTTCACTCCTACTCTTCCAATTGCTGCTAATCAGCGCTGCGTCTATCTCTGCTTCACCCCTACACTTCCTATTGCTGCTAATCAGCACTCTGCCTATCTCTGCTTCACTCCTACTCTTCCTATTGCTGCTAATCAGCTCTCTGCCTATCTCTGCTTCACCCCTACTCTTTCTATTGCTGCTAATCAGCACTCTGCCTATCTCTGCTTCACGCCTGCACTTCCTATTGCTGCTAATAAGCTCTCCGTCTATCTCTGCTTCACTCCTGCTCTCCCTATTGCTGCTAATCAGCTCTCCGTCTATCTCTGCTTCACTTCTACTCTTCCTATTGCTGCTAATCAGCTCTCTGTCTATCTCTGCTTCACCCCTACTCTTCCTATTGCTGCTAATCAGCTCTCTGCCTATCTCAGCTTCACTCCTGCTCTTCCTATTGCTGTCTCTATTCCTCTCAGTCTTGCCTTCTTATATACATGCCACTCCTTTCTATCCGCCTACGTGTCTATCCGCCCACGTGTCTGTTCTCACTTATATTTATACTGTCAACTATATTAATCGTTTCGCCCACATTGTCTGGTGTGGTTACCTTGATCTACAACTTCAACTTTTCATTAATATATTTACACCCACCACGGACACTCCTGGCTTTCCGCCCACATTGTCTGGTCTTACTTTTAAATATTCCGCTCACAATGTCTGGTCTCCTTCTTTTCTTCTTCTATCCTTCCTCTGCTGCCGTTGGCGTCGAGGGGAGAAACAATCTGCGATTCTTTGCTCTTCTGTTGGCCTCTTCTGATGTTATTCCTCCTAGTGACTCTAGTATTCCCTTTATCCATCTCTTTCTCGGTCTTCCTCTTAATCTGCCGTTTTCGTAGCGTTTGTTTATGGCTCTTTGATTCATTGTTAGTTCTTTTTGTCTTGCTATGTGGCCAAACCAAGTTATCTGTTGTTTCTTTATGTATTCGATGGCTGGTTCAATTTCGAGTTTCTTCCTCAGGTCAGTGACATTTCTTACTCTGTCCCTTAAGCTGTTTCCTGTCATTCTTCTGACACATTTCATTTCGGTGGTCGTTATCTTTCTTATTGTTCTAGAGTCCAGCGTCCAATTCTGGCACTGATAGCACAGAATTGGTAGAAAAATTGATTTGTATATTGCCCTTTATGCTTCCGTAGTTATTGCTTTGTTTTTCAATAGTGTTGATACTTGGTCTCACTTTTAAACATTCCGCTCACATTGTCTTGTCTAGCTCATTTTGCTGTGAACTATTACTGCAATTTCTGTTTCCACTACTACACTTCAACTTATCTCTGAAACTAGAAAAAAATTGACCATCACAATAAAGTGAGCGACTGCGATCTTCTTCAAGGTACTCTCGTAAAACAGGACTCACTTGAAAGGTACAGATATATAACTATTCAGTGTACAGCAGAGAATTCTCTAATTCGTGAATCATTGGACTTTCATTTCTCTGCGTTACAGTTCTGGTTATTTATCATTCATCGAGAGTGCTTGCACATTGATTTAAACCACACACATGTGCACAAATCAGTCCCTTGTTGGGACAAAAAAGCGCTTAGGGTAACCAGAAGAGGTAGACATGGTGTAAGAAAAATAGAGATTTGACAGTGAATACAATTCTAAACTTCATACAAAGATAGAAAATAAAATAGTTTGCTCATCTGGAAAGAATGCATGAGACTATACCTTTCTTTCTTTCTTGACGTCCTATTGTAACCGGTCGGGTGTCGAGTGAAATATGAGAGATTCTACTCTTCCTCTTCTTCTACCTTTTTAGCTCCCAGTGGAGCATAGGTCTTCAACAAACACTTTCCAAGTCGTTCTGTCTTTTGCCATTCTTTTAAGATCATTCCATGTCTTCCCCAGCATCTTTATCTCTGCTCCCGTCTGTCTTCTCCAAGAATTCCTTGGTCTTCCTCTTTGTCTTTTCCCCTGGGGATTCCAAAAAAGGGCCTGTTGTGTAATACTCTCAGTTGGCTTCCGTAGTATGTGTCCTAACCAGTGCCATCGGAGAGATTATATGCTATACAAACAATTTATTAAAGGGGAAATGAAAGAAGAGCAAGTGGTAGGCTCAGAGTAACGAAAACTGACAGCATCCAAGAAACGCTGCAACAATTAACATTTGCTGAGGCTGCAAGAATGGCTAAAATTAGAACTTTGTATCTACCTCGATACCGGAAGAGGTATAAGAGGAAGTGAAAAGAGGGTCATTAGTCACAGGTTAATACATGAAAGCTGATTCTATGGTATAGTAACACGTCTACTGATCTATATAGATTCATGGTCTAATATAACTATGGCAGAATTATGTTTTCTTGCACGTTTACCAGATTAGAGAGGTTTGATCTGATAGTGGTGAGCCACAGAAGGATACCACACGTTCACCAGGTTGTGTAGGCTATACTTAGAGTTGACATATCATTTTGTGAAAAAAGAGGGTTTCTGTAAAATAAACCACCTAAAAGGATGACGAAAGAGAGGAAGACCAAAGACATATTATCGGAGGATATTGTTAACAAAGACCAAGACAGATTATCGGAGGATATCGTTAACAAAGACCAAAGACATATTATCGGAGGATATCGTTAACAAAGAACAAGACAGATTATCGGAGGATATCGTTAACAAAGACCAAGACAGATTATCGGAGGATATCGTTAACAAAGAACAAGACAGATTATCAGAGGATATTGTTAACAAAGAACAAGACAAATTATCGGAGGGTATTGTTAACAAAGACCAAGACAGATAATCGGAGGATATCGTTAACAAAGACCAAGACAAATTATCGGAGGATATCGTTAACAAAGCACTAGATACATTTGTCAAAACGGGAGGAGGACACGAGGAAACAGAAACATCAATACTTCGTGTGATTGATATAATTCAAGTTGATTTGAATATGATCATTTGTTGAATAAAATAATGTCTTCAAAATAATTTTTAAATCTCCTCTTTCCTGTAGGTCACAGTTATGTCAATGCCAGAAGTTGAGCAGTTCCATGGTCGCCAAGTTCTAACTCTCTGTCTGACGTCAGCAAGTAGAAGCCATGGCAGAGTCATCAGGACAACGCGGGACTCACTCATTATCAACGAGGCGACTGACAATTTATACCTAGATAGAGACAAACAAGTTTGATATTTATGTCTAATCATTCAATACGACTTTCAACTTACAATCAAGAATTTAAAGCAAAATTTTGCAATCTTTGAAAAAACAATATCAAATAAAATATAAAGAAGTTAGTAAATATTATAAAATAGGTTAATGCAAAATGTGATGAGAAGAGATAATAATCGAATAGCAAAGCAAGCCCTCATATGGGAAACAACAGGTAAAAGAAAAAGAGGAAGACCCAGGGAGACACTGAGAAGAACATTGATGAGAGAGGCAAGAGCAGCAGGAATCGGCTCCCTCAATGAGATAGAACTGCTTGCACAGAACAGAGACAGATGGCGAGATTTGATAAAATATCTTTAAAAGAAAACTGCTAGAACAAAAATTCATATAGGAGAAGGTGTATCTTGGTCTACGCCCTATGGGCCGGTTACGGCTCGAAAGGTCAATAGATAGATAGAATGCAAAATTGCTTTTTAGCTGTGTTTGCAACACCGATAATTAACTAGATAGTTAATTAGTTACTTAGTTAGTTGCTACTTACATAGTTATTTAGTTTAGTTAGTTTAGTTAGTTAGTTAATTCGTTAGTTAGTTAGTTAGTTAGTTAGTTAATTAGTTAGTTAGTTTAGTTAGATAGTTAGTTAGTTAGTTAGTTAGTTAGTTAGTTAGTTAGTTAGTTAGTTAGTTAGTTAATTAGTTAGTTAGTTTAGTTAGTTTAGTTAGTTAGTTTAGTTAGTTAGTTAATTAGTTAGTTAGTTAGTAAATTAGTTAGTTAGTTTAGTTTAGTTAGTTATTTAGTTAGTTAGTTTAGTTAGTTAGTTAGTTAGTTAGTTAGTTTGTTAGTTTAGTTAGTTAGTTTAGTTTAGTTAGTTATTTAGTTAGTTAGTTTGTTAGTTTAGTTAGTTAGTTAGTTAGTTCAGTTAGTTAATTAGTTAGTTAGTTAGTTTAGTTATTTATTTAGTTAGTTAGTTTAGTTAGTTAGTTAGTTAGTTAGTTAGTTAGTTTGTTAGTTTAGTTAGTTAGTTTAGTTTAGTTAGTTATTTAGTTAGTTAGTTTGTTAGTTAGTTTAGTTAGTTTAGTTAGTTTAGTTAGTTAGTTAGTTAGTTAATTAGTTAGTTAGTTAGTCAGTTAGTTAGTTAGTTAGTTAGTTAGTTAGTTAGTTAGTTAGTTAGTTAGTTAGTTAGTTAGTTAGTTAGTTAGTTAGTTTGTTAGTTTAGTTAGTTAGTTAAGTTTAGTTAGTTATTTAGTTAGTTAGTTTGTTAGTTTTAGTTAGTTAGTTAGTTAGTTAGTTAGTTAGTTAGTTAGTTAGTTTGTTAGTTAGTTAGTTAGTTAGTTAGTTAGTTTAGTTAGTTTAGTTAGTTAGTTTGTTAATTAGTTTAGTTAGTTTAGTTAGTTAGTTAGTTAGTTTGTTAGTTAGTTTAGTTAGTTTAGTTAGTTTAGTTAGTTAGTTAGTTAGTTAGTTAGTTAGTTAGTTAGTTAGTTAGTTTTTATTAGTTAGTTAGTTAGTCAGTTAGTTAGTTAGTTAGTTTGTTAATTAGTTAGTTAGTTAGTTAGTTAGTTAGTTAGTTAGTTTTGTTTGTTAGTAATTTAGATAGTTAATTAGTTAGTTAGTTAATTAGTTAGTTAGTTAGTTAATTAGTTAGTTAGTTAGTTAGTTAGTTAGTTAGTAGTTTTAGTTAGTTAGTTAGTTAGTTAGTTAGTTAGTTAGTTAGTTAGTTAGTTAGTTAGTTAGTTAGTTAGTTAGTTAGTTAGTTAGTTAGTTAGTTAGTTAGTTAGTTAGTTAGTTAGTTAGTTAGTTAGTTAGTTAGTTAGTTAGTTAGTTAGTTAATTAGTTAGTTAGTTAGTTAGTTAGTTAGATAGTTAGTTAGTTAGTTAGTTAGTTAGTTAGTTAGTTAGTTAGTTAGTTAGTTAGTTAGTTAGTTAGTTAGTTAGTTAGTTAGTTAGTTAGTTAGTTAGTTAGTTAGTTAGTTAGTTAGTTAGTTAGTTAGTTAGTTAGTTAGTTAGTTAGTTAGTTAGTTAGTTAGTTAGTTAGTTAGTTAGTTAGTTAGTTAGTTTAGTTAGTTAGTTAGGCACTTCTGTCAATTTCACCAGTGCTCAGATTCCCTCAACGTGTAGCGACTGACAACCTCAGTTCTGTATTGGTTTATCAGTCTTCTATGAGTTCTTGCAAGGTGCTCTTATCTGGCAGCCCTATTTTTGACGTGACGCATTATGGTCTATCCAAAGTTGTAGAAATCCTGCCTAGATCATTTACCATCCTGTCTTCTAGGGATCATTTAGAATTTCGACCCTGCTCGCTCGCTCTCCTCAAAACCGACCCACAAAATCTCTTGTTTTTAAATACCACCCTATTGTCAAGGTATTTGAATTCCTTTAGTTGTTTGTCAAATGTCTTTATGTTGAATTATGTTACTTTCTCTTTTTCTTCTTTTCCCATTTGCCTTTCAGATCAGATGGAAAGTATAGTTTTCGGTTTTTTGCTCTTCTGTTGCTCTCTTCTTCTGCAAGTCTCCCTAATGTTTCAAATATTCCATCAATCCATCTTTTACGTTGTCGAACCTTGGGTCTGGTGTTCTCGTAACGTTTATTGACGGTTCCTTGTGCTGTCGTTGCTTTTATTGTTTATCATTTTGTCTTATCACGTGGCCAAACCATTTAGTTTCTTGTTTCTGTATGTATTTAATGACGGGCATGATTCCTAGCTTTCCTCTTAGTGCTTCATCTCTGATCTTATCTCTCAGGCTTTTTTTATCATGTGCCTAACACATTTCAATTCGATGGTTGTTTTATTTTCTTATTGTTTTTGAGTCTAGTCCAGGTCTGGCAATGGTATTTCTCTTGATATATTAATTACTTCTATTTTATTCATGTCAATTTTCGTGCAATACTAATAACTCCAGCAGTCTAGTTAATTAAAAACAGCATTAACCCAGCAAAACAAAAGCTGCAATCCTTTTACGGTAACCATTTACTCAGATTGGTCGTTTTCTAGCATTGCACAAAATCTATCTCGTCCAGGAAAGTGTATCCAAATACTGAAGCTCTGCTTCCCGTTAACCAGAGTCTACGAATCAGACCGCATCATCTAGTCAAACTGTAGAAGCATAATTAGTCAGTAGTTAAAAAAAAAAACGTAAAGAACCCCCGTCGCGTCCGCTGGCTGAAAAGCCGACGTTCGGTGTTCGAAGCCCGCGGTAGACAGAAAGAATTTTTTTTATCGGGGGTGAAATAAAAATCCTGAGTCTCACACGTCGTGGCGACTGCTTGACCAAGCGGCCTTTATCCCTCGGGTTCTATCGTCGCGCCCCCCCCCCTCCCCGACATACACCAGCAATGGTACCATGTGTCGTAAAGATAGTTTTTTTTACCATAAATTTTACAGACCTTCAGCACATGTTTTTTGGGGTAATGTTATAATTAGTCGGTGCTCTGTACAAATGTGGCACAAACAATGCGTACTAAAAGTTGGAAAATAATCTAAATATTGAATTTGAGGACATTTCAACTTACCATGTAATGAATACACTAATCAAAGAGCCATAATAGTCGAAGCTTATTATCAGTTGAAGGAGATCACAGATGCTGCAGATTATAACCGCGGCTGCGTATGCGAAAATGTTGTCGATCTCTGGTCCAGAACTCGTGAGCTCTGCCTTTATGGATACTGAAGAGTGCCTTGGGGGAGTAAATCGGCTGTACCACAGACCTGCAGCTACCATTATAAGCAAAATTTCCAAAATGATGGGAACGGCTGTATCGATGGATTTAAAGATGTGGACAAATTCGTACGATGGATGGAAGCACCCAGAAATAGTCCACGGATTTTGGGAGTAGTAATCATGTACAATAGTTGGTACCACAACAAGAGAAGCAATCCAAGGAATAATCATGAGAGCAATTGTGCCAATTGTAACAACTTTGGATGGGAGCCTCGCTCTGGGATTGCAGTCCTTGATCTGAGCAATGAAGACAGCTAGAAGCATCACCACCAGCCAGTTTACGATGAAGTCTTGGATGAATGAAAGATTTGAAAACACTGAGGTGAAAAAACACCCCATATTCGATCTATTGATTAAACGAAACGCGTTTACGGGGATGATGATGGCGCTGTCGAGAAGATGAACCACTAGAGTGTTACAGATGATCTTGTTACGTAGACGTGACCTCATGTCTCGTGATGTCAGGATGGCCACCAGGAACCACAAGTTGAGCAATGTCCCAACAACAGCCCCAACAATTGCAATCACGATGTATGTACGTTGGACTGTATCCATTTGTAATTTGATTTCATCAAAATAGAAAGTATCTGTATTCAATGTTTCGTTACTACTCATTGTGATTGTGCAATTTTTTTATATCATTTAATCGGATCAGTTGTCACATTCGGATTAATTGTCACAACTGGATTAATTGCATCGTGTGTCCTGTGCCCAAAAAAAGACACGAACGACTTAGTTTTCTTGTATATTCCAGTTTTTTAAATAATTTACAATCGTGTAAACAAACATAATTGATTGTTTCAAAAATAATTATCAGCAATTAAGTTTTTTGTGTAAAATAACAGGCAATAAAGGCGTCCACACAAATATACTTTTTTTTTTTAATTTCAAGCCTTCAATGAACAATCGACAAGGTTACTGAGGTTTATAGAAGTTCAGACGCTTTAGTTGAGACCAAATATTTCCATTTCACACAGGTCAAGAGACGACAGCTTTTGAGAACTTGTTACCTAGAAAACATGTACAAAACGTCATGACTAGATTAGTTTCAGTGAAGCGACAAACTTATATTACATCAACACTCGATGAGATCACTTAGGTAGTTATAAAAATAATAAAGAGACGAGCACTTTGTAGAGACGTTGCAAATAATTTGAGAGAAAAATTAAGCATGGTTCAAAGATAGGAAATTAATGATTCATATTAAAAGTTAGACCACCATGAAATGTGTATATAGATCTCCAAATAAGATCATTATTTCCGAATATTACTTCACTGGAGAATCATATCTATAACTTGCTCTTGCAGTGTTCTCATACGTTGTTGGATGCATAATTTACAAAGCTCATATCCGGCGTATGTTTCCAATCTCTTTCAGAGAGAAAACACTAAAAACACATAAATAATAAACAAACAGTGGACAATAACAAAATAAAATAAACTTTTAATCAAACAAACTGGAATGTTATTCCAACGTTCACTACCAGTCATCCATTGCGATGCGATAGCAGCGGTTACACGAGAAAGTAAACTGGAATTCGTCTAAAAAAACAATGTAAAATAAACACAAAGTACTTTAAAAAATTTAAGCAGCTGAAGTAATTGAGAGACTATTAGCTTAAATAGGGAACAGCCAACTAATTACAGTGCTACGGTAAAGCAGCTAGCAAGGAGCCAGTAGTGAGTTGTGGTATATGCTCCAAGCTATGGTGACAGCTTTACAAAAAAGAATGAAATAATATTTTGTTGTGTTGCTTTTTTGTAAAGTTGTCACCATAGCTTGGAGTGTATGGGTCCACACCCCACTATTGGCTCTCTATTAGATTAACTACTTTATACCATTTTGAGTTTATCTTACATTGTTTTCTACAGCTCTACTCGCCACCCTGCATTATATTTAATATTGTATATATTTGATATCTGTTATTTGGTAATGGAAGGCCATTGCAGATATCACTGCAAACGAATTAAAAACCATAATTGCTCAACCGCCTGTGCCAACGTAATCATCCGAATTAATATCTCATCTCCCAAACAAAGAAAGATAACTGTAGTCCCCATCGTAGCAGTCTCAGCACACGTCAAAAGACATAAGGCGAAACCGCGCAGAAAGTGAACACAGCCACCTGTTCCCTGTCACACGATATCATCATTCATCGTAAACAATTGGAATATCGAAACATGATCAAAACGGATGAGACAACCAGCTCACGGTGTGCACAGAGGACTTAACTCAGTAGCTCCTGCAACAAGCCATACTTGGAATATGAGGAAACTGCAACAAGGAACACTTTTCATGCATAGCCTTCAATTGTTCCCGTCGCCTATCCACCATAAACCGGAAGTTCACGTCCTCTTGAAAATGATGATCGTCACATTTTTAAAAAATGTATAGCGCTTGATGATGTTAGGCCATCATTGTTGACTCCAATTCCGAACATATAGATACACAGTTAGTCGTCAGATTATCCCCGTCGCACATCAAACAACATACCGTTGGATTAGCGTACAGCCGGTCTAGGGATATACGCTGAACCATTACGATTGATATCTGTGTTGTTCTCCTCTAAGAGAACCAAAACGTCAGCTACACGACATGGCTTAATCCTCCACTTCGACTATGCTAAGTAACACCGACTGTAAAAAATGGAATCGTTATTTGTTTCTGCCACACCCACACATAGTGGCCGTACAGGTGAAGAGTTCGCTTGCTACTTACAGTCGTTTGTTGATTATATCTTTGTTTAAAAAAAAAGTAAAGTACCCCCGTTACGCCAAGTGGCGTATAGGGAAATATGGTGTTAGTGACCCTATATTTTACAGACCTTCGCACATGATTTTTGGGGTAATGTGGTCGGTATTACGCCCGTGCTGCTTTACTTTCCCAGAAAAAAATCTGGTACCCATTTAAGGCTGGGTGAACCCGGAAGCCGTCGGTTGGGGTCGAACCCTACCCCTTGTCCTTTGTAGTCCAGTTCACTAACCACTGAGCTATCGCGGCTCCATATTATATCTTTGTGCTCTTATTAATGTTTTTTTTTCAGCTTTGAAACATAACTAGAATATAATCGTGCTTTGGTACATTAAAATTGATCATAAGGGATGCGATAACCAAACTTGTTACAGTAAAATAATCATAGTTTTACACCTAATGGAGTTAAATTGAGAAATAATTCTTCTCATAAACATTATTCAACTAAAGTATCAGCGGCACATAAATTATTTATTCTAGAACACCCACATCTTTGCGCAGCGTCACATATTAGAACCACTCAAATGAAATACCAGTCTCAATAATGAGAGCAGTGTAGTTTACTCGGGGCATCTTGATTCATGCACGCAGCAACATTGCTGGGATTAAAACTAAAATGCCACTTAAGATTAAAAGAAACAACCGTGTACTGTATCAGTAGGGTCTGGGTTCGAGTCACAGATGGGGCGATTTAATTCTAGGATTGACAAGGCTGAAGGGTTTAACCAGTCTCTGAAAAAAATAATTTTGCTGGGAAATAAGTGCGGCCTGGCGTGATACCGACAAAATCACATACATGTGATATTGGTCAATGAAATATATGGCCACTAAAAGCACGTTTTTCACACTTTTATCAAGGCGTAGATGAAACCATCACTTAACTACTTACTTACAACTTACAGATATGTATAGAATCTTTCCGAGTTGCCCTTAGGTTTGTTCATAGATCGTACACACGTGCCTACATTTCTATTTGTAAAATTACTCTTTTCTTGATTGGCAACCAACATTGTTTTGTTAATTTAAATATCACTTTAAATAAAGGAGCTGAAATAGCTTCATGTGACAGATACGACTCCTCAATACGGCGCATGTAAAGGCAACATTACATGAAATGAAATGCATTTTGCACAACTATTTATATATGAAAATGAATTCCTGTATGTTGCAGAAATATGAACATTAAAAAGAAAATAGAGCAGAAAATCGAAGCCTTTGAAATATGGATTTTTAGAAAAATAGTGAAAAATGAGTGGAGAGAAAAGAAGACAAACAATGAAGTTCTTAATGAGCTGAAAATGGAAAAGATTCGAAAATTGAAACAATTTTTAAAATACAACTGAATTTTTTTTATTTATTTATTTTTTTGGGGGTGGGGGGGGGGTGGCAAAGTGAAGAGACACAATACCCTACTAAATGTCATCTTGGAAGGGAAGGTACGAGACAGTCGAGGCAAAGACAGACCAAGACTAACGTGCAATATCAAGACAAGAGACAGAGTACAACGGCGCTGCATGGTAGCAAACATTCCGCATGGAGAAGACATCCAACAATTGAATGAAAGAAACGAGATATTTATTATTTTATAAATGAGTCGTTGAAATTAACTGAAAATTCAAACATATTGATACACTGATATTGAGAAAAATGTGTGATTTTACAGACATATGTTACATTGTAATGGACATTTAAAAGGAGTAGTGAAGACATCATGAACCAAAACGGTTTGCTGCCCAACAAGAGAAATAAATGTCTACTTTCGTTGGTAATCACCAGAAGAGAAAATTAGAAACTTACTTATAATCTCAATTTAAATAAAATTGTAAAAGTAATTTCAATTTGTATCTATGAACCTAATATTTTCAAACATATTACTTACCAGACTTCAGAAAATCCTGTCAAGACAAAAGATAATCATGAGAATATATCTGGCAGGAAAACATGCACACAAACGTATGGTCCCTGCCAGATTCTCGACTCTTAAAGAAACCCCAGTGCCACAAACATCCTCATGTTTTTAACGCGTTCTCTACAATAAGGAATCACATTTCAAAGCTTTCACTTGTGAAAAGAAATAGATAAGATGTTTCCCTAACGAGATCTCTTACACAACTCATGGTTCTCGTAATGATTAAGCTGCTATCTGGGCGGAACGTTTGTTTGTGCGATTTGTTTCTTGAGACGCACGTAGAAGTTTTAGGACAAAGTAAGGATAAATACAAGATCGTTTGTTTCTGGCAAGTTGTAAAATAGTCATCTCATAAATGCAGTCAGAAAATGAAACCCAGGGACTGGACCTCGCATCATTAGCGTATACCTTAGCAATCCTCACTGTCAATACAACACAGATGGCCTGCTAGACAAAGTACAAAATAAAGCGAAGAGTATCATCTTGAGGTGTACACTCACTGTGTATCAATGAGGCATCTTCTTGATTTTCCCACTGTGAATAACAGGAGCAAGATCTGGAGGGCGCGAGCTTATCTTAAGATAAGTACAGATAAAGAGCCTCCATTGTACCAAGGGCTCAACGCAGAGAAAGGTGACATAATAAAAAGAGGCAATTCAAGGGTGAGCAGCGCAGACGAGATCATCAATATATCTTGCTGGCCAATATCAATGCTGGCAAGGAGTAGATGCTGGTGCCTACGTCATTTAGGGACACATTCTCGTGTATTGTTAATGTCGACGGGAAATGCAAGGGGAAGAATTCAGTCGTGGTCGATACGGAGGTCAATTTAATCATTTTGGACGACATCGACAAAGAAGATGCAGTCATTAGACGGATCCTTAATACGACACCATAGGAATATTGCATTTCTGAGAACTGGCATTTATGCCCACGAGTAGCAAGACGATGGAGGTGATGGTAGTGACCAGGGCATTCATCAAGTCACAAGACTACACCAGCGCTTATATATTTTAAGTGATTCGAATAGTATGAGAAGAAAAGTGGAGGCGGGCTCTGTACGTAGGCGATGGGTCGAGTCATTACAGAAGTCAACGATACACAGAGTCATACACATTGTCTACGTTCCTGGACATGCGGATTACGTGACAATGAAAGAGCGGACAGGTTAGCAAGTTGTGCTGTTGTTGAAGACGGTCAAGCAATGGATCAGGCAGGCGTCATTAAAGCCTTCTGAGATGTGGGAAGGGCACAGGACTTCGGCAAACGTGAGTCTACCTTTCTCATTCGGATGAAGGAGATTGGAGTAAAGATTTGTACATCCAGAAAACGAAAACTCCACAATACAATCTTCATCCTAATGTTGTGGGATGCCAGACCTGGACTCTAGATTTCAGAATAACAAGAAAAATAATCATTGTAAAGATGTAATGTGTTAGACGTATCAAAGGAAACAGCATTAGATCAGAAAGGACGATTTGAGAAGAAAGCTTGGAATAATTTTCTGCATCAATGTAAACAAAACGAAACAACGGATACAATAGTTTTATCAAGTAATAAGACAGAAACATGAAATCTCAACATAACGAGCCTCCAATAAACGTTAAGAGAAAGCCAAACTCAAAGGTCGACCACGGGAAAGGAGGATTTATGGCATATTCGAAACACTAGGAAATATTACAGCAGGAGAAGCCAACAGAAGCGCAAAAGATTGCACATTACAGCATCTCCCCTCGACGCTGAAAGGTAAATAAGGAAGAAAAGAAGAATTAATTTACCTTTCAAATGGTATGCAAGGGATGATTTCTATTTTCCGTATAATCAAGAAGAAAGAGACAATCAGAACAAACAAAATATGCCATGCACGCATAGTTCGCTTTTGAAAAGGGATACATAAATGACACAAGTGGTGCATTGTTGCAAATAAAAGATATTAAAACTTATCAGGTCATGAAATTAAGTGAAATAGCAGCAGCAAAGGTAAAACTCGTTATCAGTTGTAGGAGATCACACACGAAGCAGACTGCAACAGTAACAAATGTTCTCGGTCTCTGGTCCAGGACGCATGAGCTCTGCCTGAGTTGGGAAGGAGAGATTTAAAAAAAAATAAAATATAGAAAAGAAAAAAGAAAAAAAACGGTATCGTTAAAGCTTTACGCAGTAAGTGGGCGACACAAATTAGAACAACGTTTCATCTCAATAGGCCTTCGGCAGGAACAAACATACAACACAGACACAGATATGTATTTAAAATTTAAAAAAAAAACAAGAATAGTTTTTTTTAAAATAATTCCGAACTAAAATGAAAAAAAAGAATAAAACTAAAATGTCTTCCCTGTAAACTGCTATAAGCATATAGACTCATTCAATAGTCTGAGTTGAGTCAGAAGTATACCTTGGAGTAAATCGTATGTACCTCAAATCTGCAGCTACATTTACAAGCGGAAGTGATACATTTATGCGCAGCTGTATCGATCGATAGATACAAAAAAATATGGTATAAGTTACACTTATAATGCAAGCATCCCGCGTGTGCCCATCGAGTATTGGTCATGAACGATATCTTTATACCACGTTAAGGGAAGCATCACAAGGAGGAACAATCAGTCCAACTGTGCCCATTGTAATAGCTTTAAATGTGAGCCTCGGTCTGGGATTAAAGTCCTTGATCTGAGCAATGAAGACAACAAGAAGCATCACCACCAGCCAGTTAACGATGGAGTCTTGGATGAAACTAAGATTCGCAAAAAAAACTGAGCACAAAACACATCTGATATACCGATCAGTGTTTACGCTATGTAAGTTTGCAGCTATTACAACAAGGCAGTAAAAAAGATGAACCACTAGAGTGTTACAGACGATCTTGTTGTGCAGACATGACAGTATATCACGTGAGGTCAGGATGGCCAGAAGGGGACCAAACGTTGAGTAATGTAGCAAGGACAACCAGAAAAATGTCAGTTGTGCTGAAAGTTTGATAAACGACATTGATTTGATTTGTTTAAATATGATGAAAATCCGGTTTACATGTGATGGAGTCTGTTCTTTCCCTTTTTATTGTTATATATTTTATATGATTCAAACTTGAATCGTAAATCCAGTCACTCGTTATAATCTCTTAATAGTTGACAGTGTCTTGCGTTACAGCGGGACACTGACATGAGGTAGGGGCTTCCGTAGCATAATTGGGTAAACCACCAGTCTAGGTCACCGACGTTCGGACAACCCGTGTTCGATTCCCGCTGGAAGCAGTGTGAGTTGTAAAAAAAAAAAAAAGTAAAGTATCCCCGTCACGCCAAGTGGCGTATAGGGAATATGGTGTTAGTGACCATATATTTACAGACCTTCAGCACATGATTTTTGGGGTAATGTGGTCGGTATTACGACCGTGCTGATTTTCCTTTCCCAGAAAAAAATCCGGTACCCATTTAAGGCTGGGTGAACCCGGACCCCGTCGGTTGGGATCAAACCCTACCCCTTGTCCTTTGTAGTCCAGTTCACTAACCAATGAGCTATCGCGGCTCTTTCTCCACTATGAGGAGTTTTAATCTTCTTCTTGTTTTCCTCATTTGTCTTTTAGCCTCGTGGGGAGATTTAATTTGCTCTCGTTTGCTCTTCTGTTCGCTTCTGCTGTTATGTTTCGTAGCGTTTTTAATATTTCACCAATCTATCTTTTTGTGGTCGGCCCTTAATTCTCGTGTTCTCGCAACATTTATTAAAGGCTACATGTGTTGTGTTTTGGCATTTCTGTATTATCAGATGGTGAAACAGGTCTATCTGTTGTTCCTTTATGTATTATATGGCTGCAATTATTCCCGTTTTTGCTTAGTTCATTAATTTTGATCACATCTGTCCAGGTGTTTTCTCTCATTCATCTATCATATTTCATCTCTTCTTATTGACCTTGAGTCAAGAGTCAGGTTGGACTACCTGAATTTTAATGTTTTATCATAAACGTTTTTTGTTGATATGGGTTGTAGTAGTCTAGATTAGTTGACTTTAGTCGACAGATGATTTTCATTGCACATCAACTCCACAGTGCTCAGATCCCCTACTCCTTTGCCACGTTCCCCAGTATGAACGTCCGCCACACACTAGCGAAAGTATTGAAGATGGATTCAGGTCAGATGCACGGACTCTCTTACCACCGCCGAAGACCATGCCCCAAAAACCTCCTTAGTCGCCACTTATGGCATGCGTGGCACGTGAGATTGGCTATGTCCTTTTTTCTTCCACTCATCCTGGTCAGGGTCTCGGTAAACAGACGGCAATAGTAGCTCATCGCTTGCACTATCCACATGAGTACAGAACTCAAATCACATACCATCGTTCTCTAGATGACATGTTGAGCTCTAGCTTGCTTTACCTTGTCAATCTTTAATTATTTTACTAAGCTAATGCTAGGTACCTCACCTATCTTACTCGATCATTATTGCACTTTTGAGCGTATGTAGTTTTGTATTTTGATTGTATCGACATCATGAGGGGGAGACTATTTGTAGTATTGTAAGTCTACCCTCTAGGGTCCACCACGAAAAAGATGGATTGATGCAATAGTGAAAACACTAGGAAAGATAACAGCAGAGGCCAACAGAAGACCTAAAGACCGCAAATTATAGAAGAAGATGGAGAAGAATATTGTAGTCCATCTATAAGAAGATTTTTAGTAAATTTGATGTTCATAATATCAAGTTCAACACTACTTTGAAAGTAAACAAGACAAATTTGAAGACGCCCTAAAATAACACTGAAACTAATTTATGGCCCTTTTCGTCTTGCTTAGTGGAGGCTATTGAGTATATATTTTTTGTATTTTATTTATTTTTTGAGGCTTTGATTTTGTCGGACAGCTTCTCTCATGGCTGATTCTACCATTGTTTAACAAACACATTCTGTCACAGAATAAAGAAGTTAGGCCCACTGATCCACACAATTTTCCATCCTTTATCATGTGTATGTTCCCTTCCATGTTTTGCCACAATACAGCCTTAGATGATGTTATACCATTTTATTTTCAACAGGTTCTCCGTGATGTGCGATCTCTTGCCAGATGTTCCCAGTCATTTTTCCAGATAGAGAAGTCATTCACAGATGATTCACAGATGATTCACAGATGATTCACAGATGATTCACAGATGATTCACATATATCTCTATATCGTAGTTTATGTCTGCCGATGTCTTTTTCCGTGTGTTAGTTCACCATATAGTAAAAATTAAAAAGTAAAGTACCCCCCGTCACGCCAAGTGGCGTATAGGGAATATGGTGTTAGTGACCCTATATTTTACAGACCTTCAGCACATGATTTTTGGGGTAATGTGGTCGGTATTACGCCCGTGCTGCTTTACTTTCCCAGAAAAAAAATCCGGTACCCATTTAAGGCTGGGTGAACCCGGAAGCCGTCGATTGGGATCGAACCCTAACCCTTGTCCGTGGTAGTCCTCACCATATAGTATTTGCTAAGAAATGCGGTTTTCTTCCATTCGCTGGACGTGCTCCAGCCATCTTAACCTTCGACTTCTAATCATTGACATGATTGTTAGGGTCTTAGCATATTGCAGGACTGTTCATTTGGTTAGCTTGTCTTACCATTTGATGTACAATATTGGGCGGAGACATCGCATGCTGTGGAAGAGACTTAGCTCTGATACTGTTTAGAGATTTTCTACGTGTAAGAACTAAGTCTCGTTGATACAAATGCTCACATCTAGCACGACGTAATGCTGATTTATATTTACGTTTTCAGTTGGTACTAGTTACACACAGATGATTGTCTGAATAGATTTATTGGAGTCTCTAGCCATTTTCGTTGATTTTTTTTTCCAGTGCTATGATGGCCACGACATGTTGGCCATTATTTGTTAGTTGGATCCTGTGCGTGCGTTGCAATAACGACGCATATATAATAGCTCTTTTTTGGAAGTGAGTCCATAATCATCTGAAGTTGTTGATAGAATGTGTCTTTCTCTTCGCCTGATGCCATGGTTGGTGCATAGGCACTACTGATGTTTATTAATCCACTCTTTGTATGCAGCTGAAGTATCATTTAGCGTTTGGATACTCCTTTTGGTGTGGTTATGGAGTTTATATGTTTGTTACGTTCAGCGAAGGTACTTCGTGGAGACGTGTCATTTCATGGCTTAAAACTTGCCAGAAGAAGTATAATTTTCTTCCTTTACAGAACCACAGTCTGAGAGTCTTGTTTCTTGGAGGGCAGCAATATCGACATGTAGCCTATTTAGTTCTTTATCTATGAAGGCAGTTGTTCTAATTTGCCTTTCTATAAATTGTGTTAATTTTAACAAGCCCAGGGGACATGGTAATTACTTTCAACGTGCCACGCTTACACATAAGTTTTTTCTTCCCCATTTCACTATATCTACTTTGCCCGGGCACAGAATATGGAGACAGTGCTTTAACCAGTCGTGCTATTCCTCTCTTAGACTTCGTTTCAAGAATTTCCGATGAAGGGATAAGATCCTTTAGTTCGGAACTGAAAAAAAAGGTGCAAGTGATGCAAGAAATACGTTTTATCGTCTACTGCCTTAATGTTACTAATAGAGGTTAATGAATATAATAGTTCTACTTGTTAATTTAACTAGTTAATAGTAACTCGAACACTGTTCCTTATTTATATTTGAAAGGACTGATGAGTATGAAGTAAGGTGTGTCATACACACAATCAACATTAAATAACAAAAATATATGTCCCAAGCAATGATGTCAACAGCTATAGACTGGCGCTATGAACCTTTGCTTCAGTAACAAAGAGTGGTTAACACTTACCAGACTTTGGGGAGACAGGTTAGACAATGTTGATCTTCAAACAAAAGGGAGCGACACGCCAAATGAAGCTTTTCTTGCACCTTGTGTATCTGACTGATACGAGATCTTAACTAGTTTTAGTGTTACAAAGAGATACACCCCTTTGTTCTTTTGTGTTTCTTTTCGTTTTTTTAAATAGCCTGGGTGATAAAGGAAAAGACAACGGTGGATTGAATATTGTAACCGTTAATTCGCTTCACCAAAAATCACAATTCTGTAAATGAGATAATGAACCTAACTAGGCATGCCGTTTGTGAACCGCCTGTCTGAATGTCTAATATGAACGCTATAATCAGCAAGTAATCATACATATTATTATGTTGTTGAATGTTTCTCGAGACAAGACACCAAGTTATCTAGCATCTTCTCGGTGCTGCGAAATTCGTGCATCTGAGCTGAAACCGTCTTCAGTGCATTCGCTAGTGTATGGCGGTTGTTTGTTTCACGCTGGTTTGAGAAGGGGATCAGAGCACTATGGAGTTGTCTCTTGTTGAATGAAGATAATCCGTCGACTGTACTAAACTAAGGAAGAACCCTTACACCTCATCTACCGCGGTCCTGTACTAAGGGAAACAACTGAATGGAAAATTACTAACAATCGAGCATAAACTTTGCTTGTATTTTGCAGTTGTAATCATGTATCCAACTTGTCTCATCTCATGACGTGCTAGAGAATGTCAAAGTAGTGAATGCCTGGTGGAAACTACTTTAAATACGAGCCTCGTCACATACAAAATGAATCACAGGAAAACAAACTGTAACGAATAAAGTTGATAAAGTCTGAAATTAAAGAAAGTTTCATCACAACTCAATGAAGTAAATTACGTTGTGATGATGATTTCCGATCGAGATTCTAAAAGTTGTCTAGGAAAGCATGCGCACACATTGGCTGCATCGACGTGAAATTGGTATAGAAGAAACACTGCAGGATTTGAGGCAGGTAATTATAAGAAAGATAGTTCATAGGTACTTCCTGTCAATAAGGGCGATAGGCGGCAGGAACCATAAAGGCTCTGTCTGAAAGGTGTTCCTTTTTGCAGTTTCCTAATATTCTAAGTCCTGCTTGCTGCCGGAGCTAATGAGTTTAGTGTGCACACTGTAGCTGTGTCTTTTTTTTATATCTGGATCGTGTTTCATTATTCCGATTGCTTACGATGAATGATGATATCGTATGACGAAGGACAGTTTAGCTGCGTTCACTTTCGGTGGCGCTTGGCTTTATGTCTTTTTGTGTGTGCTGTAGCTGCCATGATGGGCACTGCATTTGCCTTTCTTTCCTTGGATCCTTCAATGAGATGAATTTTAATCCCGATGATTCCACTGGCACGGGGGGGGGGGGGGGTTGAGCAATTATGGATTTAATTCGTTTACAGTGACCCCGGGGCCTTCAACTAACCATAACCGTGGTGTCAATTCTGACTTTTGGAAACGAATTATGGGATGTAGAAAAACAGATGGAGAGACGGTTAGTTTCCACATATTTGATTTCTCAGAAGAACGTTCAGAGTTTCCTAAACAGCTAAATAAATCATCGCGGCCATCCTCAAAGAGGGCAAATCAAAATGAGCATAAATGAGAAGAGCATGAATGAGATGATGTCATTTATATTGTTCTCAAGTTGTTCATTACACACAACTAAAGATCATTTTATTCCAACAGTTAGAACAAAGGGTACCTCATCTCTAATCGGCACCAGAACCATATTCCCTATACGCCACTTAACGCGACGGATTCTTTACATTTTAAAAATTTAAAATTCAGTGTCTTAAGCTGATTTTAAACTCAAATAATTTTAGCCTCTACCGTTATGACTTGTAGTTGATATGTACAACTTACAATAAAAAAAATTAATACATTTAAGTACTAGGGCAAGTAGATTTGTATCTCAACGAGCACTTCCTTTAAGTACAAGTTCACCATAGAGATGCTTCAATAGTCGGATCATTACTGTCAGGAATGAGACAATCAAATTAAAATATAGTCAAAAACTGAATAATATTAAGATGTATTATACAGATCTTCTACCCCATAACAAAATATGGCTATGAATCATGGGCAATCTCGCAAACGGCAAGGAAGAAAATATATTCCTTCCAAACAAAATTCTGCAGAAAAGTCCTTAAGATACCGTGAATAATGAAAAAGAGCAACGAAGACATACCATAAGATTTAAATATTCAAAAGAACTGGCTTATAAACACAGTTCTACAGAAGCAATTAACATATTATGGACACATTAAAAAACAAAGTGGGCTGAAAGAACAATAATGGACTGCATGGTTCCTGCGGGAAGTCGCGATAGCTCAGTGGTTAGTGAACTGGACTACAAAGGACAAGAGTTAGAGTTCGATCCCAATCGACGGCTGCCGAGTTCATCCAGCCTTATATGACTACCTGATTTTTTTCTGGGAAAGTAAAGTGGCACGGGCGTAATACCGACCACATTACCGGAAAAATCATGTGCTAAAGGTCTGTGACATTTATGGTCACTAACACCATATTCACTGTACGCAACTTGGCGTCACGTGGACACTTTACTTTCAACCTGGACGACGGACGCATCAAGGGCAAGAAGAAGTTGTTTCAAGACATGAACGAGACCTTGAACATGACAACAGAAGAAGTGGGAAATATGGCTGGAGACAGAGATTCTCACAGACGGGCTGTGGTGAATGCAACCTTCTGCAAAGAACATGCAACCCGAGGATGATGATGATGATAATGATGTTGATGATGACGACGATGATGATGATGATGATAATAATGATGATGAGGATGATGATTGTCTCGATATGTTTAGAAAAAAAAGTCAATGTCAATGAAGGTTACACTTCTTTTATTGATGATGTTTTACGCTACAGTTGTGAGTCTTCAATCTGACGATTGTCGCTGTGCATCATCCGCAATGAAAGAAACATGAAATAGGCGCAGATTGCGTATTGTCGTTGTTTAGGGAACAGACAACTAATTGGTGTGCTGCGGTAAAGCTGATAGCAAAGGAGTCTGTAATGGGGTGTGATTTACACTCTAAGGTATGGCGACAGCTTTACAAAAAAGGAACGCAATAAAATACTGACGTTTCGGCCTACAGCCTTCTTCAGCGGACGGGGACAACGACAACAAACGGTGAGACACAAATACCTATAGCTACATGTCGGATGATAAAGTTATGAAGAGGTGGACAGAGGGATGAGAGATGGGGTTTACAGCGACCTGTGATAATTGCGTCCTTTGGTCGGACACATCGAACATTTCAGATATGCAATTTGAGATATTTTCTCCTACCTTTCACTTTTTGCTGCCATGACCAAGTTGGTGTACTGTATATCACATACACAAACATAAACATGCAAATACGTGTGAGCACACACACACACACAAACACACACATAGATAATGATCTTCTTTGCATTTCCTCGTTTTAATTTTTAATATCGTAAATATTACGAATGAGAACATATTATATGTTATGTAGTTGTATGATTAATTTCATAATAGTAATAACTGTTTTATATAATCTCTGTAGAACTTTTGAAATTGTAATAATTAAAACATGAAAGTAAACGTAACATGATGCAATGGATATTGGTTACAATTAACAGAGGTTAAGAATGATGTTAGTTATATTTATTAATGAGAGTAATTCGCTATTCCTAGCTATTTATTTGCACTTTCTCTATACAATGCACAGCATTTAAAAACATGGAACTAGTATAACTGCATTCGGGATTTTTCCACATCCTTTCCGCTTATGTCACAACTTCGGTCAACGCGCAGTGACAAATTCTGTTGACATATTCGGCTATCGTGCGACCCTATTCTCGACGCAAAGGCCACGATTGCAATATCTTCCATCGATTAGAGAGATCACAGCCACTTCCTTACTCCAGTTGTCTCGAGAACACTCATTTCAGACAAACAAAGCAATCGACTTCCATCGATTAGAGAGATCACAGCCACTTCCTTACTCCAGTTGCCTCGAGAACACTCATTTCAGACAAAGCAATCGACTTCCATCCATTAGAGAGAGCACAGCCACTTCCTTACTCCAGTTGTCTCGAGAACACCTCATTTCAGACAAACAAAGCAATCGACTTCCATCCATTAGAGAGAGCACAGCCACTTCCTTACTCCAGTTGTCTCGAGATCTCACATTTCAGATAAACAAAGCAATCGACTTCCTTCGATTAGAGAGATCACAGTCACTTCCTTACTCCAGTTGTCTCGAGATCTCACATTTCAGATAAACAAAGCAATCGACTTCCATCGATTAGAGAGATCACAGCCACTTCCTTACTCCAGTTGTCTCGAGATCTCACATTTCAGATAAACAAAGCAATCGACTTCCTTCGATTAGAGAGATCACAGCCACTTCCTTACTCCAGTTGTCTCGAGATCTCACATTTCAGATAAACAAAGCAATCGACTTCCATCGATTAGAGAGATCACAGCCACTTCCTAACTCCAGTTGTCTCGAGATCTCACATTTCAGATAAACAAAGCAATCGACTTCCTTCGATTAGAGAGATCACAGCCACTTCCTTACTCCAGTTGTCTCGAGAACACTCATTTCAGACAAACAAAGCAATCGACTTCCATCGATTAGAGAGATCACAGCCACTTCCTTACTCCAGTTGTCTCGAGAACACTCATTTCAGACAAACAAAACAATCGACTTCCATCGATTAGAGAGATCACAGCCACTTTCTTACTCCAGTTGTCTCGAGAACACTCATTTCAGACAAACAAAGCAATCGACTTCCATCGATTAGAGAGATCACAGCCACTTCCTTACTCCAGTTGTCTCGAGAACACTCATTTCAGACAAACAAAGCAATCGACTTCCATCGATTAGAGAGATCACTGCCACTTCCTTACTCCAGTTGTCTCGAGAACACTCATTTCAGACAAACAAAGCAATCGACTTCCATCGATTAGAGAGATCACAGCCACTTCCTTACTTCAGTTGTCTCGAGATCTCACATTTCAGATAAACAAAGCAATCGACTTCCTTCGATTAGAGAGATCACAGTCACTTCCTTACTCCAGTTGTCTCGAGAACACTCATTTCAGACAAACAAAGCAATCGACTTCCATCGATTAGAGAGATCACAGTCACTTCCTTACTCCAGTTTTCTCGAGAACACTCATTTCAGACAAACAAAGCAATCGACTTCCATCGATTAGAGAGATCACAGCCACTTCCTTACTCCAGTTGTCTCGAGAACACTCATTTCAGACAAACAAAGCAATCGAAACGGTTTAAGCAAATGCGTTAGTCTGAAGAAAAAAAAATCTGCGTTAAAATTTAGCTATTTTGATTTTGCCCTGTCGGTTGGTGGTCGTTAGCAAAGCTAACCTGCAACCATGCCCTCCATAATTATCTTCTCTATGTCATTTTGCCGTCTTACATAACCAGAATATACACATATTAAGGATCCATAGAAAGATGACGTCAGTTGAATTTATTTTTGATCGTGAATTAATTTCTAATGCCCTTGCAAAGATCGGTCAGAATTGAGTTTACATTTATTTTTCGTTCTGTTTATGTTCTTAGTTAATCAATTTTCTAGAGTTGCAAATTTTTACAAAATTGACAAATGTGTTCTTTTCTTTGTCTATTGCTTTCTGAGTATTCTACTGTTAACACATGCACTAAAAGGCATTGATGCAGTTTTCGCAAGGTCTGTCGATTATCCACGTTTCACAGCTATGTGTTACTATGGGAAAAATTCAAGCTTTTAAAGATCTAAGTTTAATTGCCAAATACAGAAAAAAAACGAAAATAGGCAAAAATTAAAAATAATACCAAGGGATACGCATAAACATACAATTTTATAAACCTGATAAACATAAACATAAGATTTTATGGACCAGATAAGCATAATTATAAAATTAATGAGCCCTATAAGCATAAATATGTAATTTGTGAAACAGAAGAAAAATATACAATTTTTGAACTAGATAAGCATAAATATATAATTTATGATCTAGATAAGCATACATATATAATTTATGAAGCAGGAAAGCTTAAATATATAATTTATGAACCATAAAAGCATAAATATTTAATTTATGAAGCAGAAAACTTATTTATATAATTCATGAAGCATTTCCTTCTTTACTTCCCCTTGTCCCATAAACTTTATCACGGACCCCACTCCCGGCTAAACAATGATCAAGGTGGCCGTTTTGGCACATACAATCAGTGCAAACGCCAACTTGGCCCAATACTTTAATGGTATGTATTTATCAGTTTATTTGTAGCGGTGTCAATAAAGTCACACACCATCCACTCTCATCAGTTGCCCCTCACAAAATATCTGGTAGCACCAATTGGCCTTCGTTATTGTGTTGTACATGTCACATGCAGCCACGTCATGGCTTTATTTTCTTGCAGAACGCGCTGGAACGGCGTTACGGAACCTGTTTGAAGGAACAAAATTTACTACATAAAGAAAGTAAAATAATAAACAAAAGTTATGTTTCTAAGATTTGTTTTTTTTTTTTTTCACGCTAAAATGTCTAGCCATTTTAGTTTATCTTTCTGATTGTTATGAAGTTGGAAAAAGTAGGCAACGAGGATAGCACTTTCATTTTCTAAGTAGACGATACAGCAACATATTTCATTCTTAATTTACGTAATTTTGAAACTGAAACCGATTTGCTAGATCTTAATAATGGGATTGATATGGGAGGGAATATTGCGCTCAACTAATGCATACAAACATATAATAAATCACATTGGCAATGCAATAAGAAGTACATTAATCAGAAAGATTTGTGATTCAACAGTTCAGTTCTTACTGAACCTCGATGAGTCTACAACTACGAGCCTGAAATATGTACTGATTATGTATCTTTGAACGTACACTGATGAAACTGAGATGCGAGATCATGTAGATCTCTTCGTTTATATTTTTCACGTTGGAAGGCACATTAGGTAAAGAGATTTATAAATGTTTGACTTCTCATTTCAAGTAACTAGAAATGTTCCTCTTATTTCCTTCCTCATTTGCCTTTCAATGTCAAGGGGATATATAATTTGCTGTCTTTTACTCTTCTGTTGGCCTCTCCCGCTGTCAACGATAATGTAAGGAAATAACGGGAGAAGGGACGGTGTGGAGAGAGTTGAGAAACACCGTTTGTGTGGGGAAGTGACATTCGCGAGAAGTTGGAGGGAAGTGTTGTTGGGTGAGTAGGGAGGAGAGACTTGTGATTTTAGAGACAAGTGACAAACACTGGGAAGTGACGTTCGCGAGATGTTGGAGGGAAGTGTTGTTGGGTGAGTAGAGAGGAGAGACTCGTGATTGTAGAGACAAGTGACAAACACTGGGAAGTGACATTCGCGAGATGTTGGAGGGAAGTGTTGTTGGGTGAGTAGAGAGGAGAGACTCGTGATTGTGGAGACAAGTGACAAACACTGGGAAGTGAGGGATTGAGGAAAGGTAAAGGTGAAATAGAAGGGATGACGTTAAAAGAATCCACTGGATGAGCGCAGTATAACCAGTCAACACTCTTAAGAGGAGAAGCAACTGTGTGCACGAGGAGAGTGCAGTGTATAGTAAGTTTCGGAACCATGTGTACTTAGTTTTACTTGGAGACCCGAGTTGGAAAGTTAAACCGCAGGGCTCTTTATTGTTTGAGTTATATTTGACTCAATCAATAAAATCTTAAGATGTTTTATTCAGAGACACGTATGTGTACCTTGAAACGCGTGTTTTGATCCAAGCCTGATAGAAGTAAAAAATAAAACTGAGACAACGCGAAGTACTGAGGTCATATTAGGTTTCACTAACGACTGAGTATATATATGTTGTGGCGATAGATGAAGCTGAGGTTGTTACGTGTGTAAGAGCCAGAGATTCAACGACGACCCATACCATAAACATCAGACAAGAGCCGAGTAAACAAGCGCCGTTACCCAGACTGTGCAAGCCTGTTTAAGGTGTGTCGGTGTTGACAGTATCAGGCCGGTGTTACACCTTTACGCCGCCAAACAACTGTCAAGCGTCAAGAAGACCTATGTACAACAAAGATACACCTCTGTCAGGAGCGACAAATTTCTTCCCTTACCCCTCCCCCAGCCTCATTTTCTACACTGCATCCATGGCACAGATTATATGGATTATGTGGATTATGTGGATTATATCAAAACAGTCAGCAAAAAAAAAGTAAAAAAAAGGGAAAAAGAATCATTGGGACCCTTTTTAAAATCTTCGAAAAGCGGAAACAAAATGTATGAAAAGATAATGCAGTATAATTTTATTAATTGAATCCGTACCGTGTGGTCAGTATATGATTGCACTAACCATATAGCCACCATGGCTTCACTGCGAGTGTTAACTGTGAACAATCTACGACATTTGTCACAATCAGAAACATTAAATAATCTAACGCTGGACGCCATTTGAAGTCATGTTTACTTTCATCATCATCATCGAGTACCATCTCCGCAACGAAGGTTGGCTGGTTTACCTTCGCTAAGTCAAAAATAAAAGAGTGGCGATATTGTGACCATTTTTACAACAACCCAGCGGTGTGAGGTTGAAGGGAACGGCTAGGAGGATCCAATGAAAAAAATGGAAAGAACCCGGAAGAATTAAAATATTGAACTTCATGATGTGGTTGCGGAAAAAATGATTTACAAAGCTGTAGTTAAAAATAAACGAAACAAATCTGAAACAAGCACAGAGCGTCAAATAATTCTGCTTCTCAGAAGAATATTGAGAGTTCCCTTGACAGATAGAAAGACCAACGAATAAATTCTAAAAGGGGCCAACATAAAAAGGGAGCTCCTAAAAAAAACATCAGAAAACGACAATCAACATTTTTTGGAAACATCATGAGAAGAGGAAAGTTGAAATACTTGGTTACAATAACTGACAAAATACAGGGAAAGAGAGAATGCGGACGACAATGGGAAGAGATTGGTGTCATGGCACGGATGTCGTGTCAAAGTCAACAACGATGCAGTATGAATAGACAATTGGGAAAGGACAGGATCGCGTATTCCAACTATTATGACACATGGTTATGATGAGTTTAGGAACAACAACAGCACGATTCAGTCTGACAATTAATTGTAAAGATAGTTGGGCGTGAAGACTATAATTTCTGTTCTACATACCATCTACAGGTCGAAAGCACAAGAGGGTCTATTATTCCATCCACATGGTGTATATGTGGGAAGAGAAGAGAAGAGTAAAGCCAAAGACAAAGTAAACTGGCAAAACAGCGTAAAGACAATACTGTAACATCATCAAATGGTTTTGAATGAGACTGTCGTGACATCGAGTACTAGAACTATATTGTCTCTTCCTACTCTTAAGAGGAAATGAATAGGCAAAGAATACGAATTCCTGTTGACTCAATGAATTGCTGTAATTCTGTTTCAGACATTCGCACGCACAAACATAGTAAGTAAAGTAAATAGCCCCGTCACGCCAAGTGGCGTTTAGGGAATATGGTGTTAGTGACCATACATTTTACTGACCCTCAGCACATGATTTTTGGGGTAATGTTGTATGTATTACGCCCCTGCCGCTTACTTTCCCAGAAAAAAATCAGGTACCCATTTAAGGCTGGGTGAAACCGGTGCCGTCGGTTGGGATCGAACACTACCTCTTGTCCGTTGTAGTCCAGTTCACTAATCACTGAACTATCGCGGCTCCCACGCACAAACATGGGATGGAAATAAAATGTCTGCAGTTACCATCACCAAGCGTGTTAACAAACTGTTGGTTTACATCTGGGATTCTCAAAGCTACCTCCCCAGGGTGGGGGGCGCTGGAGCGATCCACGGAGCGGTAGATTGCGCACTTGGGGTTCGGTGAGTACAAATAAGGTTGCTGTGATGATAAGCACAGATTTGCCGTGTGTCCGATAGACAAGTGAAGTAAGAAAGTTTGATTGTCTTTTGGTCGGTAAGTCTTACGAAAAATGGGAAACAGCAGCCTACTAAAACTAATATTGGATGCGAATATACAAGGTAAAAGAGGCAGCGGCAGACTAAGACTAACATGGATGAGTAACATCAAAAGATGGACAAGTCAGCCTATGACAATCTGCACCGTCAAAGTAAGAGACAGAGCGGAATGGGGCTCCATGGTAGCCAACCTTCGATACGGAGACAGCACTGAATGAATGAATGAAAAAATGTGCACTACATTTTTCTCTTTGTTCACATAAAGATGGTATATTTCCACCTTTCACGGTGAGACATGTTTTCCTCAAAATAGGGCGGTGGACCAAAACAGTTGACAATTTGGGAAGCACTGGTCTGCATTAATTTGTTTACAAAACTTATATCTTAATGTTGACACTCAGAGAGATTATAAAGTCAATAAATCACACTTTAGTTATTTCATTTCTGTGAGATGATAATAAGTAACAAATAAATGCTGTATTGTGGTTCTGCTTAACTCATTAATTTGCAAATATCGGCGGCATTATTATTATGACGAATGTCATCGTCATGTGTCATGCCGGTTGGTGTGGACGATAATATCCTGCTACAATTATATCCCCACCATCAATGATGGGGAAGACATGGAATGATCTTAAAAGAATTGCAAAAAACAGAACGACTTGGAAAGTGTTTGTTGAAGACCTATGCTCCACTGGGAGCTAAAAGGTAGAAGACAATTATATGTCCATACTTCACAATATCAATTCTGTCGTTGACTGTTTACCGTGCCACAACACAGAGCTATCCATATCTTTTCTTTTTGTCCTTCGCGATTCTATTTTCCTTGCATTTTGTCAATTGTTGTAACCAAGTATTTCAACTTTTGCTACCATGGAGCGCCATTCCACTCTGTCTCCTGCATGATAGTCCAGATTGTCATAGGCTGACTTCTCCATCTTTTGATGTTACTCGTCCATGATAGTCTTGGACTGTCTCTTTCTCTTTACCTTGAATTTTCCTTGCCAAGATTACTTTTAGTAGGCTGCTCTGTCTTTTAACATGCTTTAAAAATCTCATTTGTCTCGTTTGAATTATGTTTAGTAGTTCTCTTTTCATGTTTAGCTGCTATAAGACTTCATCGTGTTTTCATTTTTTCCCATCCAATTCTTCCTAATTTTCTATAAATCCATATTTCAAAAGCTTAAAATTTATGTTCTATTTTCTAATCTAATGTACTTGTTTCTGCACCATGCAGGAATGTTGAGAAGATATAGCACTTTTCTGTTATTGGTTTTAGCCCTCGTGTTATTTGTTTTGATGTTAGTATTTCTTTCATGGCATTTTAATTACTCTGTTACAATTTCTATTTTTTTTGTTTACTGATGGCATCACTTACATGAAAAAAATGTAATTTAATTATTATAATCTTTTTTGAGAAAAGTATTGAACAAAGAAGTACTGATCAAATTGTTTCCTCTCTCTTGTATGCCACTGTTAAGTCAATGCCAGGAGCTTGACGGCGCCATGGTCTCCAAGTTCTGACTCTCTGTCTAACATCAGGAAAGAAGAGCCACGGCAAAGTCATCAAGATAACACGTCCGTCACTCATTACATTTGAGAATATATAATATCTGTATCTAGAGATAGAGAAATAGAAAAAAATATTTTCAATCGCTTTGTTCACTTAACTAATCCAACCTTAAATTTACACAACATAATAATCTCTATAATGGAATTAAACCAGTGCTTTTTTAATCCTTTAATAAATATCTATCCGCTGACAACTCTGGAGAGTCATACACAAATACATCACGTTTTATTAGATAACTCTTTTCTTAATAGTTTCTTCCTGTGGTTTTAACTCCCCGGTGAAAACTTCACACAATCTTGTTTCTCTTACCTAAGGTGACCATTCGACCCGGATTGTCCGGGACAGTCCCGGAATTTGACATTTTTTTAACCTTTGTCCCGGATTAGCTGCCGTACCGGTTTTGTCCCAATTTTGGCATATTTTTTAGCTTTTGTCCCGGATTTGATAAAAAATAATTTGGGACACAAACGTTTACCAATTTTGCCATTTTGGTATACGGCGTACATTTCTTCAATTAAAAACAATATTCCGTTGCTGTGTAGACAATTTTGTTTAATATCAAAACAGTAGAGTGCGCTCCTAGTTTTAAATCTCGTATATATTCGTTGTGTTACTAACTTTCACTTTCACTTTCGCAAAAAATGGCACCGAAGCGTAATTGTAGTTTTAATCAAGATTTACAAAAGGAATACCCTTTTATAAAAAAGTCTACATCGTCATCAGACTTCACTGTAAGATGTAATATATGTTCATCCGGGTTTACTATTAACCATAGTGGACGTGGTGATATTAAGAGCCACATAAATAGTGATAAACATAAGAGAGCCGTCGCTACTGCTGCATCAAGCTCGTCGTTGACAAATTTTTTTCGAGCTGAACAGGTTGGTGACAAAGAAGAAAAGTTAGCTGCTACAGAAGGTTCCTGTGCATATCATACAGTGATGCACAATCACACGTTTAGATCTATGGACTGCACATCAAAATTGCTTCAGGTAACTTTAGAACCAAAATTTGCTTGTGCACGTACGAAAACAGAAGCTATTATTCGGAATGTGTTCACACCCCATGCTCTAAACGAGTTGAGATGTGACCTAGAAAACGTAACATTTATCTCCATACTGACAGATGCTTCCAACCACAAAGAAATCAAGATTTTTCCTTTGCTTGTCAGATACTTTGATCGCAATAAGGGACTGAAACTGAAAGTTAAAATATTAGAGTTGAAGTCATTGCCGGGTGAAACATCTGATATAGTAAGTAGTTTTCTTATTGACTTTCTAACTGAAAATGGTTTAGAACTGAAAGTAGTTGGATTATGTGCAGACAACACAAATTCTAATTTTGGGGGCGCTGAAAGAAAAGGACAGAACAATGTTTTCACAAAACTGAAAGAAAACCTTGGACATAGTTTGATAGGTGTTGGGTGTGCTTGCCAAATTTTCCACAACACTGTTCGAGCAGCTGCAGACGTATTGCCTGTTGATGTTGAAATGACTTGCAAAAATTTATATGTACTTCAAATCATACACAGTTAGAGTTGAAAGTCTCAAGGAGTTTTGTCAGTTTGTCGACACAGACTTCCAGATAATTTTAGGTTATGCACAAACTAGGTGGCTTGCGCTCTTGCCTGCTGTTGAAAGGGTTCTTTACATGTTCCTGCCTCTAAAATCATATTTTCAATCTCAAGACAGATGCCCAGTTTTTATACAGGAATTCTTTGAAAACCCACTGTCTGAGGCATGGCTTATTTTCGTTCACAGTCAGGCATCCTCTTTCCACGAAGCAGTGCAGAAAGTAGAGGGACAGATGGTCACTGTATTTGAAGTCATTGACAACATCAATAGGTTGAAAGCTATCTTGGAGTCCAAGCTGGAAGACGGCTTCTTGCCATCAAGAGTTCAGATAATCCTTAAAAAGCTGGAAATGGAAGGATTTCCACGTGATGATGTGAAAAAGTTTAACGCCAGTGTTTCTTCATTTTATGAAACAGCTTTAAGTTATTTGAAGAAATGGGCTGCAAATAATTTTCAAAACCTAGAGTCTTACAGCTGGGTAATGCTGAACAGAACACCAAATTGGGAAGATATTGAGAAGTCTTCATCATTAGTGAGTCAAACAGTGCCTTCAGTCGACTTTCCAGAAAATGAAATGTGTGACGAATATGTCTACATGAAACAGTTCGTTACTTCACAAAAAATTAGTGAGTGGAGTCTTAATAAAACATTACCAGGGCAGCGTTGGGTTGAACTAGCTTCCCACTTCAGAAACAATCATGTGCCCGTTTCACATATTCTGAAGTTGGCAGAGTTCTTTTTGTGTCTACCTGGAACAAATGCTGCAACAGAACGAGTGTTTTCTCTGATGAACAGTTTGTGGACAAATGATAAAACACAACTAGGTGTTGAAACTTTAAAAGCCATGTTGATCACCAAAGTGAACTATGAGGGAACATGTGTCGAATTTTATAAGATGCTGCATACAAAGAAGGACATTTTACAGAAAATTCACTCATCTGAAAAGTACAGCATCTCTGTTTCACCTTCAATTTAAGTGAGTATCACTGTTTTTTTTTATCTCCTGATTATCCTGATAGCGTATTGTAGGTCTATATTATTAGATGTTTTAAAATGTATGTATTATTCACTTGAAAATGACAGCAAGAAGAATTGTAATTTTATTGGTGGAAAATTGAAGTAAAATTATTCCGTCCCGGAATGGGATTTCAAAAATATGGTCACCTTACAACTTACCGGGTTCAACGTAATGCTGAAGCTTCGTAACAACACCAGTGATATTATCACGTTCATTTCTTCATATAATTTTAAATTGTGATTTTTTTTCAGTTGAGTAGCTCATATATTATATATTGTGTCTTCCACGATTGACCGGAATGTGAGAATTGGTTCTTAATATGTACTATTTCACTGCACAACCACAGAATCGTCACTTAATGTGCACTATTTCACTGCATAACCACAGAATCGTCACTTAATGTGCACTATTTCACTGCACAACCACAGAATCGTCACTTAATGTCTACTATTTCACTGCACAACCACAGAATCGTCTCTTAATGTGCACTCTTTCACTGCACAACCACAGAATCGTCACTTAATGTCTACTATTTCACTGCACAACCACAGAATCGTCACTTAATGTGCACTATTTCACTGCATAACCACAGAATCGTCACTTAATGTCTACTATTTCACTGCACAACCACAGAATCGTCTCTTAATGTGCACTCTTTCACTGCACAACCACAGAATCGTCACTTAATGTCTACTATTTCACTGCACAACCACAGAATCGTCACTTAATGTGCACTATTTCACTGCATAACCACAGAATCGTCACTTAATGTGCACTATTTCACTGCACAACCACAGAATCGTCACTTAATGTCTACTATTTCACTGCACAACCACAGAATCGTCACTTAATGGGTACTATTTCGCTGCACAACCACAGAATATCGTCACTTAATGTGTACTATTTCACTGCACAACCACAGAATCGTCACTTAATGTGTACTATTTCGCTGCACAACAACAGAATCGTCACTTAATGTGTACTATTTCGCTGCACAACCACAGAATATCGTCACTTAATGTGTACTATTTCACTGCACAACCACAGAATCGTCACTTAATGTGTACTATTTCACTGCACAACCACAGAATCGTCACTTAATGTGTACTATTTCGCTGCACAACAACAGAATCGTCATTTAGAGTGTACTTTTTCACTGAACAGCAATATAATCCTCCCTTAAAGTATGCTCTTTCACTGCGCAGCCATATATTCTATGTTATAGTTTCTCTAGATTCGCTGTTGAAAGTTGTAGTTATCCTAAAACGTTATTGCCGTCGGTGTTTTCTCTTATTATTTTTTTTAAATATTCCCCCTCTTTTTAAGTGGTAGATAGAGGAGGGGGGAGAAAGAAAATTGTTCTCTTCTCGGATGCTTCTCTTTTGACCAAAGAAAGTATATTTTAATTGTCTAAATGTACCAGTGAAAGTAGTATTTTTCTTCATTTCTGTTTCATGTTGAACTTTGTATCGCCCTCGTCATCCTAACTGTTACACGTGGAAGTGAAGAAAGAGGAAGAAGATATAGAAGATTTTACTTTGGTATTTCGTTTGTTTAAGAGACGAAGAGATAGAGGGAAGCAAAGAGAAAAAATAACAGACAGCTTAAGAGAATGGCTTGGCAGAAGGTCAACAACAGAAATGATAAATAGCTGCCGAGATCGAATGTTGTGGAGAGACATGATCACCTACGCCACTAGGCCCGGTACTTGATAATGATGATTTCGTTTGTGTGTGTGTGTGTGTGTGTGTGTGTGCGTGTGTGTGTGTGTGTGTATGTGTGTGTGTGTGTGTGTGTCTAAAGTTCACAAAGTAAAAATATCATCATTATATAATAACTGTGAAGAAGTGTAATGATTCTAGACAGCTTATGCTGTCACTGATTTCATAAAACCGTCATGGATTATCTTCTTTACGCCAAATTTGTTTATTGTTGTCCGCCATTAAAACATTTAAAGTAGAGGACAGACAATATAACAAACATGTCAATAAACAGGTGGAAAACATCACACAAACATGGTTTAATAGAGACAATTTTGTGAGATAGATATGGTCAAAAAGTGCACGCAACTTACTGTGCGAAGAAACCACTTGCATAAAAAATGTACTGCCCAAAGATTCTTATAAGTTTCAGTACATCACAGAAGATGCAGACTGCAACAGCCGTGACGTAAGCAAAAGTGTTGTCGATCTCCGGTCCGGAATAAATGAGCTCTGCCTGTGATGACCCAGAAGAGTACCTTGGCGTAAATCGCCTGTACTTCAGACCTGCAGCTGCTATTACAAGGAGAATTGCCAAAATTATGGGAACAATTGTATCAATAGATTTCAGAACTTTAAATGTGTCTTGCATTACTATTATACAACCAGTTCCAGACAACCAACTGCGAATGTAGTAATCATGTACAATAATTGGTACCACTATAAGGGAAGCAACCCATGGAACTACCAACAGGCCAACTGTGCCTATTGTAATAGCTTTCGATGTAAGCCTCGTTCTGGGATTAAAGTCCTTGATCTGAGCAATGTAGACAACTAGTAGCATCACCACCAGCCAATCAACGATGAAGTCTTGGATGACACTAAGATTAGAGAAAGCTGAGTGGAAAACACATCCTAAAAATTCTCTATTCATTACATTAAATGCGTTCAGAGGGATGACGATGGTGCTGTCAATAAGATGAACCACTAGAGTGTTACAGATGATCTTGTTGCGTAGACGTGACCGCATGTCTCGTGACGTCAGGATGGCCACCAGGAACCACAAGTTGAGTAATGTCCCGACAACAGCTAGGAAACTCTCAATTATGTGATAAGTGTAGAAGATAGTGTTTAACTCTGCGTGAATAATATCACGACACCATTTGTCTGTGGAGTTTGTTTCTTTACTGCTCATTGTTCTTGTATTTGATATATAGATCTTTTACTCGATTCTTTACGGCATCTGAAGAAAGTAATTTAAAAAAAAAACGTATTTATTACAGATGATAATTGTTGAAGCAGAAGATGAATAAATTACAGGAGTATATTTACGTTGTTCTTATCTCTCCAACATGAAAAAGGACAAAATATTCAAGTTCGCGTGATCACAGGACATGAGCGAAAATGAAGTGGAAGATGGTGAAGTAGTAGAAGAAGAAGAGTATGTTTACAATACTCAGGAAGAAACCACAAGCAATAAACGTAAACACAGAGAAAGAGGAAGAGAGAGTCGAAACTAGGATATAAACCAGTATTCTTGGATGCAGAGCCTTTCTACTAGAGGTCAACACTTCGTAACAACGCGAACTTAATAACTAATATAATGTTACTTTTGTACGATGAATGATGAAATCGTATGATGAAGGACAGTTCAGTTGCGTTGACTATCGGTGCTACCATGCCTTATGTTTTTCTGACGTGTGCTGTGTTTGCTAAGATGGGCACTTCAACTTCTTTTCTTGTTTGGATATTCGATTAGATATTAGTTCTGATGATTCCACTGGCACGGGCAGTTGAGGAATCATTAATTTTAATTCGTTTGCAGTGACACCGGAGCCTTTGAATAACTATAACTATGACTATAACTATAGACTATAGACTTCAATGTCTATGGATGTCAAACTTGCTACAATCGTAAACGGCATTTATCGACCTTGCAATGTGTTTGAGAACTAGGTACGTCATCTCAACAATTACCTCGCTGTTTCAATGGCAACAAACGAACGCCAAAGCAGGTGACATTCTATATTTTTTTTTATTGAACATTCGAAGTAGTGCCGATGGAAAGAAGAATTTATGGAGCTCTGACTTAACAATCACTGCGCTGTGTCGTTATATACCAAAAAAAAAAAAAAAAGAAAAAAAAAAGAAAACCAATACAACTGAACGAGAATTTATTAACCTGTAATACCATGTTTTTTCATAACTTATAATGCAAATTACAAAGATATTATGTCAATATAATTATGTTACTGTATGGCAATACATGAAAGAACAGTATTACAAAGCGCAAACTGATGTAATGTTTATATGACAAATGACCGGGTTAAAGGTCAACCTGAAAGTTCAGTCTTAGGTCCTGACCTCTTCAAGTTACAAACTCACCGTTCACTTTTGGCATGCATGTGTGGTCACATGACTTGAACAGAGTTACGACTTGGCTTACGTCACAACACAAATTCAGAAATTAATATAGGGAAACAGTTGTTTTCTGAGTTTTCTTTTAAATAGTATAAGCTACAAGTATACGCATTGAATGAAATACTAGTCTTCTTTATACAAAGCGATGTACATAAATTACGAGTAGCAATTTAGAGCGGTTAGAATGAAGACAATATTTTAAAATGAATATATTTATACAAATGGAAACTAACGAGACGGACACAAACCCATAAACAGAAAGACAAGACTATGTTTACAGCAAAATGTGTATAATCTGACGGCAGTGCATCATGTCTTGGGTTACACTGGGAAACAATTAAAATCTAGTATCTTGTTTTCTTCAATTTGTAAAACTTTTTATTCTTCACAATTTGTCGTTGAACAGTGGTAATTTGAGTTTAAAATAATTGTTAACAGTTACATAACAGAAAAAAAACTGTCAGCGAAAGTAAAGTTTTTTAACGTTATCGAGTTCCCAAACTAAACAATGAGCATAATCCTTGAAGTTAACGCAATTTCATGTTCTCTTGTTGAAACAGTAAATTGCGGTCATCCCGCATACTTCATTCAAAAGACAACGCGCTAAAACGTGTTACTTGTTAGAAATCTCTCGATCGCTGCAGAAAGTGCATTCAGGGTCTGATTAATTTCGGTTCCCCATTGCACTTTTCTGCGTTGAAGTCAAAATGATGATCTACTTGTTGCATCTCCGCCGCTAGAGCGAAGTCGTACGCCGCCGAAAGTCCCTTTTTGACAAATCAAGTGTTGTGAATCCAGCGTCTGGACTTGATCTGCGCTTTACGTCACATTGGTGCTGTTCGTGGCCGTTGTTGGATTTGCTTGACGCAAGTTATTTCCATGTTACTTATTGATGTGAAATGCTTCGTCAGCCGCGGTTTTATCTCTTTAGGGAATTTGCACCGTGTTTTGTACGTCGTAGGATGCTTTCACTAGAGTAATCAGAAATCTAAAGGGAGCAAAATTGTTGTGTACGACATTGTTGTCAGAGACGTCATCGTAATGGTTCATCGTTTATCCTTAGACCGGTCGTACGCTAATCTTACGGTCTGTTGTTTTATGTGCGACGGGGATAATCTGAAGACTGTGTGTCTATATGTTCGGAATTGGATTTAACAATGATGGCCTAAGCGCTATACATTAAAAAAAAATATGACGATCATCATTTTCAAGAGGACGTGAACTTCCGGTATATGGTGGATAAGCGACAGGAACCAATGAAAGCTAAACATGAAAAGTGTTCCTTGTTGGAGTTTCCTCAAATTCCAAGACCGGCTTGTTGCAGGAGCTACTGAGTTAAGTGGTCTGTGCACAACGTGAACTGTGTGTCTCATCCGTTTTGATCATGTTTCGATGTTCCAATTGTTTACGATGAATGATGATATCGTACGACAGGGAACAGGTGGCTGTGTTCACTTTCTGCATGGTTTCGCCTTATGCCCTTTGGCGTGTGCTGAGACTGCTACGATGGATATTACAGTTACCTTTCTTGTTTGGGAGATGAGATATTAATTCGGATGATTACGCTGGCACGGGCGAAATTATGGATACTTAAATGGGGTGATTCGTTTGCAGTGATACCGGGGACTTCCATAACCAAATAACAAAATGAGAGCTGGTCATAGACATGAAGAGGGTCAGATTATCAGTTCAGTGTAATAGTGAAAAACACCTTCATCTCAATGCATGAAAAAGAAGCATTGATACAACTGATAAGACAAATAATGACTAAAGTGTGTATTAATAAACGCGGGATGAAAACTTAGAGAGCTATGGATATCTTGTCTCATTGATCGCCTTTTCTGCGTCTCTTGGTATATTATCAATGTAAACCTGTTTGTTTTCTTTATGCCATTTTTACTTCCTTTTTTACCTCACTATACACGTGTTAACAACATGTTGATTTTGATATGTATTTAGATTTACGTAAAAAAAGAGTCAAAACAAAGCGACTTACCAGATTTCAGGGTTATGAACAAAGCAATGTTTGACTCCAAAGAAAGAGAAATCACATCTGTCAAAAAGAGCTTTCTTTAAGCTTATGCTTGTGTTCTCATACGAGACCCTCGCTAGCTATACCGTTACAAACACGCCCCTTATTTGTGATCTATTTGCTGCGATAAAGAAAGGAGCAGTGTCGGATCAAATAGCCGAGACGTTAATTAACTCGCAATTTGCGAAGTTCTTTGTTTATGGAAGGCCCCGGTATCACTGCAAACGAATTAAAATCCATAATTGCTCAACCGCCAGTGCCAGTGGAATCATCCGAATTACTAACTCATCTCCCAAAACAAAGAAAGGTAACTGTAGTCCCCATCATAGCAGTCTCAGCACACACCAAAAGACATAAGGCGAAACCGCACAGAAAGTGAACACAGTCAACTGTTCCCCGTCATTGAATATATCATCATTCATCGTAAACAATTGGAATAACGAAATATGATCAAAACAGATGAAACACACAGCTCACAGTGTGCACAGAGCACCTAACTCAGTAGCTCCTGCAACAAGCCGGACTTGGAATATGAGGAAACTGCAACAAGAAGCACTTTCACACATAGCCTTCAGTGGTTCCTGCCGCCTATACACCATATTGATTGGAAGTTCACGTCCTCCTGAAAATAATGATCATCATATATTTAAAATGTATAGCGATTAATGATGTTAGGACATCGTTTCTGACTCCAATTCCGAACATATAAAACACAGTTAGTCGTCAGATTATCCCCGTCGCACACCAAACAACAGACCGCAAGATTAGCGTACGGCCTATCTAGGGATATACGATGAGCCATTGTGATGACGTAACACGCACAACAATGGCTGCGCCCAAAGATACCTGATTACTCTAGTAAATGCAGCCTACAACGAACGATACACGATGCAAATTCCCTAGAGAGATAAAACTGCGGCTGACTTGACGGAGCAGTCCACATTAATGATTTGCAACATATAAATAACTTGCATCATACAATTCCAACAACGGTCGTTGAACAACACTCAATGGGACTTAAACCACAGATGAACTCTAAACTGTAGAATGTCGCATTCATAACACTTTATTTGTCAAAAAGGAATATTACCGTACGTACAACTCGGCTTCATCAGCGCAGATGTGTAAAGAAGAACATCGTTTTGACTTTAACGCAAAAAAATTCAATGGACAGCCGAAATTAATCAAACCCCAAATGCAATTTCTGCAGCAATCGTGAGAACGTCAACAAGTTACGCCATCTTGGAAACGGAAGACCCGCGAAGTATCACTTCACAAGACGAGGCAGCAGTTTAACTCGTCGTGTTTAAGCGGGGTCATCAATGACGAATGACAGCATGAACAGCAAATAAACAAGCTGAACACATAATAATAATAATAATAGAGTAGCTGGAAATATTATTCTACCTGATCAGTGGACATTACTAACTACCAATATTCATGCTCTGCACAATCCTGAGTGTTTTCAAAAAAGATCTTGTAAAATATTAGTGCTAAAAGTTGTTCTTCTTGTTTTTGTTAGGAGCATCATCGCAGCGCACAAGACGAATTTTTAGGTGCTCCCATATCCCTCTCGAGCATCTCCAGAAAATCATAAAAGAACCTTGACCCACACGTACGAACTCCGTGACACTGTCTTATAGACATAAAAGATATCTGTTAAACGTAAAAAGTCTTTTCTACTTTTTTCCCGTTTCCTGTGGGGAATAGATCTTCAATGTACACTACTCCAGCATGTCCATTTTGGTGTCATCCTCGTAAGTTTATTTTGTGCCCACTCAACCTTCCTCATCTCTTTCCACCTGTCTTCTTTACAGTACACTTCACCTTCCTCATCTCTTTCCACATGTCTTCTTTACAGTACACTTCACCTTCCTCATCTCTTTCCACCTGTCTTCTTTACAATACACTTCACCTTCCTCATCTCTTTCCACCTGTCTTCTTTACAGTACACTTCACCTTCCTCATCTCTTTCCACCTGTCTTCTTTACAGTACACTTCACCTTCCTCATCTCTTTCCACCTGTCTTCTTTACAGTACACTTCACCTTCCTCATCTCTTTCCACCTGTCATCTTCACAGTATATTATGACGTTCTCTTTTTTTCTTCTCCTTCACTAGGATCCCATAAAATGAACTGACAATACTCTCAGTTGGATTCCACGATGTACGTACTATGCAACGCCATCATCTTTTGTGGCGCTACTTTTTCCCACTAATGTTAGTTGATTAGTTTCCCAAAGATTTCTATAATAGTAAAGTTATCATTGCCATTTTCTTTCTTCTGTTCTGAAAAAAACCTTCATTAATGAAAATCGGTGTCTTTCTGACTGTCGTCTTTTGTTGACTGGGAATGTGGCATTGGTGAAATCAATACTGGTGATCTGCTATTGTGTTCCTCAATAACGTAAACGTGGTACAGATTAAAATCGCGTTAAATATTTGCTATTGCGGTCTTCAATATAAGGCAAGAATATAACTAATTTTATCACTCAAAGTCAACAATCATTTGATGGTGAAATCTTCGTTTGAATCTACTAAGATTAAAGCCCCAAAGATTTTGAATTATCAACCCATCTTTTTTAAAACATTATTTCGTTATCTTCTCTCCATCCTCAATATTTCATTTACTTCTATCACCATGGCAATGTCCATAACTTGTAAAACTTGTTTTACGTCATTGACTTAAAAGTTTCCTCATCATTAAAAAGTCATTCCTACAATTCATCATCATTAAGTGCCGTCTCCGCATCGAAAGTTGGCTACCATAGAGCGCCATTCTGCTCTGTCTCTTGCTTTGATGGTGGTGATTGTCATAGGTTGCCTTGTCCATCTTTTGATGTTACTCGTCCATGTTAGTCTTGGCCTGCCTCCTTTGCCTTGTATTTTTCCCTTCCAATATTACTTTTATTAGGCTGTTGTGTCTTTTAACATGCCCCCAAAATTGCATTAGTCTTGTTCTGATTGTGTTTAGTTGTTCTCTTTTAATTTTTAGTTGTTTTAAAACTTTATAGTTTGTTTTCTTTTCTTTCCATCCAATTGTACCTATTCTTCTATAAATCCACATTTCAAAGGCTTCAATTTTCTGTTCTGTTTTCTTGTCTGTGCTAATATCCATGTTTCTGCACCATACAGGAATATTGAGAAGATGTAACATTTTGCTATTCTTAGTTTTAGCCCTGGTGTTATTTGTTTTGATGTTAGTATATTTTTCATGGCATTAAAATTACTTGTTGCCATACCTATTCTTTTGTTTATTTCATTTATACATTTTCCATCAATGGTTATACTATGTCCCAGGTAGTTGTAGCTCTTAATTGTCTCCAGATGTATTCCTTCAACTGTGATATTTATTCGTAGGTCTTGAGAATTTTCTTTGTTTATGATCATGGTTTTAGTCTTTTTGATATTCATATCTAGTTCTTTTTTTTTCTTGTCATGTTTACTTCATTAAGTAATTGTTGTAGATCTTTAGAATTTTCTGCTGGTAGTACAGTTTTCCTACAATTGGTTAGCTAAAATATATTTGTCGATGTATATACTTCTATAGTACAAACATACAATGAAAAGAGAACTCCTAAATACATTTTAAACAAAGCAAATGACATTTTTTTAGGCATTTAAAAGCATAGTAGCCTACTAAAAGTAGTCTTGGAGTGGAAAATACAAGGTAAAAAAGGCAAAGGCAGACCAAGACTAATGTTAACGAATAACATCAAAAGATGGACAAATCAACTTATGACAACCTGCGCCATGAAAGCAAGAGGCAGAGTGGAATAGCGTTCCATGTTTGCCAACCATCGATGTGGAGACAGCACTCAATGATGATGAGTACACACAGATGCTGACAGAAAGGGCGGGGGATCGACTCGTTCGACAACGGTCTTGAAGGCAGGAGCTGGAACGGCGTGGTATCGGTCTCATCACACAACAGGGACCTATGGTCTTATGTGAACCAATCAAAAAGCAACGGCAAACTGCTGATTGTAGACTGCGGAGAAATTATGACAGCCAAAAATAAAAATCTGAGATTTGATGATGAGACCTCCAGACCATGCAGATCATACATACGAATTTAGGAATTGACTAACAGCAGTGCAAGTACAAGTAGTAGTGATGACGACCAAAAGCTCGACTGTACTATTGTGGAAAGCCCTGTTGCTGGTCAATGTAAATATAAATCAAAACAAAGGTTAGAAACTTGGAATGTAAGAAGCCTTTATCAGGGAAAACATTTCAGATACAATGTAGACATCGTGGGCATCTCTTAGCACTGATGGATTGGACAACGTCATTTAAGACTGAACCATGCAATACATTTATATATTCAGGAAGGAACAGAGCTGACAAGGAGATCGCAGGGATCCTGATCAATAAAATATATGCAACTCTCCTTGGTTACAATCCAGTCAGCGACAGATTACTAACAATTAGACTAAGAAGGAAAAACGAAATAGCCCAACCTTATAAGTATATGGACTCACAACATTAGCAAATGATGAACAAATTGAAGAATTGTACAACTCAATGAAGGATAACATAAACAAGTGGATAAAATATACATTTTTATAATTATGGGAGACGTCTATGCAAACGTTGACAGGAAAAGTTCAAGGACACTTTAGCATAAAGAGTAGAGGAGATACATTTCTAGAATTTTGTCATGAGAACAACGTTCATATTACCAACACTTTCTTTAAACAACACCCAAGAAGATTATACACTTGGGTCTCTCAAGATAGCAACGCAATAAACCAAATAAACTTGGACCTCTCCACATGGCAACACAAGAAACCAAATAGAGTTGGACCTCTCCACATGGCTACACAAGAAACCAAATAGACTTCATCCTGGTCCAGCAAAGATGGAGATCTGGAGTGACATCATCCAAAACACTTTTGGTCAAACATTTTCGGATTTAAGCATACATTTTTTGAGGGGGGTGTGTGTCTAAAATTTTTGAGTTTGGGGATTCGTTTTTAAGTATGTATTTTAGATTTTTTGGGTTTGAGTCTAACTTTTGCCTTATGGGCTAAATTATTGGACTTTGTATCTAACTTTCTGGTCTTTGAGTATAACTATTTTAATATTGGGACTACATTTTTAGGGTTTTGAGTCCAACATTTTGACCATGAGAAGATGGGACAAAGATTTTAGTTTTCGAATCTAGATTTTGCCATTGGGGCTAACTTTTTTGGCGTTGGGACTTAATTTATTGGGTTTGCATCTAACTTTTTTGACTTTATGGGTCTAAGTTTGTGTATATTCATCTAAGATTTTTGACTTTGTGGCTAACTTTTTGGGTTTTGATTCTATTTTGTCTTTGGGACAAACATTTCGGGATTTAGGCATACAATTTTTCCAAGGTTTGTGTCTAAGATTTTTTAATTTGGGGATACGTTTTTGAGTATGTATCTAAGATTTTTGGGGTTTTGAGTCTAACTATTTTCCCCTATGGACTAAATTTTTGGACTTTGGATCAAACTTTTAAGTCTTTGGGTCTAACTATTTTCACATTGGGACTAAATTTTTAGGGTTTAAGTCCAACATTTTGACTATAGAAGAACTTTTAGGTTCTGGAACTAAATTTTTGCCTTTGGAACTAAGATTTTGGTTTTTTAATATAAATTTTGCCTTTGTGGCTAACATTTTAGGCTTTGGGACTTAATTCATTGGGTTTCCCTCTGACTTTTTAAAATTACTTTTAAGTCTAAGTTTTTTAATATACATCTAAGATTTTTAACTTTGGACTATCTTTTGGGGTTTGTGTCTTACTTTTTTTTGGTCCTTCAATCTAAATATTTTGTCTTTTAGACAATTTTTTATTTACTTTGGGTGTAACGTTTTTGTCTTTGGTTCTATCTGTTTTTGTTTCTATCTAACTTCTTTTGTCTCAACTTTTTTTTTCTTTTTGAGTCTAACTATTTTGCCTTGGCTTACCTTTTTGACTTTGGGACTATACTTTTTGGGTATGGGACTAACATTTTGGCTTTGGGTCTAGGAAAATAGTAGAAAATCCTTGACTGTAGGAAAATATGGAATTATTTAAGACTTTGAAACCTACTTTTTTTCACCCTTGGCATTTTGCTTGTCGAGGACCTCTAAAAACATATCTTTATCTAATGTATTGTGTTGCTTACTTAGCCCTTTACAACTGATTTCATCGTAATCCCCACTACAATGGTGCGCCTTACTGCATAAGCTAACAAGGGCTGTGCCTAAGTACTCTAACTTAAAAAGACCGTGCATTCGTTTAGTGTAAATTTTAACACCCTTACATCTTATACAGTCTGTCTTGCTAACATGCTCATCGCAAAACTCGCCGGGAAACCAGTCTTTATATACTTTACTAAACTCGTCCTGCAGACCTGACTTAATTATGTCATCTAACTTAGGTGCGCTTAAAGACAAGTATAAACTATCGGTATCTGTTTCACATAACTGAAAGTCGGACCTATCTACAAACTTATCTAAGAACTTGAAATAAAAAGTTTCGCATATTGATAGACGGAGGAACCGAATTGTATGTCCCAAAGACGCATAGTAAAAATTTGGCACAGTATAAATTTGTATTTAAAAAGGACATGTTTGAAAGTGTTGGAAGGCATCTTTAGGTTAGTGCGGATTTGTATTAGCAGAGTGCGGATTTTTTGGACTGACTTTACAAGTTCTAGTTGGAATTTTTTTATTCTTGTATTTAAATCTCTATCAGTTTAACCCATTACTTATATCTCTATCAGTTTCACTCCTTATTTTCTTTATTTTGAAGGTAAGAAATCTCGAAAGGAAGGTCAGAAATCTAGGAGGAAAGGGAGGAAACTTAGGAGGAAAGGGCAGAAACCTAGGAGGGAAGGGCAGAATTCTAAGAGGGAAAGGCATAAATCTAGGAGGAAAGGTCAGAAACCTAGGAGGAAAGGCAGACATCTTGGAGGATGGGTCAGAAACCTAGGAGGAAAGGCAGACATCTTGGAGGAAAGAGCAGAAACCTAGGAGGGAAAGGCAGACATCTTGGAGGGGAGGTCCACGTTAGTCTCAGTCAAAAAATTAGACCGAAAGTAAAAAAAAAAAAAAACTTAGACACAGAAGTAAAAAAATGTTAGTTCCGAAGTAAAAAAAAAAAACTGAGATGGATTTTCAAAAATGTATCCCTAAACTCTGTAAAAATCTATGTTCCGTAGTCAAAAAGTTTAGTTCCAAAGGCAGAAAGTTAGTAGCAAACATCCAAAAAGTTCGTCTCGTAGTCAAAATAGTTAGACTCAACGGCCAAAAAAGTAGATCATAAGGCAAAAAAAATCAGATTCAAAATCCCAAAACGTTGGTCCCAAAGATAAAAAAGTTAGACCCAGAGGCTAAAATTTAGATGCATCGTCAAACAAATTTAGTCCAATAGTCAAAATAGTTCGTCTCATAGTAAAAAAAATTAGACTAAAAATTAAAAAAATTAGTCCCAAAGTAAAAAATTTAGTCCCAAAGGCCAACAATTTAGTACCAAAAACAAAAAAAGTTGCACCTAAAGTCCAAAATGTTAGTCCCAAAGACAAAATAATTAGAATCAAAACCCAAAAATGTTAGACCCAAAGCCAAAAAGTATAGTCCCAAAGTCAAAAAGGTAAACCAAGGCAAAATAGTTAGACTCAAAAAGAAAAAAAGTTGAGACAAAAGAAGTTAGAAAGAAACAAAAAAGATAGAACCAAAGACAAAAACGTTACACCCAAAGTAAATAAAAAAAATTGTCTAAAAGACAAAATATTTAGATTGAAGGACCAAAAAAAAGTAAGACACAAACCCAAAAAGTTAGTCCAAAGTTAAAAATCTTAGATGTATATTCAAAAATTTAGACTCAAAAGTAATTTTAAAAAGTCAGAGGGAAACCCAATAAATTAAGTCCCAAAGCCTAAAATGTTAGCCACAAAGGCAAAATTTATATTCAAAAACCAAAATCTTAGTTCCAAAGGCAAAATTTAGTTCCAGAACCTAAAAGTTCTTCTATAGTCAAAATGTTGGACTTAAACCCATAAAATTTAGTCCCAATGTGAAAATAGTTAGACCCAAAGACTTAAAAGTTTGATACAAAGTCCAAAAATTTAGTCCACAGGGGAAAATAGTTAGACTCAAAACCCAAAAATCTTAGATACATACTCAAAAACATATCCCCAAATTAAAAAATCTTAGGCACAAACCTTCGAAAAATTGTATACCTAAATCCCGAAATGTTTGTCCCAAAGACAAAATAGAATCAAAACCCAAAAAGTTAGCCACAAAGTCAAAAATCTTAGATGAATATACACAAACTTAGACCCAAAAAGTCAAAAAAGTTAGATGCAAACCCAATAAATTAAGTCCCAACGTCAAAAAAGTTAGTCCCAAAACCTAAAAGTTCTTCTCATGGTCAAAATGTTGGACTCAAAACCCTAGAAATGTAGTCCCAATATTAAAATAGTTATGCTCAAAGATCAGAAAGTTAGATACAAAGTCCAATAATTTAGCCCATAAGGCAAAAGTTAGACTCAAACCCAAAAAAATCTAAAATAAGTACTCAAAAACGAATCCCCAAACTCAAAAATTTTAGACACACACACCCCTCAAAAAATGTATGCTTAAATCCGAAAATGTTTGACCAAAAGTGTTTTGGATGATGTCACTCCAGATCTCCATCTTTGTTGGACCAGGATGAAGTCTATTTGGTTTCTTGTGTAGCCATGTGGAGAGGTCCAAGTCTATTTGGTTTCTTGTGTTGCCATGTGGAGAGGTCCAAGTTTATTTGGTTTATTGCGTTGCTATCTTGAGAGACCCAAGTGTATAATCTTCTTGGGTGTTGTTTAAAGAAAGTGTTGGTAATATGAACGTTGTTCTCATGACAAAATTCTAGAAATGTATCTCCTCTACTCTTTATGCTAAAGTGTCCTTGAACTTTTCCTGTCAACGTTTGCATAGACGTCTCCCATAATTATAAAAATGTATATTTTATCCACTTGTTTATGTTATCCTTCATTGAGTTGTACAATTCTTCAATTTGTTCATTATTTGCTAATGTTGTGAGTCCATATACTTATAAGGTTGGGCTATTTCGTTTTTCCTTCTTAGTGTAATTGTTAGTAATCTGTCGCTGACTGGATTGTAACCAAGGAGAGTTGCATATATTTTATTGATCAGGATGAACCCTATGATCTCCTTGTCAGCTCTGTTCCTTCCTGAATATATAAATGTATTGCCTGGTTTAGTCTTAAATGACGTTGTCCAATCCATCAGTGCTAAGAGATGCCCACGATGTCTACATTGTATCTGAAATGTTTTCCCTGATAAAGGCTTCTTACATTCCAAGTTTCTAACCTTTGTTTTGATTTATATTTACATTGACCAGCAACAGGGCTTTCCACAATAGTACAGTCGAGCTTTTGGTCGTCATCACTACTACTAGTATTTGCACTGCTGTTAGTCAATTCCTAAATTCGTATGTATGATCTGCATGGTCTGGAGGTCTCATCATCAAATCTCAGATTTTTATTTTTGGCTGTCATAATTTCTCGCAGTCTACAATCAGCAGTTTGCCGTTGCTTTTTGATTGGTTCTGGACCACATAAGACCATAGGTCCCTGTTGTGTGATGAGACCGATACCACGCCGTTCCAGCTCCTGCCTTCAAGACCGTTGTCGAACGAGTCGATCCTCCGCCCTTTCTGTCAGCATCTGTGTGTACTCATCATCATTGAGTGCTGTCTCCGCATCGATGGTTGGAAAACATGGAACGCTATTCCACTCTGCCTCTTGCTTTCATGGCGCAGGTTGTCATAAGTTGATTTGTCCATCTTTTGATGTTACTCGTTAACATTAGTCTTGGTCTGCCTTTGCCTCTTTTACCTTGTATTTTCCACTCCAAACCTATTTTTAGTAGGCTGCTATGCTTTTACGTGCCTCAAAAATGTCATTTGCTTTGTTTAAAATGTATTTAGGAGTTCTCTTTTCATTGTATGTTTGTACTATAGAAGTATATACATCGACAAATATATTTTAGATAACCAATTGTAGGAAAACTGTACTACCAGCAGAAAATCCTAAAGATCTACAACAATTACTTAATGAAGTAAACATGACAAGAAAAAAAAAGAACTAGATATGAATATCAAAAAGACTAAAACCATGATCATAAACAAAGAAAATTCTCAAGACCTACGAATAAATATCACAGTTGAAGGAATACATCTGGAGACAATTAAGAGCTACAACTACCTGGGACATAGTATAACCATTGATGGAAAATGTATAAATGAAATAAACAAAAGAATAGGTATGGCAACAAGTAATTTTAATGCCATGAAAAATATACTAACATCAAAACAAATAACACCAGGGCTAAAACTAAGAATAGCAAAATGTTACATCTTCTCAATATTCCTGTATGGTGCAGAAACATGGATATTAGCACAGACAAGAAAACAGAACAGAAAATTGAAGCCTTTGAAATGTGGATTTATAGAAGAATAGGTAGAATTTGATGGAAAGAAAAGAAAACAAACTATAAAGTTTTAAAACAACTAAAAATTAAAAGAGAACAACTAAACACAATCAGAACAAGACTAATGCAATTTTGGGGGCATGTTAAAAGACACAACAGCCTAATAAAAGTAATATTGGAAGGGAAAAATACAAGGCAAAGGAGGCAGACCAAGACTAACATGGACGAGTAACATCAAAAGATGGACAAGGCAACCTATGACAATCACCACCATCAAAGCAAGAGACAGAGCAGAATGGCGCTCTATGGTAGCCAACTTTCGATGCGGAGACGGCACTTAATGATGATGAATTGTAGGAATGACTTTTTAATGATGAGGAAACTTTTAAGTCAGTGACGTAAAACAAGTTTTACAAGTTATAGACATTGCCATGGTGATAGAAGTAAATGAAATATTGAGGATGGAGAGAAGATAACGAAATAATGTTTTAAGAAAGATGGGTTGATAATTCAAAATCTTTGGGACTTTAATCTTAGTAGATTCAAACGAAGATTTCACCATCAAATGATTGTTGACTTTGAGTGATAACATTAGTTATATTCTTGCCTTATATTGAAGACCGCAATAGCAAATATTTAATGGGATTTTAATCTGTACCACGTTTACGTTATTGAGGAACACAATAGCAGATCACCAGTTTTGATTTCACCAATGCCACCTTCCCGGTCAACAAAAGACAACAATCAGAAAGACACCGATTTTCATTAATGAATGTTTGTTCAGAACAGAAGAAAGAAAATGGCAATGATAACTTTACTATTATAGAAATCTTGGGGAGACTAATCAACTAACACTAGTGGGGAAAAGTAGAGCCACAAAAGATGATGGCGTTGCATAGTACGCACATCGTGGAATCCAACTGAGAGTATTGCTAGCGAGGTCATTTTATGGGATCCTAGTGAAGGAGAAGAAAAAAGAGAAAGTCATAATATACTGCGAAGAAGACAGGTGGAAAGAGATGAGGAAGGTGAAGTGTACTGTAAAGAAGACAGGTGGAAAGAGATGAGGAAGGTGAAGTGTACTGTAAAGAAGACAGGTGGAAAGAGATGAGGAAGGTGAAGTGTACTGTAAAGAAGACAGGTGGAAAGAGATGAGGAAGGTGAAGTGTACTGTAAAGACGACAGGTGGAAAGATATGAGGAAGGTGAAGTGTACTGTAAAGAAGACAGGTGGAAAGAGATGAGGAAGGTGAAGTGTACTGTAAAGAAGACAGGTGGAAAGATATGATGAAGGTGAAGTGTACTGTAAAGAAGACAGGTGGAAAGAGATGAGGAAGGTTGAGTGGGCACAAAATAAACTTACGAGGATGACCCCGAAATGGACATGCTGGAGAAGTGTACATTGAAGATCTATTCCCCACAGGAAACGGGAAAAAAGTAGAAAAGACTTTTTACGTTTAACATATATCTTTTATGTCTATAAGACAGTGTCACGGAGTTCGTACGTGTGGGTCAAGGTTCTTTTATGATTTTCTGGAGATGCTCAAGAGGGATATGGGAGCACCTATAAATTCGTCTGGTGTGCTGCGATGTTGATCCTAACAAAAACAAGAAGAACAACTTTTAGCACTATTTTTTTAGAAGATCTTTTTTGAAAGCACTCAACATTGTGCAGAGCATGAATATTGGTAGTTAGTAATGTCCACTGATCAGGTAGAATAATATTTCCAGCTACTCTATTATTATTATGTGTTCAGCTTGTTTATTTGCTGTTCATGCTGTCATTCGTCATTGATGACCCCGCTTAAACACGACGAGTTAAACTGCTGCCTCGTCTTGTGAAGTGATACTTCGCGGGTCTTCCGTTTCCAAGATGGCGTAACTTGTTCACGTTCTCACGATTGTTGCAGAAATTGCATTTGGGGTCTGATTAATTTCATATCTGCATTGAATTTTTTTGCGTTTAGGTCAAAACGATGTTCTTCTTTACACATCTGCGCTGATGAAGCCGAGTTGTACGTACGGCAATATTCCTTTTTGACAAATAAAGTGTTATGAATGCGACATTCTACAGTTTAGAGTTCATCTGTGGTTTAAGTCCCATTGAGTGTTGTTCAACGACCGTTGTTGGAATTGTTTGATGCAAGTTATTTATATGTTGCAAATCATTAATGTGGACTGCTCAGTCAAGTTAGCCGCAGTTTTATCTCTCTAGGGAATTTGCATCGTGTATCGTTCGTTGTAGGCTGCATTTACTAGAGTAATCAGGTATCTTTGGGCGCAGCCATTGTTGTGTGTGTTACGTCATCACAATGGCTCATCGTATATCCCTAGATAGGCCGTACGCTAATCTTACGGTCTGTTGTTTGGTGTGCGACGGGGATAATCTGACGACTAACTGTGTTTTATATGTTCGGAATTGGAGTCAGAAACGATGTAATACCATCATCAATTGCTATACATTTTAAATATATAATGATCATTATTTTCAGGAGGACGTGAATTTCCAATCAATATGGTGGATAGGCGGCAGGAACCACTGAAGGCTATGTGTGAAAGTGTTTCTTGTTGCAGTTTCCTCATATTCCAAGTCCGGCTTGTTGCAGGAGCTACTGAGTTAGGTGCTCTGTGCACATTGTGAGCTGTGTGTTTCATCCGATTTGATCATATTTCGTTATTCCAATTGTTTACGGTGGATGATGATATATTCAATGACGGGGAACAGTTGGCTGTGTTCACTTTCTGTGCGGTTTCGCCTTATGTCTTTTGGTGTGTGCTGAGACTGCTATGATGGGGTCTACAGTTACCTTTCTTTGTTTTGGGAGATGAGTTAGTAATTCGGATGATTCCACTGGCACGGGCGGTTGAGCAATTATGGATTTTAATTCGTTTGCAGTGATACCGGGGCCTTCCATAAACAAAGAACTTCGCAAATTGCGAGTTAATTAACGTCTCGGCTATTTGATCCGACACTGCTCCTTTCTTTATCGCAGCAAATAGATCAAAAATAAGGGGCGTGTTTGTAACGGTATAGCTAGCGAAGGTCTCGTATGAGAACACAAGCATTAGCTTAAAGAAAGCTCTTTTTGACAGATGTGATTTCTCTTTCTTTGGAGTCAAACATTGCTTTGTTCATAACCCTGAAATCTGGTAAGTCGCTTTGTTTTGACTCTTTTTTTACGTAAATCTAAATACATATCAAAATCAACATGTTGTTGCAAACGAATTAAAATGAATGATTTCTCAACTGCCCGTGCCAGTGGAATCATCAGAATTAATATTTAATCGAATATCCAAACAAGAAAAGAAGTTGCAGTGCCCATCGTAGCAAACACAGCACACGTCAAAAAAGACATAAGGCATGGTAGCACCGATAGTCAATGCAACTGAACTATACTTCATCATACGATTTCATCATTCATCGTACAAAAGTAACATTATATTAGTTATTAAGTTCACGTTGTTACGAAGTGTTGACCTCTAGTAGAAAGGCTCTGCATCCAACACTAGTGTCTTATATTCTAGTTTCGCTCTATTTTCCTCTTTCTCCGTGTTTTCGTTTATTGTTTGTGGTTTCTTCGTGAGTATATAAACATACTCTTCTTCCTCTACTTCTTCACCCTCTTCATCCTCGCCATCTTCCACTTCATTTTCGCTCATGTCCTGTGATCACACGAACTTGAATCTTTGTCCTTTTTCATGTTGGAGAGATAAGAACAACGTAAATATACTCCTGTAATTTATTCATCTTCTGCTTCGACAATTATCATCTGTAATAAATATGTTTTTTTTTTAAATTACTTTCTTCAGATGCCGTAAAGAATCGAGTAAAAGATCTATATATCAAATACAAGAACAATGAGCAGTAAAGAAACAAACTCCACAGACAAATGGTGTCGTGATATTATTCACGCAGAAATAAACACTATCTTCTACACTTATCACATAATTGAGAGTTTCCTAGCTGTTGTCGGGACATTACTCAACTTGTGGTTCCTGGTGGCCATCCTGACGTCACGAGACATGCGGTCACGTCTACGCAACAAGATCATCTGTAACACTCTAGTGGTTCATCTTCTTGACAGCACCATCGTCATCCCTCTGAACGCATTTGATATAATGAGTGGACAATTTTTAGGATGTGTTTTCCACTCAGCTTTCTCTAATCTTAGTGTCATCCAAGACTTCATCGTTGATTGGCTGGTAGTGATGCTACTAGTTGTCTACATTGCTCAGATCAAGGACTTTAATCCCAGAACGAGGCTCACATCGAAAACTATTACAATAGGTACAGTTGGTCTGTTGGTAGTTCCATGGGTTGCTTCCCTTATAGTGGTACCAATTATTGTACATGATTACCACACCCGCAGTTGGTTGTCTGGAACTGGTTGTATAGTAGTAATGCGAGACACATTCCAAGTCCTGAAATCTATTGATACAATTGTTCCCATAATTTTGGCAATTCTCCTTTTAATAGCAGCTGCAGGTCTGAAGTACAGGCGATTTACGCCAAGGTACTCTTCTGGGTCATCACAGGCAGAGCTCATTTATTCCGGACCGGAGATCGACAACACTTTTGCTTACGTCACGGCTGTTGCAGTCTGCATCTTCTGTGATGTACTGAAACTTATAAGCAACTTTGGGCAGAACATTTTTTATGCAAGTGGTTTATTCACACCGTAAGTTGCGTGCACCTTTTTAACCATATCTATCTCACAAGATTGTCTCTATTAAACCATGTTAGTGTGATCACCTGTTTATTGACATGTTTGTTATATTGTCTGCCTTCAACTTTAAATGTTTTAATGGCGGACAACAATAAACAAATTTGGCGTAAAGAAGATAATCCATGACGGTTTTATGAAATCAGTGACAGTATAAGCTGTCTAGAATCATTACACTTCTTCACAGTTATTATATAATGATGATATTTTTACTTTGTGAACTTTAGACACACACACACACACACACACACACACACACACACAACACACACACACACACACACACACAAACGAAATACCAAAGTAAAATCTTCTATATCTTCTTCCTATTTCTTCAATTCCACGTGTAACTGTTAGGATGACGAGGGCGATACAAAGTTCAATATGAAACAGAAATGAAGAAAAATACTACTTTCACTGGTACATTTAGACAATTAAAATATACTTTCTTTGGTCAAAAGAGAAGCATCCAATAAGAAAACAAGTTTCTTTCTCCCCCCTCCTCTATCTACCACTTAAAAAGAGGGGGAATATTAAAAAAAAATAACGTTTTAGGATAACTACAACTTTCAACAGTGAATCTAGAGAAACTATAACATAGAATATATGGCTGCGCAGTGAAAGAGCATACTTTAAGGGAGGATTATATGGCTGTTCAGTGAAAAAGTACACTCTAAATGACGATTCTGTTGTTGTGCAGTGAAATAGTACACATTAAGTGACGATTCTGTGGTTGTGCAGTGAAATAGTACACATTAAGTGACGATTCTATGGTTATGCAGTGAAATAGTACACATTAAGTGACGATTCTGTGGTTGTGCAGTGAAATAGTACACATTAAGTGACGATTCTGTGGTTGTGCAGTGAAATAGTACACATTAAGTGACGATTCTGTGGTTGTGCAATGAAATAGTACACATTAAGTGACGATTCTGTGGTTGTGCAGTGAAATAGTGCACATTAAGAACCAATTCTCACATTCCGGTCAATCGTGGAAGACAGAAGTCACAATATATAATATATGAGCTACTCAACCGAAAAAAAAAATCACAATTAAAAATTATATGAAGAAATGAACGTGATAATATCACTGGTGTTGTTACGAAGCTTAAGCATTAAGTTGAACCCGGTAAGAAAAACAAAGATTGTGTGAAGTTTTCACCGGGGAGATAAAACCACAGGAAGAAACTATTAAGAAAAGAGTTATCTAATAAAACGTGATGTATTTGTGTATGACTCTCCAGAGTTGTCAGCGGATAGATATTTATTAAAGGACTAAAAAAGCACTGGTTTAATTCCATTATAGAGAAATTGTATGTTGTGTAAATTTAAGGTTGGATTAGTTAAGTGAACATAGCGATTGAAAATATTATTTCTATTTCTCTATCTCTAGGTTCAGATATTATATATTCTCAAATGTAATGAGTGACGGACGTGTTATCTTGATGACTTTGCCGTGGCTCTTCTTTCCTGGTGTTAGACAGAGAGTCAGAACTTGGAGACCATGGCGCCGTCAAGCTCCTGGCATTGACTTAACTATGACCTACAAGAGAGAGGAAACAATTTGATCAGTACTTCTTTGTTCAATATTTTTCTCAAAAAATTATAATAATTAAATCACATTTGTTCATGCAAGTGATGCCATCAGTAAACAAAAAAATAAAAAGTGGTAAAAGAGTAATTAAAATGCCATGAAAGAAATATTAACATCAAAACAAATAACACCAGGTCTACAACCAATAATAGAAGAATGTTATATTTTCTCAACATTCCTATATGGTGCAGAAACATGGACATTTGTTTAGAAAAAAAAAAACAGAAATCTTAAGATTTTGAAATATGGATTTATAGAAGAATAGGAAGAATTGGACGAGGGGAAAAAATGAAAACAAACGACGAAGTCTTGAAACAACTAAACATGAACAGAAAACAACTAAACATAACTCAAACGAGACAAATTAGATTTTTAAAGCATGTTAAAAGACACAGCAGCCTACTAAAAGTAATCTTGGGAAGGAAAAAACGAGGTAAAGGGGCAGAGGAAGACTAAGACTACCATGGACGAGTGACATCAAAAGATGGAGAAGTCAGATTATGACAATCTGCACTATCATGCAGGAGACAGAGTGGAATGGCGCTCCATGGTAGCAAAAGTTGAAATACTTGGTTACAACAATTGACAAAATACAAGAAAAATAGAATCGCAGACGACAAAAAGATATGGATAGCTCTGTGTTGTGGCACGGTAAACAGTCAACGACAGAATTGATATAGTGGAGTATGGAAATATAATTGTATCAGGATATTATCGTCCACACCAACTGGCATGACACATGACGATGACATTCGTCATAATAATAATGCCGCCGATATTTGCAAATTAATGAGTTAAGCAGAACCACAATACAGCATTTATTTGTTACTTATTATCATCTCACAGAAATTAAATAACTAAAGTGTGATGTATTGACTTTATAATCTCTCTGAGTGTCAACATTAAGATATCAGTTTTGGTAAACAAATTAATGCAGACCAGTGCTTCCCAAATTGTCAACTGTTTTGGTCCACTGCCCTATTTTGAGGAAAACATTTCTCACAGGGAAAGGTGGAAATATACCATCTTTATGTGAACAAAGAGAAAAATGTAGTGCACATTTTTTCATTCATTCATTCAGTGCTGTCTCCATATCGAAGGTTGGCTACCATGGAGCCCCATTCCGCTCTGTCTCTTACTTTGACGGTGCAGATTGTCATAGGCTGACTTGTCCATCTTTTGATGTTACTCATCCATGTTAGTCTTGGTCTACCGCTGCTTCTTTTACCGTGTATATTCGCATCCAATATTAGTTTTAGTAGGCTGCTGTTTCCCATTTTTCGTATGATTTACCGACCAAAAAACAATCAAACTTTCTTATTTCAATTGTATATCGGACACACGGCTAATCTATGCTTATCATCACAGCAACCTTATTTGTAATCACCGAACCCCAAGTGCGCAGAGGACATCTCCGTGGATCGCTCCAGCGCCCCCCACCCCCACCTTGTGGAGGTAGCTTTGAGAATCCCAGATGTAAACCAACAGTTTGTTAACACGCTTGGTGATGGTAACTGCAGACATTTTATTTCCATCCCATGTTTGTGCGTGGGAGCCGCGATAGCTCAGTGATTAGTGAACTGGACTACAAAGGACAAGAGGTAGGGTTCGATCCCAACCGACGGCTTCCGGTTTCACCCAGCCTGAAATGGGTACCGGTTTTTTTCTGGGAAAGTAAGCGGCAGGGGCATAATATATACAACATTACCCCAAAAATCATGTGCTGAAGGTCTGTAAAATGTATGGTCACTAACACCATATTCCCTAAACGCCACGTGGCGTGACGGGGCTATTTACTTTACTTACTATGTTTGTGCGTGCGAATGTCTGAAACAGAATTACAGCAATTCATTGAGTCAACAGGAATTCGTATTATTTGCCTATTCATTTCCTCTTAAGAGTAGGAAGAGACAATATAGTTCTAGTACTCGCTGTCACGACAGTCTCATTCAAAACCATTTGATGATGTTATAGTTATGTCTTTACGCTGTTTTGCCAGTTTACTTTGTCTTTGGCTTTACTCTTCTCTTCTCTTCCCACATATACACCATGTGGATGAAATAATAGACCCTCTTGTGCTTTCGACCTGTAGATGGTATGTAGAACAGAAATTATAGTCTTCACGCCCAACTATCTTTACAATTAATTGTCAGACTGAATCGTGCTGTTGTTGTTCCTAAACTCATCATAACCATGTGTCATAATAGTTGGAATACGCGATCCTGTCCTTCCCCAATTGCCTATTCATACTGCATCGTTGTTGACTTTGACACGACATCCGTGCCATGACACCAATCTCTTCCCATTGTCGTCCGCATTCTCTCTTTCCCTGTATTTTGTCAGTTATTGTAACCAAGTATTTCAACTTTCCTCTTCTCATGATGTTTCCCAAAAATGTTGATTGTCGTTTTCTGATGTTTTTTTAGGAGCTCCCTTTTTATGTTGGTCCCTTCTAGAATTTATTCGTTGGTCTTTCTATCTGTCAAGGGAACTCTCAATATTCTTCTGAGAAGCAGAATTATTTGACGCTCTGTGCTTGTTTCAGATTTGTTTCGTTTATTTTTAACTACAGCTTTGTAAATCATTTTTTCCGCAACCACATCATGAAGTTCAATATTTTAAATCTTCCGGGGTCTTTCCATTTTTTTCCATTTGATCCTCCTAGCCGTTTCCTTCAACCTCACACCGCTAGGTTGTTGTAAATATGGTCACAATATCGTCACTCTTTTATTTTTGACTTAGCGAAGGTAAACCAGCCAACCTTCGTTGCGGAGATGGTACTCGATGATGATGATGAAGGTAAACATGACTTCAAATGGCGTCCAGCGTTAGATTATTTAATGTTTCTGATTGTGACAAATGTCGTAGATTGTTCACAGTTAACACTCGCAGTGAAGCCATGGTGGCTATATGGTTAGTGCAATCATATACTGACCACACGGTACGGATTCAATTAATAAAATTATACTGCATTATCTTTCTATACTTTTGTTTCCGCTTTACGAAGATTTTAAAAAGGGTCCCAATGATTCTTTTTCCCTTTTTTTTACTTTTTTTTTTTGCTGACTGGTTTGATATAATCCACACAATCCATATAATCTGTGCCATGGATGCAGTGTACAAAACAAGCCTGGGGGAGGTGTGGGGGGAGAAATTTGTCGCTCCTGACAGAGGTGTATCTTTGTTGTACATAGGTCTTCTTGACGCTTGACAGTTGTTTGGCGGCGTAATGGTGTAACACCGGCCTGATACTGTCAACACCGACACACCTTAAACAGGCTTGTACAGTCTGGGTAAGTGCGCTTGTTTACTCGGCTCTTGTCTGATGTTTCTGGTATGGGTCGTCGTTGAATCTCTGGCTCTTACACACGTAACAACCTCAGCTTCATCTATTGCCACAACATATATATACTCAGTCGTTAGTGAAACCTAATATGACCTCAGTACTTCGCGTTGTCTCAGTTTTTTTTTTTTACTTCTATCAGGCTTGGATCAAAACACGCGTTTCACGGTACACATACGTGTCTCTGAATAAAACATCTTAAGATCTTATTGATTGAGTCAAATACAACAACTCAAACAATATAGAGCCCTGCGGTTTAACTTTCCGACTCGGGTCTCCAAGTAAAACTAAGTACACATGCTTCCGGAACTTACTATACACTGCACTCTCCTCATGCACACAGTTGCTTCTCCTCTTAAGAGTGTTGGCTGGTGATACTGCGCTAATCCAGTGGATTCTTTTAACGTCATCCCTTCTATTTCACATTTACCTTTCCTCAATCCACTCACTTCCCAGTGTTTGACACTTGTCTCCACAATCACGAGTCTCTCCTCTCTACTCACCCAACAACATTTCCCTCCAACATCTCGCGAATGTCACTTCCCCACACAAACGGTGTTTCTCAACTCTCTCCACACCGTCCCTTCTCCCCTTATTTCCTTACATTATCGTTGACAGCGGGTGAGGCCAACAGAAGAGTAAAAGACAGCAAATTATATATCCCCTTGACATTGAAAGGCAAATGAGGAACGAAATAAGAGGAAGAATCCTAGTGACTCGGAACGAGACGTCAAACATTTATAAATCTGTTTAGCTGGTGTGCCTTCCAACGTGAAAGAAATAAATGATGAGATTACTTGATCACACATATCAGTTTCATCCATGTAAGTGCATACACAATCACTACAGATTTCAGGCCCATAGTTGTAGACTCATCGAGATTCAGTAAGAACTTAATTGTTGAATCAAAAATCTTTCTGATTAATGTACTTCTCATTGCATTGCCAATGTGATTTATTATATGTTTACATGCATTAGTTGAGCGCAATATTCCCTCCCATATCAATCCCATTATTAAGATCTAGCAAATCGGTTTCAATTTCAAAATTACGTAAATTAAGAATGAAATATGTTGCTGTATCTTCTACTTAGAAAATGAAAGTGCTATCCTGGTTGCCTACTTTTTCCAACTTCATAACAATCAGAAAGGTAAACTAAAATGTCTAGACATTTTAGCGTGAAAAAAAAGAAAACAAATCTTAGAAATATAACTTTTGTTTATTATTTTACTTTCTTTATGTAGTAAATTTTGTTCCTTCAAATAGGTTCCGTAACGCCGTTCCGGCGCGTTCCACAAGAAAATAAAGCCCTGACGTGGCTGCATGTGACATGTACAACACAATAACGAAGGCCAATTGGTGATACCAGATATTTTGTGAGGGGCAACTGATGAGAGTGGATGGTGTGTGACTTTATTGACACCGCTCCAAATAAACTGATAAATACATACCATTAAAGTATTGGGCCAAGTTGGCGTTTGCAATGATTGTATGTGCCAAAACGGCCACTTTGCTCATTGTTTAGCCGGGAGTGGGGTCCGTGATAAAGTTTATGGGACAAGGGGAAGTAAAGAAGGAAATACTTCATAATTAAAATAAATAAGTTTTCTGTTTCATAAATTATATATTTATCCTTATCTGGTTCATAAATTGTATATATATATATATTTTGTGCTTCATAAATTATATATTTATGCTTTTCTGGTTCATAAATTATATATTTAAGCTTTCCTGCTTCATAAATTATATGTTTATGCCAATATAGTCTTACTGGTATAATATATAGTTCTTAATCCATAGACTGGTCATACGCTAATCTTACAGTCTGTTGTTTGATGTGTGACGGGGATAATCTGACGACTAATGTTGTGTCTATATGTTCGGAATTTGAGTCAACAACTATGGCCTAACATCATCAAGCACTATACATTTTTAGAAAATATGACGATCATCATTTTCAAGAGGGCGTGAACTTCCGGTATATGGTGGATAAGCGGCGGGAACAATTGAAGGCTATGCATGAAAAGTGTTCCTTGTTGCAGTTTCCTCATATTCCAAGTCCGGCTTGTCGCAGGAGCTACTGAGTTAAGTGATCTGTGCACACTGTGAGCTGTGTGTCTCATCCGTTTTGATCATGTTTCGATATTCCAATTGTTTACGATGAATGATGATATCATATGACAGGGAACAGTTGGCTGTGATCACTTTCTGTGCTGTTTCGCCTTATGTCTTTTGGCGTTTGCTGAGACTGCTACGATGGGGACTACAGCTACCTTTCTTTGTTTGGGATAGGAGATATCAATTCGGATGATTACGCTGGCACGGGCGGTTGAGCAATTATGGATTTTAATTCGTTTGAAGTGATACCGGGGCCTTCCATAACCAAATAACCAAATTATATATGTATGCTTATCTGGATCATAAATTATATATTTATGCTTTTCTGCTTCATAAATTATATATTTATGCTTATCTAGTTCATAAATTGTATATTTTTGTTCTTCTGTTTCACAAGTTACATATTTATGCTTATATGGCTCATTAATTTTATATTTATGCTTATCTAGTCCATAAAATCTTATGTTTATGTTCATCTGGTTTATAAAATTGTATGTTTATGCGTATCTGCTTCCATTGGTATTATTTTTAATTTTTGCCTATTTTCGTTTTTTTTCTGTATTTGGCAATTAAACTTAGATCTTTAAAAGCTTGAATTTTTCCCATAGTAACACATAGCTGTGAAACGTGGATAATCGACAGACCTTGCGAAAACTGCATCAAATCATTTAAGTGCATGTGTTAAAAGTAGAATACTCAGAAAGCAATAGACAAAGAAAAGAACAAATTTGTCAATTTAAAAAAAATTTGCATTTCTAGAAAATTGATTAAATCAATTTCAAAATCACAACGCAAAATCAAAGTATCTGAATTTTAACCCAGATTTTTTTTTCTTCAGACTGACGCATTTGCTTAAACCGTTTCGATTGCTTTGTTTGTTAACAAAGAATAAAGTAATAAGGAAGTGGCTGTGATCTCTCTAATCGATGGAATTCGATTGCTTTGTTTGCCTGAAATGAGTGTTCTCGAGACAACTGGAGTAAGGAAGTGGCTGTGATCTCTCTAATCGATGGAAGTCGATTGCTTTGTTTGTCTGAAATGAGTGTTCTCGAGACAACTGGAATAAGGAAGTGGCTGTGATCTCTCTAATCGATGGAAGTCGATTGCTTTGTTTGTCTGAAATGAGTGTTCTCTAGACAACTGGAGTAAGGAAGTGGCTGTGATCTCTCTAATCGATGGAAGTCGATTGCTTTGTTTGTCTGAAATGAGTGTTCTCGAGACAACTGGAGTAAGGAAGTGGCTGTGATCTCTCTAATCGATGGAAGTCGATTGCTTTGTTTGTCTGAAATGCGTGTTCTCGAGACAACTGGAATAAGGAAGTGCCTGTGATCTCTCTAATCGATGGAAGTCGATTGCTTTGTTTGTCTGAAATGAGTGTTCTCGAGACAACTGGAGTAAGAAAGTGGCTGTGATCCCTCTAATCGATGGAAGTCGATTGTTTGTTTGTCTGAAATGAGTGTTCTCGAGACAACTGGAGTAAGGAAGTGGCTGTGATCTCTCTAATCGATGGAAGTCGATTGCTTTGTTTGTCTGAAATGAGTGTTCTCTAGACAACTGGAGTAAGGAAGTGGCTGTGATCTCTCTAATCGATGGAAGTCGATTGCTTTGTTTGCCTGAAATGAGTGTTCTCGAGACAACTGGAGTAAGAAAGTGGCTGTGATCCCTGTAATCGATGGAAGTCGATTGCTTTGTTTGTCTGAAATGAGTGTTCTCGAGACAACTGGAGTAAGGACGTGGCTGTGATCTCTCTAATCGATGGAAGTCGATTGCTTTGTTTGTCTGAAATGAGTGTTCTCTAGACAACTGGAGTAAGGAAGTGGCTGTGATCTCTCTAATCGATGGAAGTCGATTGCTTTGTTTGTCTGAAATGAGTGTTCTCGAGACAACTGGAGTAAGGAAGTGGCTGTGATCTCTCTAATTGATGGAAGTCGATTGCTTTGTTTGTCTGAAATGAGTGTTCTCGAGACAACTGGAGTAAGAAAGTGGCTGTGATCTCTCTAATCGATGGAAGTCGATTGCTTTGTTTGTCTGAAATGAGTGTTCTCGAGACAACTGGAGTAAGGAAGTGGCTGTGATCTCTCTAATCGATGGAATTCGATTGCTTTGTTTGTCTGAAATGAGTGTTCTCGAGACAACTGGAGTAAGGAAGTGGCTGTGATCTCTCTAATCGATGGAAGTCGATTGCTTTGTTTGTCTGAAATGCGTGTTCTCGAGACAACTGGAATAAGGAAGTGGCTGTGATCTCTCTAATCGATGGAAGTCGATTGCTTTGTTTGCCTGAAATGAGTGTTCTCGAGACAACTGGAGTAAGGAAGCGGCTGTGATCTCTCTAATCGATGGAAGTCGATTGCTTTGTTTGTCTGAAATGAGTGTTCTCGAGACAACTGGAGTAAGAAAGTGGCTGTGATCCCTCTAATCGATGGAAGTCGATTGTTTGTTTGTCTGAAATGAGTGTTCTCGAGACAACTGGAGTAAGGAAGTGGCTGTGATCTCTCTAATCGATGGAAGTCGATTGCTTTGTTTGTCTGAAATGAGTGTTCTCTAGACAACTGGAGTAAGGAAGTGGCTGTGATCTCTCTAATCGATGGAAGTCGATTGCTTTGTTTGTCTGAAATGAGTGTTCTCGAGACAACTGGAGTAAGGAAGTGGCTGTGATCTCTCTAATCGATGGAAGTCGATTGCTTTGTTTGTCTGAAATGAGTGTTCTCGAGACAACTGGAATAAGGAAGTGGCTGTGATCTCTCTAATCGATGGAAGTCGATTGCTTTGTTTGTCTGAAATGAGTGTTCTCTAGACAACTGGAGTAAGGAAGTGGCTGTGATCTCTCTAATCGATGGAAGTCGATTGCTTTGTTTGTCTGAAATGAGTGTTCTCGAGACAACTGGAGTAAGGAAGTGGCTGTGATCTCTCTAATCGATGGAAGTCGATTGCTTTGTTTGTCTGAAATGCGTGTTCTCGAGACAACTGGAATAAGGAAGTGCCTGTGATCTCTCTAATCGATGGAAGTCGATTGCTTTGTTTGTCTGAAATGAGTGTTCTCGAGACAACTGGAGTAAGGACGTGGCTGTGATCTCTCTAATCGATGGAAGTCGATTGCTTTGTTTGTCTGAAATGAGTGTTCTCGAGACAACTGGAGTAAGGAAGTGGCTGTGATCTCTCTAATCGATGGAAGTCGATTGCTTTGTTTGTCTGAAATGAGTGTTCTCTAGACAACTGGAGTAAGGAAGTGGCTGTGATCTCTCTAATCGATGGAAGTCGATTGCTTTGTTTGTCTGAAATGAGTGTTCTCGAGACAACTGGAGTAAGGAAGTGGCTGTGATCTCTCTAATCGATGGAAGTCGATTGCTTTGTTTGTCTGAAATGAGTGTTCTCGAGACAACTGGAATAAGGAAGTGGCTGTGATCTCTCTAATCGATGGAAGTCGATTGCTTTGTTTGTCTGAAATGAGTGTTCTCGAGACAACTGGAGTAAGAAAGTGGCTGTGATCTCTCTAATCGATGGAAGTCGATTGCTTTGTTTGTCTGAAATGAGTGTTCTCGAGACAACTGGAGTAAGGAAGTGGCTGTGATCTCTCTAATCGATGGAATTCGATTGCTTTGTTTGTCTGAAATGAGTGTTCTCGAGACAACTGGAGTAAGGAAGCGGCTGTGATCTCTCTAATCGATGGAAGTCGATTGCTTTGTTTGTCTGAAATGAGTGTTCTCGAGACAACTGGAGTAAGAAAGTGGCTGTGATCCCTCTAATCGATGGAAGTCGATTGCTTTGTTTGTCTGAAATGAGTGTTCTCGAGACAACTGGAGTAAGGAAGTGGCTGTGATCTCTCTAATCGATGGAATTCGATTGCTTTGTTTGCCTGAAATGAGTGTTCTCGAGACAACTGGAGTAAGGAAGTGGCTGTGATCTCTCTAATCGATGGAAGTCGATTGCTTTGTTTGTCTGAAATGCGTGTTCTCGAGACAACTGGAATAAGGAAGTGCCTGTGATCTCTCTAATCGATGGAAGTCGATTGCTTTGTTTGCCTGAAATGAGTGTTCTCGAGACAACTGGAGTAAGGAAGCGGCAGTGATCTCTCTAATCGATGGAAGTCGATTGCTTTGTTTGTCTGAAATGAGTGTTCTCGAGACAACTGGAGTAAGAAAGTGGCTGTGATCCCTGTAATCGATGGAAGTCGATTGCTTTGTTTGTCTGAAATGAGTGTTCTCGAGACAACTGGAGTAAGGACGTGGCTGTGATCTCTCTAATCGATGGAAGTCGATTGCTTTGTTTGTCTGAAATGAGTGTTCTCTAGACAACTGGAGTAAGGAAGTGGCTGTGATCTCTCTAATCGATGGAAGTCGATTGCTTTGTTTGTCTGAAATGAGTGTTCTCGAGACAACTGGAGTAAGGAAGTGGCTGTGATCTCTCTAATCGATGGAAGTCGATTGCTTTGTTTGTCTGAAATGAGTGTTCTCGAGACAACTGGAGTAAGAAAGTGGCTGTGATCTCTCTAATCGATGGAAGTCGATTGCTTTGTTTGTCTGAAATGAGTGTTCTCGAGACAACTGGAGTAAGGAAGTGGCTGTGATCTCTCTAATCGATGGAATTCGATTGCTTTGTTTGTCTGAAATGAGTGTTCTCGAGACAACTGGAGTAAGGAAGTGGCTGTGATCTCTCTAATCGATGGAAGTCGATTGCTTTGTTTGTCTGAAATGCGTGTTCTCGAGACAACTGGAATAAGGAAGTGGCTGTGATCTCTCTAATCGATGGAAGTCGATTGCTTTGTTTGCCTGAAATGAGTGTTCTCGAGACAACTGGAGTAAGGAAGCGGCTGTGATCTCTCTAATCGATGGAAGTCGATTGCTTTGTTTGTCTGAAATGAGTGTTCTCGAGACAACTGGAGTAAGAAAGTGGCTGTGATCCCTCTAATCGATGGAAGTCGATTGTTTGTTTGTCTGAAATGAGTGTTCTCGAGACAACTGGAGTAAGGAAGTGGCTGTGATCTCTCTAATCGATGGAAGTCGATTGCTTTGTTTGTCTGAAATGAGTGTTCTCTAGACAACTGGAGTAAGGAAGTGGCTGTGATCTCTCTAATCGATGGAAGTCGATTGCTTTGTTTGTCTGAAATGAGTGTTCTCGAGACAACTGGAGTAAGGAAGTGGCTGTGATCTCTCTAATCGATGGAAGTCGATTGCTTTGTTTGTCTGAAATGAGTGTTCTCGAGACAACTGGAATAAGGAAGTGGCTGTGATCTCTCTAATCGATGGAAGTCGATTGCTTTGTTTGTCTGAAATGAGTGTTCTCTAGACAACTGGAGTAAGGAAGTGGCTGTGATCTCTCTAATCGATGGAAGTCGATTGCTTTGTTTGTCTGAAATGAGTGTTCTCGAGACAACTGGAGTAAGGACGTGGCTGTGATCTCTCTAATCGATGGAAGTCGATTGCTTTGTTTGTCTGAAATGAGTGTTCTCTAGACAACTGGAGTAAGGAAGTGGCTGTGATCTCTCTAATCGATGGAAGTCGATTGCTTTGTTTGTCTGAAATGAGTGTTCTCGAGACAACTGGAGTAAGGAAGTGGCTGTGATCTCTCTAATCGATGGAAGTCGATTGCTTTGTTTGTCTGAAATGAGTGTTCTCGAGACAATTGGAGTAAGAAAGTGGCTGTGATCTCTCTAATCGATGGAAGTCGATTGCTTTGTTTGTCTGAAATGAGTGTTCTCGAGACAACTGGAGTAAGGAAGTGGCTGTGATCTCTCTAATCGATGGAAGTCGATTGCTTTGTTTGTCTGAAATGAGTGTTCTCGAGACAACTGGAATAAGGAAGTGGCTGTGATCTCTCTAATCGATGGAAGTCGATTGCTTTGTGTGTCTGAAATAAATGAGTGTTCTCGAGACAACTGGAGTAAGGAAGTGGCTGTGATCTCTCTAATCGATGGAGGTCGATTGCAATCGTCGCCTATGCGTCGAGAATAGGGTCGCACGATAGCCGAATATGTCAACAGAATTTGTCACTGCGCGTTGACCGAAGTTGTGACATAAGCGGAACGGATGTGGAAAAATCCCGAATGCAGTTATACTGGTTCCATGTTTTTAAATGCAGTGCAATGTATAGAGAAAGTGCAAATAAATAGCTAGGAATAGCGAATTACTCTCATTAATAAATATAACTAACATCTTTCTTAACCTCTGTTAATTGTAACCAATATCTATTTCATCATGTTACGTTTACTTTCATAAGTTCTACAGAGATTATATAAAACAGTTATTACTATTATGAAATTAATCATACAACTACATAACATATAATATGTTCTCATTTGTAATATTTACGATATTAAAAATTAAAACAAGGAAATACAAAGAAGATCATTAACTATGTGTGTGTGTGTGTGTGTGTGTGTGTGTGTGTGTGTGTGTGTGTGTGTGTGTGTTTGTGTGTGTGTGTGAGCTCACACGTATTTGCATGTTTATGTTTGTGAGCTCACACGTATTTGCATGTTTATGTTTGTGTATCTAATATACAGTACACCAACTTGGTCATGGCAGCAAGAAGTGAAAGGTAGGAGAAAATATATCAAATTGCATATCTGAAATGTTTGATGTGTCCGATCAAAGGACGCAATTATCACAGGTCGCTTTAAATCCCATCTCTCATCCCTCTGTCCACCTCTCCCTAACTTTATCATCTGACATGTAGCTATAGGTATTTGTGCCTCGCCGTTTGTTGTCGTTGTCCCCGTCTTCTGAAGAGGGCTGTAGGCCAGACGTCCGTATTTTATTGCGTTCCTTTTTTGTAAAGCTGTCATCATACCTTAAAGTGTACATCACTCCCCATTAATGGCTAATTGCTATGTGGTTGCATTCACCACAGCCCGTCTGTGAGAATCTCTGTCTCCAGCCATATTTCCCACTTCTTCTGTTGTCATGTTCAAGGTCTCGTTTATGTCTTGAAACAACTTCTTCTTGCCCTTGATGCGTCGTCCAGGTCGAATGTAAAGTGCCCCCGTCACGCCAAGTTGCGTATAGAGAATATGGTGTTAGTGACCATGCATTTTACAGACCTTCAGCACATGATTTTTGGGGTAATGGGGTCGGTATTACGCCCGTGCTACTTTACTTTCCCAGAAAAAAAATTAGGTAGCCATGTAAGGAAAAATTGAAAAAAAATAAAAAATGGTATGTTTGAAGCTTTACGTGATTAATAGACGACACAGATTCGAACGACGTTTCGGCTCAATAGGCCTTCAGCAGGAACAAACAAACAACATACACACACAGATATGTGAATAAATAAAACCAATCCTACATAGCTAACTAGTAATGAAACATCAAAAACAAAAATAATCGAAATATGTTGACTTCCCTGTGTGTAGTGGACAGTGGTCAGGCTATGAAAGGAATTTCTCATGGGTGTAGCTGTAATGTATACCCTGTGGTCAGAGGTGAAGGGTTCTAAAAATACACGAGTGGGGGGAACGCTATCTAGGTACGTCGACTACAAAGACACAGGCAATATCTGAAAGTATCTAAGGGCCCATAAATACATGTATACACACACACAGATGCGTGTATACATATGTACACGTGCAAGAAGAAGTGCACATACTAATACATATCAACATACACATACATATACACACACATACATGTGTATGCATACAAGCAAGAGCACATATACACGCATGTATATCGAGGATCTTTATCCAGACTCGATCCTCCAGTCGGCCCTCAAGCGGGTCCTCCTTATCTCTCGTCCCGAGGCACTCACCCCTTCCAACCGCCCCCCTTCTGAGAGAACTATACTCACCCTCACATATCATCCTCACAACTTAGCAGCTGTGAGGATACTCAACCGCTACCGTTCCATTCTCCTCTCTGATCCCACTACCCGTCTACTTTTTAGTGATCCCCCGATGATCGACATCCGTGTCACTGGTATTGTCCTCTGTCACTCTGGCGACCGCAGCCGCTATACTTTGGAAAATCGCCTCATAGTCCAGTATGGTTCGCTGACCCCACGAGGCATGAATGCATCACACTCATACACATAGTTTCCTTTCGGCTGCTCCTTCCCTCTTGCATAGCCCTCTCTACCACCCATGTGGTGGCTCTTTAGTCTATCTACTATGCCACGCTATTCTTAGTTCTTCTCCGCTGGTCCCCGTTGAGGCACTTCGGTGTTCTCCTATATACCTTTTTTCTGCGCTACTTAGCCCTCATATGTTTTTATTGCACCACACCCTCATACATCTCACTCTTTCCGCCTTTTGAATACCTGTCATTCCACTGTTCTATTCTTTCTCCTTCGAGTTTGCACACTGACCCCGGTTTGAACCCTTCCACACATACGATTGTCCCCGTATGGACGTGCACATGCATGTATGTGTCCATAGGCACGGGTATTGGTATATATGTGTATACGCATATACATGCATGTATATGTGCTCTTGCTTGTATGCATACACATGTATGTGTGTGTATATGTATGTGTATGTTGATATGTATTAGTATGTGCACTTCTTCTTGCACGTGTACATATGTATACACGCATCTGTGTGTGTGTATACATGTATTTATGGGCCCTTAGATACTTTCAGATATTGCCTGTGTCTTTGTAGTCGACGTACCCAGATAGCGTTCCCCCCACTCGTGTATTTTTAGAACCCTTCACCTCTGACCACAGGGTATAAATTACAGCTACACCCGTGAGAAATTCCTTTCATAGCCTGACCACTGTCCACTACACACAGGGAAGTCAACATATTTCGATTATTTTTGTTTTTGATGTTTCATTACTAGTTAGCTATGTAGGATTGGTTTTATTTATTCACATATCTGTGTGTGTATGTTGTTTGTTTGTTCCTGCTGAAGGCCTATTGAGCCGAAACGTCGATCGAATCTGTGTCGTCTATTAATCACGTAAAGCTTCAAACATACCATTTTTTATTTTTTTTCAATTTTTCCTCGAATTCAGCTTTACTGCAGCTTCGCATTTTTATGCATTCATTTGCATTTCTTTGCCTTAACCCCTTACTAGCCATGTAAGGCTGGGTGAACCCGGCAGCCGTCGACTGGGATCGAACCCTACCTCTTGTCCTTTGTAGTCCAGTTCACTAACCACTGAGCTATCGATGCTTCCCGCAGGAACCATGCAGTTCATTATTGTTCTTTCAGCCCACTTTGTTTTTTAATGTGTCCATAATATGTTAATTGCTTCTGTAGAACGGTGTTTATATGTCAATTCTTTTTAATATTTAAATCTTATGGTATGTCTTCGTTGCTCTTTTTCATTATTCACGGTATCTTAAGGACTTTTCTGCAGAATTTTGTTTGGAAGGAATATATTTTCTTCCTTGCCGTTTACGAGATTGTCCATGATTAATAGCCATATTTTGTTATGGGGCAGAAGATCTGTATAATACATCTTAATAATATTAAGTTTTGGGCTATATTTTAATTTGATTGTCTCATTCCTGGCAGTAATGATCCGACTATTGAAGCATCTCTATGGTGAACTTGTACTTAAAGGAATTGCTCGTTGAGAAAAAAATCTACTTGCCCTAGTACTTAAATGTATTATTTTTTTTAATTGCAAGTTGTACATATCAACTACAAGTCATAACGGTAGAGGCTAAAATTATTTGAGTTTAAAATCAGCTTAAGACACCGACTTTTAAATTTTAAAAATGTAAAGAATCCGTCGCGTCAAGTGGCGTATAGGGAATATGGTTCTGGTGCCGATTAGAGATGAGGTACCCTTTGTTCTAACTGTTGGAATAAAATGATCTTTAGTTGTGTGTCATGAACAACTTGAGAACAATATAAATGACACCATCTCATTCATGCTCTTCTCATTTAAGCTCATTTTGAGTTGTCCTCTTTGAGGATGTCCGCTATGATTTATTTTGCTGTTTAGGAAACTCTCAATGTTCTTCTGAGAAATCAAATATGTGGACACTAACCGTCTCTCCATCTGTTGTTCTACATCCCATAATCGCTTCCAAAAGTCAGAATCGACACTATGGTTATAGTTAGTTGAAGGCCCCCGGGGTCACTGTAAATGAATTAAATCCATAATTGCTCAACACCCCGTGCCAGTGGAATCATCGGAATTAAAATTCATCTCACTGAAGGATCCAAGGAAAGAAAGGCAACTGCAGTGCCCATTATAGCAGCTACAGCACACACAAAAAGACATAAAGCTAAGCGCCACCGAAAGTGAACGCAGCTAAACTGTCCTTCGTCATACGATATCATCATTCATCGTAAGCAATCGAAATAATGAAACACGATCCGGATATAAAAAAAGACACAGCTCACGGTGTGCACAGAGCACTAAACTCAGCAGCTCCGGCAGCAAGACGGACTTGGAATATGAGGAAACTGCAATAAGGAACACCTTTCAGACAGAGCCTTAATGGTTCCTGCCGCCTATCCCTGTAGCAGAGAATGGAGAATGGGAGTAGAAACAGACAGAGAATAGAGATTAGGAATAAGCACTAGGGAGTAGGATATGAGAATTATAAACCAAGCACTTACACGGAGAAGGGTGTGAAGGAAAGTACACACCAAGAGATAGAGTATAGGGAATTATAGGTTGAGCACTTTCTTATGCAGAGGAGAAAGTGACGTAAAGAATAGGGGATGACGCGTTAGAGAGTTACGGTTGGCAAGTGACTAGAGTATCTAGTCACTTGGAGTCAGAACATCAGAGCGACAAGACCTATGGTAGTATGGAGAAACATCAGAGAGAGATATCGGTCGATTAATAGAGTTAGTTAGAATCAGAGAAGATACGAGTTCACGAGGCCAATAGATAGAATAGATATAGATAGATAGATCAGGATGGGACGTTCGATGGGAACGGACCAAAAGTAGGGAAAACGGCCGAATAGATTGTAGAATAGGTTTAGTAATAGAGATGTCGTCAAGAAAACAAATAGTGATAGGGTTAGGAGAATGAATGATACTCGAGAATGTAGATGTTAGTAGGATATGATGTATGAAAATTGGACTGAATTGTAATTGTGAAGTAATGAAGAAATAAATTAAGGCTCCAAGTGCAAAATGAATTCATGTTGTGAACTTATTATTTTGTTGGTTACAACAGATGAGGAACTTAGAAGGTCGTCCTATGGAAGGACTGTGAATGTTGGTTTTAAAGCTTCCAGCTAGTGATGTAGTGGAATATAAGAGTTAGAAATGAATAGTAAAGACGAACACGCCACGTATTTTTACAGGAGAGAGAGAACGGTGTGATCACAGGCCAATGATCAGAGAGAGAGACGGGGGATTGTCAAGGCACAACAGAACAGCGCGAAGTACACATTTAAAAGAAGAAGTATGATTGCTGTACATGAATGTATAGAAGGTGCCGTAAAGTCTCTCCTCTTTCATCCCCCATATTGACAGGAAGAACCTATGAACTATCTTTCTTATAATTACCTGTCTCAAATCCTGTAGTGTTTCTTCTATACTAATTTCACGTCGATGCAGCCAATGTGTGCGCATGCTTTCCTAGACAACTTTTAGAATCTCGGCCGGAAATCATCATCACAACGTAATTTACTTCATTGAGTTGTGATGAAACTTTCTTTAGTTTCAGACTTTATCATCTTTATTTGTTACAGTTTGTTTACCTGTGATTCATTTTCTATGTGACGAGGCTCGTATTTAAAGTAGTTTCCAAGAGGCATTCACTACTTTGACATCCTCTAGCACGTCATGAGATGAGACAAGTTGGAGACGTGATTACAACTGCAAGATAAAAGCAAAGTTTATGCTCGATTGTTAGTAATTTTCCATTCAGTTGTTGTTTCCCTTTGTACAGGACCGCGGTTGAGGAGGTGTAAAGGTTCGTTCTTAGTTGAGTACAGTCGACTGATTATCTTCATTGAACAAGAGACAACTCCATAGTGCTCTGATCCCCTTCTCAAACCAGCATGAAACAAACAACCGCCACACACTAGCGAATGCACTGAAGATGGTTTCAGCTCAGATGCACGAATTTCGCAGCACCGAGAAGATACTAGATAACTTGGTGTCTTGTCTCGAGAAACACTCAACAACATAATAATATGTATGATTACTTGCTGATTATAGCGTTCATATTAGACATTCAGACAGGCGGTTCACAAACGGCATGCCTCGTCAGGTTCATTATCTCATTAACAGAATTGTGATTTTTGGTGAAGCGAATTAACGGTTTCAATATTCAATCCACCGTTGTCTTTTCCTTTATCACCCAGGCTATTTAAAAAAAAAACCGAAAAGAAACACAAAAGAACAAAGGGGCGTATCTCTTTGTAACACTAAAACTAGTTAAAATCTCGTATCAGTCAGATACACAAGGTGCAAGAAAAGCTTCATTTGGCGTGTTCTCTCCCTTTTGTTTGAAGATCAACAGTGTCTAACCTGTCTCCCCAAAGTCTGGTAAGTGTTAACCACACTTTGTTACTGAAGCAAAGGTTCATAGCGCCAGTCTATAGCTGTTGACATCATTGCTTGGGACATATATTTTTGTTATTTAATGTTGATTGTGTGTATGACACACCTTACTTCATACTCATCTGTCCTTTTAATTATAAATAAGGAACAGTGTGCGAGCTACTATTAACTAGTTAAATTAACAAATAGAACTATTATATTCATTAACCTCTATTAGTAACATTAAGGCAGTAGACGCTAAAACGTATTTCTTGCATCACTTGCACCTTTTTTTCAGTTCCCAACATAAGGATCTTATCCCTTCTTCGGAAATTCTTGAAACGAAGTCTAAGAGAGGAATAGTGCGACTGGTTAAAGCACTGTCTCCATATTCTGTGCCCGGGAAAAGTAGATATAGTGAAATGGGGAAGAAAACACTTATTTGTAAGCGTGGCACGTGGAACGCAATTACCATGTGCCCTGGGCTTGTTAAAATTAACACAATTTATAGAAGGGCAAATTAGAACAGCAGCCTTCATAGATAAAGAACTAAATAGGCTACATGTTGATATTTCTTCCCTCCAAGAAACAAGACTCTCAGACTGTGGTTCTGTAAAGGAAGAAAATTATACTTCTTCTGGCAAGTTTTAAGCCATGAAATGCTATGTCTCCACGAAGTACCTTCGCTGAACGTAGCAAACATATAAACTCCATAACCACGTCTACATGGAGTAGACTTCGCCGCACATAACAAACATATAAACTCCATAACCACGTCTACATGGAGTAGACTTCGCTGAACGTAACAAACATATAAACTCCATAACCACACCAAAAGGAGTATCCGAACGCTCAATGATACTTCAGCTGCATACGAAGAGTGGATTAATAAACATCAGTAGTGCCTATGCACCAACCATGGCATCAGGCGAAGAGAAAGACACATTCTATCAACAACTTCAGATGATTATGGACTCACTTCCAAAAAAGAGGTATTATATATGCGTCGTTATTACAACGCACGCACAGGATCCAACTAACAAATAATGGCCAACATGTCGTGACCATCATGGCATTGGAAAAAAATCAACGAAAATGGCTAGAGACTCCAATAAATCTGTTCAGACAATCATCTGTGTGTAACTAGTACCAACTGAAAACGTAAATATAAATCAGCATTACGTCGTGCTAGATGTGAGCACTGGTATCAACGAGACTTAGTTCTTACACGTAGACAATCTCTAAACAGTATCAGAGCTAAGTCCCTTCCACAGCATGCGATGTCTCCGCCCAATATTGTACATCAAATGGTAAGACAAGCTAACCAAATGAACAGTCCTGCAATATGCTAAGACCCTAACAATCATGTCAATGATTAGAAGTCGAAGGTTAAGATGGCTGGAGCACGTCCAGCGAATGGAAGAAAACCACATTTCTTAGCAAATACTATATGGTGAAATAACACACGAAAAAAGACATCGACAGACATTAACAACGATATAGAGATATTTGTAAATCATCTGTGAATGACTTCTCTATCTGGAAAAATGACTGGGAACATCTGGCAAACTACTGACTCATCACGATTGCTTGCTACCAACCGTCTGTCAAGATGCCATAGGCCATATATGTCATTATGTCGTTTTACATCACCACAATACACACACACTAAAGGATCCATAGAAAGATGACGTCATTTGAATTTATTTAGGATCTTGGATTAATTTATGACGCCCTTGCAAAGAACTGACAGAACTGAGTTTAGATTTATTTTTGGTTCTGTCTTCGCGTTAACCAGTTTTCTGTAGTTGTAAATTCTTGCAAAAGTTTGTTCTTTTCGTCGTCTATTGCTTTCTGAGTATTCTACTGTATCACACGCACTTAAAGGCATTGATGTAGTTTTCTAAAGTGCAATCGATTATCCGCGTTTCACAGCTATGTGTAACCATGGGAAAATTCGAGCTCTTAAAGATCTAAGTTTTGTTGCCATGTACAGAAGAAACGAAAACAGACATAAATAAATAATACCACGGGAAACAGATAAGCATAACATATAATTTATAAAGCAGATAAGCGTAAATATATAACTCATGAAGCAGATAAACATAAATATAAAAATTTATTAACTAGATAAGCATAAATATATAATTCATGAACCAGATTAGCATAAATATATAATGTATGAACCTGATTAGCATAAATATATAATGTATGAACCTGATTAGCATAAATATATAATTCATAAACCAGATTAGCATAAATATATAATTCATGAACCAGATTAGCATAAATATCTAATATATGAAGCATTGTCCTTCCTTATGAAAATCTTTAAAATTGTTTTTTTTTTATTGTCTCTAAGAACCTTTTTTCACGAACATCACTCCCAGAAAAACATTGAACAAGGTGGCCGTTTTGGCACATAAAATCATTACAAACGACAACTTGACCTAAAAGTTTAATGTTATGTATTGATCAATTTATTTGTTACGGGTGCGGTGCGCAATTGGAGGAAGATGAATATAAATTAGAGGGCAGTGGAAGTATTTAAAAACAGAAAGAGAGAAGAGTTGTAAATTATGTAAAGAAAAGCGTGCGGCTGTGATGATAAGCATAGATTAGCCGGAAAGTAGGAATGGAAACCAAATACAAAATCTACGGCCGACTATAAAATCTTAAAAATCGAAAGTGGAAAAAGCTATACAAACAATGAAAAAGGGAAAAGCTGTAGGACCTGACAACACACAGATAGAGATGATAAAAACACTACAAGATTTTGACATTGAAGTGATTACAGACATTTGCAACGACCATACAGGATACTTACCAAATGAACTAAAAACATCAACTTGCACTGCATTGCCTAAAAAGAATGGTGCAGTTGAATGCAGTGACTTTAGAAAAATAAGCCTAATGAGTCTCTTAACAAAAAAAATTGCTAAAAGTTATATAATGAAGGATTCAGAATAAAATCAATATTGAATTAGGATTTTGTTTTAGGGATAACAGTGGGACAAAAGAAGCCATATTCTGCACGAGGACATTAATCGAAAAAGTACACAGAAGTAAGCAAACCAATATATGCCTGCTTCATAGACTAAACCAAAGCTTTTGATACCATAAGCAACTTATAGATTGCTTAAAGACATACATCTAGATGACACAGACATACGACTAATATGTAATCTATACTGGGAGCAAAATTAAAATATAACAAAGATAACTCTACAACCATCAATATAAAAAGTGGAGTAAGACAAGGATGCATCCTATCACCAAATTTATTCAATCTATACACTGAGCAAATCTTCAAAAACATCACAGAGATGCCAGGCCTTAAACATCAATGGATAGATAATAAATAACCTAAGATATCCTGATGATACTGTAACACTAGTATTATTCCGGTAGGAATACAAATATAAAAGCAAGAAATGTTAGAAATAAAACCACGATAACTCATGAGTTGTAATTATCATCGTCGTGTGTCATGTGTTGTTGTGGGCGATAACAACCTGCTACAATTGTATGTCCATACTCCATAATATCAATTCTGTTGTTGACTATATACCTTGCCACAAGAGAGAGCTATCCATATCTTCTCTTTTTGTTGTTCGCGATTCTATTTTCCTTGTATTTTGTCAATTGTTGAAACCAAATATTTCAAATTCTGATACCATGGAGCGTCATTCCACTCTGTCTCTTGCTTTGATAGTGCAGATTGTCATACGCTGACTTCTCCATCTTTTGATGTTACTCGTCCATGTTAGTCTTGGTCTGCCTCTACCTCTTTACCTTTTATTTTCCATCCCAAGATTACTTTTAATAAGCTGCTGTGTCTTTTAACTAGCCTTAAAAAACTCATTTGTCTCGTTTCAATTATGTCTAGTAGTTCTCTTTTCCTGTTTAGTTGTTTCAAGACTTCGTCGTTTGTTATCATTTTTTCCCCTCGTCCAATTCTTCCTATTCTTCTATAAATCCGTTTTTCAAAAGCTTAACATTTCTGTTCTGTTTTCTAATCTAATGTACATGTTTCTGCACCATACAAAAGTGTTGAGAAGATATAACATGTTTCTATTATTGGCTTTAGCCACGGTGCTATTTGTTTTGGTGTTAGTATTTATCATGGCATTTTTATTACTTTTTATCATTCCTATTCTTCTGTTTATTGATGGCATCACTTGCATGAACAAATGTGATTTCATTATTATAATTTGTTGAGAAAAATATTGAGCAAAAAAGAGTATTATCAAATTGTTTCCTCTCTCTTGTAGGTCACAGTAAAGTCAATGCCAGGAGCTGAGCAGCGCCATGGTCTCCAAGTTCTGACTCTCTGTCTGACATCAGGAAAGAAGAGCCACGGCAAAGTCATCAAGATAACACGTACGTCACTCATTACATTTGAGGCTACAGCATATCTGTATCTAGAGAGAGAGAGAGAAATAGAAAGAATATTTTCAATCGCTTTGTTCACTTAACTAATCCAACCCTTAAATTTACACAACAAAATAATCTCTATAATGGAATTAAACCCGTGCTTTTTTTAATCTTTTAATAAATATCTATCCGCTGAAAACTCTCGAGAGTACTACACAAATACATCACGTTTTATAAGATAACGCGTTCCTTAGTGTATTTTTCCCCTGAGCTTTTATCTCCCCAGTAAAAACTTAACGCAATCTTTGATTCTCTTACCGGGCTCCACGTAATGCTGAAGCTTCATAACGTCATCACTGACATTATCATGTTCAGTTCTACATATACTTTTAAATTGTGATTTTATTTTTCAGTTGGGTACCTCATTTCTAATGTTTGGTGACTTCTCTTTTCCACGATTGTCCAGAACGTGAGAATTGTCCCTTAAAGTGTACTCTTCCATGGCACAACAGCAGAATCGTCCCTTAAAGTATACTCTTTCCTTGCACAACAGCAGAATCGTCCCTTAAAGTGTACTCTTTCCTTGCACAATAGCAGAATCGTCCCTTAAAGTATACTCTTTCCTTGCACAACAGCAGAATCATCCCTTAAAGTATACTCTTTCCTTGCACAATAGCAGAATCGTCCCTTAAAGTATACTCTCTCCTTGCACAACAGCAGAATTATCCCTTAAAGTGTACTCTTATTTTAATTTTGATTATTCTTCTTACACGCCCACTAAGTTTCTCATTTCTGTCTGTGCCTATCTTAACTCCCATCTCTTTCATCCGAAGTAGTGACGTGGGTTCATGGTTATCGAAGTCTTGTGTCCATCCAACTTCCCGGAGAGCATTGATGATATCCGCCCGATCCATTGGTTGACCGTCCTCAACAATAGCGCATCTAGCCAACCTGTCCGCCCTTTCATTTCCCTGTACTCCAGCATGTCCTGCGACGTAGACAAAGGTGACCTTACGTATTTTTGACTTCTGCAAAGACTCTACCCATTGTCTAAATACAGGCCCCGCTTCCACTTTTCGTATCATTCTCATCGAATCATTCAGTATACATGCGTGGGTGTAGTCTTGTGACTCTAGCCGGGCGATTGGCCTGGTCACTGCCATCACCTCCATCGTCATTCTACTCGTGGCCATAACGTATGCACTACTGTCTTCTTTGACTGTTCTGCCTGCCGAGCGTGTTGTCAATGCCCATGCACTTCTTTAGTATCGTATTACAGATCCGTCTGTTTAGATGACTGCATCTATCTCATCGGTGTTATCCCAGATGAGACCGTTGACCTCCGCACTGACAAGATTGACAAAATTGGCACGAGTAATATGGCTACCTGTATGATGGGGGACAACTGAGTATATGGCTGTCTGTGTGGCGGGGGACATCTGAGTATATACCTACCTGTAAGGTGGAGGACATATGAACATTTGACTGCCTGTATGGCGGTGGATAACCGAGTACACGTCTACTTGTCTGAAAATAAGACTAAGGTGATTTTCATGCAAAATTCAGTCACTTCAGCCTTCATTAGATATGTAAAGCTGGCAACACAAACCAACAAATATATAACAAACGCAGTGGCGTATATTGGTTTTGGGGTCAGGGCTACCGCTGACATAATAAATAGAAACATACATTATATTCAGTAGGCTAATATAAAGTAATATTTTCTAATGACATCATTACATTTTAAATTACTTACTTATTTATGTTAATCATATCCGTCTTGCCTGGGACGAAAATATCTTGATGACTTTGTCATTGAAAGTACTGTTGGGTTGGTATCTCAGTTTCTGAGGTAATGATTTCTCAATGGACATTAATGCCAAAACCAGATAAGCGTTCTTGTGTCTGAGTTGAGCGACAATAAGATTTGATTCTCTTGAGAGCAGAAAAATTCTTTCTACAGATGCTGATGCGCATAACGTAGTTGTAAATAGCTAAGGAAGTTCCGGTAATCAGACAATGTTTCATTTTCACTTTGTGACGATTCTGATTGGCTAGAGCTAAAAATAACACATGAAACCGCATTAGTGTAGAGGTAGCTTTGCCGTATTATTTTGGTGGGAATTTTTGAATGTCAAGGTCGTTAATACATGGTCAGGATAGAGGAAAAATGTACCGCTGGCTAATAGAGGTTTCAAAGTAGTTTCGGTTTCACTCACAAACGTTATAGTGGCCAGAGGAAAACATTGCTTTAATAAACGCAAATCAAAACAAATAAATCATATTGGCCTACGAAATGTGTAATAGAATATTCGAAAATTTGTAATATAATTATTTTTAAAAATGAAATAAATTATCATTTCCTTTTGTATTTCGTTAATATGTTGAGGCTACCGGCGGTAGCTGCATTATCATAGAGAATAGGCCACTGAACAAACGAAAGGCAGTTCTTTTTAGTGTTTTTATCTTTTAATATGTTTTCTGTGCTCTTTTTCATTATCGAAGGTATCTTTTAATATGTTTTTCTGTGCTCTTTTTCATTATCGAAGGTATCTTTTAATATGTTTTCTGTGCTCTTTTTCATTATCGAAGGTATCTTTTAATATGTTTTCTGTGCTCTTTTTCATTATCGAAGGTATCTTTTAATATGTTTTCTGTGCTCTTTTTCATTATCGAAGGTATCTTTTAATATGTTTTCTGTGCTCTTTTTCATTATCGAAGGTATCTTTTAATATGTTTTCTGTGTTCTTTTTCATTATCGAAGGTATCTTTTAATATGTTTTCTGTGTTCTTTTTCATTATCGAAGGTATCTTTTAATATGTTTTCTGTGCTCTTTTTCATTATCGAAGGTATCTTTTAATATGTTTTCTGTGCTCTTTTTCATTATCGAAGGTATCTTTTAATATGTTTTCTGTGCTCTTTTTCATTATCGAAGGTATCTTTTAATATGTTTTCTGTGCTCTTTTTCATTATCGAAGGTATCTTTTAATATGTTTTCTGTGCTCTTTTTCATTATCGAAGGTATCTTTTAATATGTTTTCTGTGTTCTTTTTCATTATCGAAGGTATCTTTTAATATGTTTTCTGTGTTCTTTTTCATTATCGAAGGTATCTTTTAATATGTTTTCTGTGCTCTTTTTCATTATCGAAGGTATCTTTTAATATGTTTTCTGTGCTCTTTTTCATTATCGAAGGTATCTTTTAATATGTTTTCTGTGCTCTTTTTCATTATCGAAGGTATCTTTTAATATGTTTTCTGTGCTCTTTTTCATTATCGAAGGTATCTTTTAATATGTTTTCTGTGCTCTTTTTCATTATCGAAGGTATCTTTTAATATGTTTTCTGTGCTCTTTTTCATTATCGAAGGTATCTTTTAATATGTTTTCTGTGCTCTTTTTCATTATCGAAGGTATCTTTTAATATGTTTTCTGTGCTCTTTTTCATTATCGAAGGTATCTTTTAATATGTTTTCTGTGCTCTTTTTCATTATCGAAGGTATCTTTTAATATGTTTTCTGTGTTCTTTTTCATTATCGAAGGTATCTTTTAATATGTTTTCTGTGTTCTTTTTCATTATCGAAGGTATCTTTTAATATGTTTTCTGTGTTCTTTTTCATTATCGAAGGTATCTTTTAATATGTTTTCTGTGCTCTTTTTCATTATCGAAGGTATCTTTTAATATGTTTTCTGTGCTCTTTTTCATTATCGAAGGTATCTTTTAATATGTTTTCCGTGCTCTTTTTCATTATCGAAGGTATCTTTTAATATGTTTTTCTGTGCTCTTTTTCATTATCGAAGGTATCTTTTAATATGTTTTCTGTGCTCTTTTTCATTATCGAAGGTATCTTTTAATATGTTTTCTGTGCTCTTTTTCATTATCGAAGGTATCTTTTAATATGTTTTCTGTGCTCTTTTTCATTATCGAAGGTATCTTTTAATATGTTTTCTGTGCTCTTTTTCATTATCGAAGGTATCTTTTAATATGTTTTCTGTGCTCTTTTTCATTATCGAAGGTATCTTTTAATATGTTTTCTGTGCTCTTTTTCATTATCGAAGGTATCTTTTAATATGTTTTCCGTGCTCTTTTTCATTATCGAAGGTATCTTTTAATATGTTTTCCGTGCTCTTTTTCATTATCGAAGGTATCTTTTAATATGTTTTCTGTGCTCTTTTTCATTATCGAAGGTATCTTTTAATATGTTTTCTGTGCTCTTTTTCATTATCGAAGGTATCTTTTAATATGTTTTCTGTGCTCTTTTTCATTATCGAAGGTATCTTTTAATATGTTTTCTGTGTTCTTTTTCATTATCGAAGGTATCTTTTAATATGTTTTCTGTGTTCTTTTTCATTATCGAAGGTATCTTTTAATATGTTTTCTGTGTTCTTTTTCATTATCGAAGGTATCTTTTAATATGTTTTCTGTGTTCTTTTTCATTATCGAAGGTATCTTTTAATATGTTTTCCGTGCTCTTTTTCATTATCGAAGGTATCTTTTAATATGTTTTCCGTGCTCTTTTTCATTATCGAAGGTATCTTTAAAAAATGTTTTATTGCATTTTGTTTCGAATGATGGATTTTCCTTTTTGCTGTGCGAGATTGTCCGTGATTCACAACCACATAGGGAAGTTACATATCCTTAGTAATTTAACTTTTACTGCATTCCGGGTGTTTGCCACATGTTCTTCATAGCATTTAATGTTAATGTTGCTATTGTTAATCTTCATTTGATCTGTTTCTGACAGTCTCCATTGTTAGTTACCACAGATCCCAGATATTTATAGTTTGTTAAAAAAAATCTCATACTCATCACTGTTGATGACGCTACGTGTTTGTTGCTTGTTAATTAATGTCGTTTGATTTGATAAAATTGTCACGTCCCATGACTTTACATAGAAACAGTAAACATAATGTTACAATGTAGCAGTTCCCAAACCTATTTTAGGCTGTCGCCTATTTTTTTAGGGAAAAAAATACTCAAAGTCCCCCTCATCATTCATCAGCATCATTGAGTGCCTTCTCCGCAACGAAGGTTGGCTACCATGGATCGCCATTCTACTGTGTTTCTTGCTTTGATGGTGCAGGCTGTCATAGATTGACTTGTCCATCTTTTGATGTTACTCGTCCATGTTAGTCTTGGTCTGTCGCTGCCAATTTTACCTTGTATTTTCCTTTCCAGTCTTACTTTTAGTAGGCTGTTGTGTCTTTTAACATACACCAAAAATTTCATTTGTCTTATCTTAATTCTATTTAGTAGTTCTCTTTTTATTTTCAGTTGTTTTAAAACTTCATCGTTTGTTATCTTTTTTTCTGTCCATTTCTGCCTATTCTTATATAAATCCACATTTCAAAGGCTTCAATTTTCTGTTCTGTTTTCTTGTATAATGTCCATGTTTCTGCACCATACAGGAGTATTCAGAAGATGTAACATTTTGCCATTCTTAGTTTCAGCCCTGTTGATATTTGTTTTGTTGTTAGTATATTTTTCATGGCATTAAAATTACTTTTTGCCTTACCTATTCTTTTGTTTATTTCAATTTTACATTTTCCATCATTGGTTATAGTATTTGCCAGGTAGTTGTAGCTCTGGACTGTCTCCAGATGTATTCCCTCAACTGTGATATTTAATTGTAGGTCTTGAGAATTTTCTTTGTTTATGATCATAGTTTTAGTCTTTTTGATATTCATTTCTAGTCCATATTTTTTTCTTGTTATGTCTATCACATTAAGCAATTGTTGTAGGTTTTTAGGATTTTTAGCTAGTAGAACAGTATCATCAGAAAAGCTTAGGTTATTGATTATCTTTCCATTAATGTTTAGGCCTGGCATCTCTGAGATGTTTTTAAAGATTTGCTCAGTGTATAGATTGAACAAGCTTGGTGATAGGATGCATCCTTGTCTTACTCCTCTTTTTATGTCCATGGGTGTAGAGTTTTCCTTGTTATATCTTATTATTGCTGTTTGCTCCCAGTACAAATTACATATTAGTCGTATGTCTGCGTCGTCTAGATTTATATCCTTTAGGCAGTCTATAAGTTGGTTATGGTGTATTCTATCGAAAGCTTTGGTGTAGTCTATAAAGCAGGCATATATAGGTTTGTTTACTTCTGTGTACTTTTCAATCAATGTTCTCATGCTAAATATGGCTTCTTTAGTCCCACTGTTTTTCCTGAATCCAAATTGTTGCTCATCTAATTCAGTATTGATTTTATTCTGAATCCTTCCCTGTATAACTTTTACTAAAATTTGTGTTACATGGCTCATTATGCTTATTGTTCTGAAATCACTGCATTCAACTACACCATTCTTTTTAGGTGATGCAACGAAAGTTGATGTTTTTAGATCGTTTTATATGTATCCTACATGGTATATGTGACCACTTCGATGCCAAACTCTTCTAGAGCCTGTATCATCTCTATTTGTATATTGTCAGGTCCTGCTGCCTTTCCCTTTTTCATTGTTTTTATAGCTTTTTCTACTTCAGATTTCAGGATCTTATGGTTGTATGTACATTTTATGTCTGGCTTTTTGTCCCTTTCGTCATGAAATAATTATGTTATATATTCTTGCAATCTATCTATTACATCTTTGTTGCCTGTTAACATTCTTCCCCCTTTGTTGGCAATACATCCGTTTCCTGCAGTTTTATTTGTCTTTATTAGTCATTCTCTTTATTTCTGTGTGCATCTCTAAGTTTTGTTTACTTTTCATAGTTTCGACTTCTATACATCTTTAGTTGAGCCAGTCTTCTTTTGCCTTTTTGTATATTCTCCGTATTTCATTGTCTATATCCTCGTATCTGACAGTGTTTTCGCTTGTCTTCTCTCTACAATTGTTTGTAAGATTTCAAAGATTTTAAGTTCCCCTAACCATGGAAAATAAAAACTTACCCATACACAGCCAGACTATAGAAAATAACTGGTCTTTGTAAAATAGATGGTTAAGCGTGTCCGACCTGACGACGCAATAACATGGTCAGCGTACAATCAATTGTCAGGTACCTAGCAGTTCTATCTGTTCGTCGGTTTTCTGGGATAATACCTTGCATCAAAACAGGCTGGTGAACAGAAGCTAGGATAGCCACGTACCTTGTTGTGGTGGCTCTTACTGATATAGAAGACCTAATATTGCAGTACCTCTAGGCTGGATTAGTAGTTTTACAACATAGCCAGGAATAAGACGGACCCAAACTTGTCCAGTTGTTGTTATTGACTGATTGCCACGAGTTGATGCGAGCATGTTGCCCTTTGACTCATAAGATGTGGCGAGTCGTAATGGCTTTTTTGACATTTCCGGCTCTTACTGGAGAGGTTGGCGTTCGTTTGTCCCAGGCTATTTTGGGAAACTACTAGTCCAGCCCAGAGGTATTGCATTACTGGGTTCTCTATATCAGTAACAGCCACCACAACAGGGAACACGGCGATCCTAGCTTCTGTTAGCCAGTCTGGTTTGACGCAGACTGTTTCCAGGGGAGACCACGAGTAGGTAGAACTGCTAGGTCTTGGTCAGTTATGGTGCGCCGAACCTGCTATTGCGACCGCAAGTCGCAGTCGCTTCTTCTCCCGCTAAACTTATCTAGTAAAATTGAGAGAATGTCAAGAAAGCCATTACGACCAGCCACATCGATGAGCAAAAGTGCAAATTGCTCTCTTGCATTAAGTCAACAACAACAACAACAACAAGGTAAAAACGATTGTTTAGTTTGAGTAGGAGTGTTCTCTAGGCCACCAATGTAAGGAGCTGTTACAGGACAAAGAGGCAGGACTTGACAGGACAAACAAGACGGAGACGATAAACTGACGTGACTGGACATATTGGGAGGTGTGGGAGGGTAGAGTAGGGGAGGGGAGATTGATAGGGTAGAAGGAAAGATTAGGGGGAGGGAGGTATAGAAGGCAAGGTAGGGTAGAGCAGAAGGAAGGAGGGGATTAGGGAAGAGGGAGGGTTAGGTAGTAGGGAGGATTGGGGATATTCGGTAGAATAGGAGAAAGGGTGGATTATGTGAGAGGGAGGGTTAAGGGAAAAGGTAAGGTAGGTAGGAGGAGTAGGGGTTATGGGAGAGGGAGGGTTGGGGGTAAGGTAGGGTAGAGTAGGAGGAATGGAGGATCAGGTAGAGTAGTAGTAAAGGGTGTGGGATAGAGGGTAAGGAAGGATAGAGTAAGTGGAAGGGAGGGTTGGGAGTTAAGGTTGTGTAGAATAATGGGGAGGGAGGGTTAGGGAGTAAGGTAGTATAGGTGGAATGGTGGGTTAGGAGGTACGGTTAGGTAGAGAGATGGGGAGGGTGAGTTAAGGTGGAAGGTAGAGTAGGACTAAAGGAGGGTTAGCGGGTAAGGTAGAGTAGGGGGAAGGAAGGTTAGGGGGTAAAGTAGGGTAGGTGGAGGGAGGGTTAGTGGCTAAGGTAGGGTAGAGTTTTGGGAAGGGGGTGTTAGGGGTAAGGGTGGTTTAGGAAGTAAGGTAGGGTAGAGTAGGGGTGGGAGGGTTATGTGGTAAGGTAGGGTAGGTGGAGGAAGGGTTAGATGGTAATGTAGGTTTTGGGGTAAGGTAGAGTAGAGTAGGGGGAGGGAGGGTTGGTTGGTAAGGCAGGGTAAGGGGAGGGAAGGTTAGGGAAAGCTAGGAAGAGGAGGGATGGAGTGTTGGTTGGTAAGGTAGGGTAATGGGGAGTGATGATTACGGGGTAAGGTAGAGTAGGGGGAGGGAGGATTAGCGTCTAAAGTAGAGTAGGGGGGAATAAAGGTTAAGGAGTAATATAGTGTTGTGGGAACGGAGGGTTAGAGAGTAGGGTAGAATAGGGGTAGGGACGGTTAAGGGGTAAGGTAGGGCATAGTAGAGGAGAGGGTGGGTTAGGGGATAAGTTAGGGTAAAGTTGGGAGAGGGAAAATTAGGGTTAAGGTAAGGTAGAGTAGGGGGAAGGAGGGTTAGGGGGTAAGGTACAGTAGGGGGAAGGAGGGTTAAAGGGGTAAGGTATGGTAGGGGGAGGAAAATTAGGAGGTAAGGTGGTTAGGGGGTATGGTACGGTAGTGTAGGGAGAGGGATAGTTAGGGGTAAGGTAGGGCAGAGTAGCGGGAGAGAGGGTTGGGGGTAAGGTTGAGCTGGGGAGGGAGCGTTAGGGGTTAAGGTTGGGTAAAGTAAGGGGTGGAGGGTTAGGGAGTAAGGTAAGGTAGAGAAGAATGGAGGGCTTGGGGTTAATGTAGAGTAGGGGAGCAGATAAGGTAGTATAGACTATTGGGAGGGAGGGTTATGGTAAGGGAGGTTTAGGAAGTAAGGTTGGGGAGGGGGAAGTGAGTTTGGAAGGAAGGTAGGGGAGGGGGGAGGGATGGTTAGGGAGTAAGGTAGGGTAGACTATTGGGAAGGGAGAGTTTTGGTATGGAAGGTTTAGGGAGTAAGATAGGTTAGTGGGAGGACGTTTAGTGGGTAAGGTAGGGTAGGGGGAGGGAGAGTTATTGGGGTACGGTAGGGTAGGGAAGTGGGAGGGGGGTTTGGTTGGTAAGGTAGGGGGAGTGAACGTTAGGGGGTAGAGTAGGGAAGAGGAGGGAGGGTAAGAGGGTAAGGTAGGGAAGGGGTAGACTGGGTTGGTTGGTAAGAGCGGTTAAGTAGTAAGGGGGGGGGGGGTTAAGGGGTAAGGTAGAGTAGGCGGGAAGAAGGGTTAGGGGCAGGGTAGGTGGAAGGGACGGTTACGGGGAGAAGGTAGGGTTTGAGGGAGGGTTAGGGGTAAGGTAGGGTATGGGAAGAGAGAGTTAGGGGTTAGGTTGGGTAGAGTGTAGTGGAGGGATGGTTAGGACATATCTCTTTGTGCAATAAGAACTCCTAACATTGGTGTCCTAAAGACTGGTTGGCTGCAGAGCTAAATCCACAGGGCAGGCCTCAGTCACCGCTGTATCGAAGCTAATAAATATACTGACATATTTATTATATAATGCCGCTGATACTGGGAGACAAATGGTATAAAATGTACAGCGCGGACCTCCTAGAGGTTCCAATACCAAAACTAAAGGAACGTTTTAACGTTGTTGTTGACTTAATGACACGATGGCAGCGTGCACTTTTGCTCAGAATTAGTCTGGTTTAGGATTATGTTGGCAAACTACTAATCCAGCCTCGAGGTACTGCACTACTAGGTCTTCCATATCAGTAAGAGCTACCACAACAGGGAACATGGCGATCCTAGTTTCTGTTAACCAGCCTGTTTTGACGCAAAGTATTATCATGAGAGAACTGACGAAGATGTAGAACTGCTAGTTCCCAGGCAGTTGATAGAACGCCGACATTGGTATTGCGACGGCAGGACGGAGGCGCTTAACCAACTATTTCACGAAGCCCAGTTAGTTTCCATAATCTGGCTGTCTAGTCATCATCATCATCATTGAGTGCCTTCTCCGCAACGTAGGTTGGCTACCATGGATCGTCATTCTACTCTGTTTCTTGCTTGATGGTGCAGGCTGCCATAGATTGACTTGCCCATCTTTTGATGTTACTCGTCCATGTTAGTCTTGGTCTGCCGCTGCCTCTTTTACGTAGTATTTTCCCTTCCAATATTACTTTCAGTATGCTGTTGTGTCTTTTAACATGCCCCAAAAATTTAATTTGTCTTGTCTTAATTGTATTTAGTAGTTCTCTTTATTTTCAGTTGTTTTAAAACTTCATCGTTTGTTATCATTTCTTTCCGTACTATTCTACCTATTCTTCTATAAATCCACATTTCAAAGGCTTCAATTTTCTGTTCTGTTTTCTTGTCTAATGTCTACTAGCAACTTGTTATTGTTCATTGATCGGTGACTTTGATTAACTTTATTTGACATATCTAGAGAAGTCTGGAGGGACTGTTATTTTCAGACAGGTAGTCGTGTACTTAGATGTCCACACCATACACGCAGCCATATATTTACATATACCCTCCCCTCATTAGGGAAGCCTCTCTACTTGTTTGCTCTATTTAGTTAGTTATTTTTCTGAGCTATTGTGAAGAAATGGATTATGTCTTAGCTGCTGTTGTATGGTGATTCTGACATAAGCTATCAACTATAAGTCGGTTCTTCTTTCCTTCCTCATTTGCCTTTCACCGTCGAGAGGAGATATAATTTGCTCTTCTGTTTGCCGCTGCTGCTGTTATGTTTCCTAGTGTTTCCAATATCTGTGTTCATGCTAGTCACATGTCATATCTTAATGTGTGTATGTCTATATTAGTCATGTCTCATATCTGTGTGTGTTTGTGTTTAGTCATATCTCATATCTTTGTGTGTGCATGTCTATGGTAGTCACATCTCCTATCTTTGTGAGTTCATGTTTATGCTAGTCATGTCTCATATCTTTGTGTGTGCATGTCTGTGTTTATTCATATCTCATATCTTAGTGTGTGTATCTGTGTTAGTCATATCTCATATTTTAGAGTGTGTCTGTGTTAGTCACGTCTCATATCTTAGTGTGTGTGTGTGTCTGTGTTAGTCACCTCTAGTGACTCGGACAGATGGTGCTCGTAAACCTGGGAGGGCAGACCATCTAAGGGCAACATCCCCCTACAGAAAAGATAATCTGCTGCCTTGCAGGAAGATTGGGGACAATCAAAGGTTAAGGAAAGCAAACCTGAATAAAATGCTGGCTGAAATCGGATGTACTGGGCCACAGGCGCAGAACACAGTGCAACGTTTTAACAGGTATTCAATCAGAGTGGATCTAACAGGCTTTAATTATGATGTTCTGTTTGTGGGGTCGATCAATTCACTTAAACAGACAGCTGTCTTCATGTGAGAGTCTGGAATCCTACTCTAATTGTGTCTTAATCGTAGAGAGAGAGAATCGGTGTTGAAAGTTGTAGTTCCCCTAAAAACTGTATTGTCGTCGGTGTGTTTCTCTTATTATTAAAAAAAAAAAAATTCCCTCTCTTTTAAGTGGTAGATGGAGGAAGGGGGAGAAAGAAAACTGTTCTCTTCTCGGATGCTTCTTATTCTGTGTCTAAAGAAAGTATATTTTAATTGTCTAAATGTACCAGAGGAGGTTATATTTTTCTTAATTTCTATTTTATGTTGAACTTTGTATCGCCCTCGTCATCCTAACGGTTACACGTGGAAGTGAAGAAAGAGGAAGAAGATATAGAAGATTTTACTTTGGTATTTCGTTTGTGTGTGTGTGTGTATGTGTGTGTGTGTAAAAAGCTCACAAAGTATAAATATCAGCATTACATCCTAACTGTGAAGAAGTGTAATGATTCTAGACAGCTTATGCTGTCACTGATTTCATCAACCCGTCATGGATTATCTTCTTTACGCCAAATTTGTTTATTGTTGTCCGTCATTAAAACATTTAAAGTAGAGGACAGACAATATAACAAACATGTCAATAAACAGGTGATCACACTAACATGGTTTAATAGAGACAATCTTGTGAGATATATATATATATATATATATAGTCAAAAAGTACACTCAACTTACTGTATGATGAAAGCACTTCCGGTAAAAATAGTCCACCAAAATCTCCTTAAAAGTGCTAGTATATCACAGAAGATGCAGACTGCAACAGCCGTGACGTAAGCAAAAGTGTTGTCGATCTCCGGTCCGAAACAAATGAGCTCTGCCTGTGATGACCCAGAAGAATACCTTGGCGTAAATCGGCTGTACTTTAGACCTGCGGCTGCTATTAAAAGGAGAATTGCCAAAATTATGGGAACAATTGTATCGATAGATTTTAGGACCTGGAACGAGTCTCGTATTACTACTATACAACCAGTTCCAGAAAACAAACTGCGGATGTGGTAATCATGTACAATAATTGGTACCACTATAAGGGAAGCAACCCATGGAACTACCAACAGACCAACTGTGCCTATTGTAATAGCTTTCGATGTGAGCCTAGTTCTGGGATTTAAGTCCTTGATCTGAGCAATGTAGACAACTAGTAGCATCACCACCAACCAATCAACGATGAAGTCTTGGATGACACTAAGATTAGAGAAAGCTGAGTAGAAAACACATCCTAAAAATTCTCCACTCCTTATATCAAATGCGTTCATAGGGATGACGATGGTGCTGTCAATAAGATGAACCACTAGAGTGTTACAGATGATCTTGTTGCGTAGACGTGACCGCATGTCTCGTGACGTCAGGATGGCCACCAGAAACCACAAGTTGAGTAATGTCCCCACAACAGCTTGGAAACTCTCAATTATGTGATAAGTGTAGAGGATAGTGTTTAACTCTGCCTGAAGAAATTCGTCAAACATTTCGTATGTGGCGTTTGTTTCGTTGCTGCTCATTGTTCTTGTATTTCTTATGTAGAAAGTTACTCGATCTTTTTATTCACCTGAAGAAAATTTAAAAAACATAGTTATTGGTCGTTTCAAATCTAAATGTTCACGATTAACATGAAATATCTCCTCTTTCCCTGCACTTACAAACTTGATTTTTTGCATCTGGCCTTGTTTTTCCAAGGTCCCACCGATTTCACAAAATTTAATGATGTAGGAAGTATGCTTCATCATGAAGCAGCACTTTCCTTTGATCTCAGTGAATTTACGGATCTTTTTGCTCCTGGAGAAAATAATTTACCGTACATTAATGGAAATCAGCTTCTCGACATAGGCGTCTCTACACAACTTGAAAGTTGGAGGCGTTTATCAAATGTTTACTTTCTATTGTTTACTTTCTTTAAAATACTATGAGAATGTCAATGTCATAGCCTTTACAGACGGTCTAAAACAAATCAGCGTATAAACAGTTCCATTAATGAAAACTATTTAAACAATATACAACAAAGAATACATTAAAAAAAATTAATTATCCGTTGCGAGCGATAACGAGCATGACATATCAAGCAAAGTTATTGTTTATGGGTACGCATGTGACTAAAGAGTCCGATGTAAGCACGGGATCCTCTTCACTGTAAAGAGCTACATTGTTCGTTTTATGTCTTTCCATGTGACTTTCATTATTTTACGTAAACAAGACATATGAAAGTGATTTAGTTTCTTTGCATGCCTGCAGTACACATATCAAGAATCTTTACATTTTCAAAACGTTATCAACTTTAGCTAAAGATTGATCATGCGGACATATAAAAACGTCCATTATTATTTCATTTATTCTGAATCAGAGGAGTCTAACATATTGATTACTAATCTGGGCTGAACGAACGATAGTCCATCTTTTTTCCAATAGTCATTTTCTTCTTTTAAGACATCTTCACATTTGCACCAAAATCTTTGTCAATCTGTGATAGAGCAGCATATGTCAGTCCTTTTATATCGCATAGTTTAAAACTTGTATTCTCAGCTGCCACCTGCCCTTTAATTTTTGCCCAAACGAGTTCAATGGGGTTTAATTGTGGATGATAAGGGGCAGTCTCAAGCACGTATGACCATGCTGTTGAATGATTTTGTCTATTTGGAATACTTTGGTCTTTTGCGATTTCTTAACAAGTGACAGTAATTCAGGTTTCAAAAATCCCTCGTTAAATGGAATTCCTTCCTTTCTTAGCCAAATCTTTATAACATCTTTTGTACTGGTAGATGTAGGAATTTTGTCTTCTTCTGCCACAGCGTTGTGGTACGACGCGTTGTCCATTACCAGACAGGATGGTCTGTCTAGAATTGGAAGAAGAGTATTTTCAATCCACTCTCTAAATATATGGCCATTCATCTCGGTGTGATAGTCCTGTTGTCAGTATAATTAGAGGTGAATATAAGTTCTGCATTTTTCACCAACCCTTCTTTTCGGCTGCCTGCATGTGCCATTATAATACGCTGTCCTTTTCCAGTGGGTACACATCGTTTAATACTTCCATCTGATAACTGCCATTCCTTTGCACTTGTGTGGTGAGAATTTATCCAAGATTCATCTAGAAATACAATATCATAACCTTGGTTACGCATTTCCCGTACTTCACGTAAATATTTACTCCTCATAGAAACTAAGTGCGGCTTCTCGCAGATGACATTTCTACCACTATCGTACTTTCTAAACGTGAAACCGATGCTTCTAGCAGTTCTCCATAATGTTGTTTTCGACACAACAATGTCATTTTCTGCTCTCAGTCGAATTTTCAGTTTCTTAAAGTCACAGTTTCTTTGGAATCGAACATTTTACAAATTGCTCTTCTAATCACTTCCTTGTCATAACTATCTACTACTTTCTTTCTTCCTAGCGTCCTAGTCTTGATTGAACTGGACACTCCGTTAGCTTTAAGCACTTGTTTGAAAAAGCGTTTGCTTATACCCAATGCGTGAATAGTTCTCTTTTCTGGCTTTGAGATGCTTCGATACAGTTTTCCACGCTTAGCTTCTATGCAAAAATATTTATACACCTTTATTGCCACTGATTGCAATGTAAGGAACTTTACTTTTATACCCATTGACTAACAGATCACAAATTTATCGAAATTACCCAATAATTAGGATACGCCGTTGCACATAAATCACAACAAAACGACAGGAAATGGGATGCACCGGATATAAAATTATAACTATGACGCGTTTTATGTGTTTTTTAGTGCTTAAAACAGGGAAATTGGCGCGCATTACGTTCAAGATGACAAGTCCGTGGGTGCTCACTAATATGAAGCGGTAATTCCTCCAAATATATGGTTTGACCAAAATGCCTCAAATTTGTATACTTCAAATAAAGAATATTTAAAACTATACGTTTGTTGGTGAGGAAATGAATGTACTTCTTGGGACCAAAAAATCACAAGACCATATGCAAAATTTCAGCATTATCAATCAATTGGTTGCAGAGATATGGAATTTTAAACACCTTCAAAATATTTTGAAACGACCTATAGTTTACATAAGAATTGTCGTAGCAGGAGATGAATAAACTACAGGGGTATATTGACTTTGTGTGTCATGATGTTGTTCTTATCCCTCCAACATCAAAAAGGACAAAGTTTCACGTTCGCGTTATCGCAAGACTTTAACGAAAAAGAAGAAGAAGAAGAAGAGGGTGAGGAAGTAGAAGAGGAAGAAGAGTATGATTATAATACTCTGGAAGAATCTACAAACAACAACCGAAAACATAGAGACAAGAAGAGAAAGTCGAAACTATGATTCAAACCCGTAGTCTTGGATGCCGAAACTTGCTTCTAGAGGTCTACAGTTCGAAACAACGCGAACCTATATATACAAGTTATATATAATTATATATGAATAACTAACATAAAATTACTTTTGTTGGCAAGTCTTGCGTGCATCAGCGGCGAAAATATTCGGAGGAGGCAAAGGAGGCCACGACCTCTCTTATATTTTGTCAGATTTCAAAACACAATCACACTCCAGTTCACTGAGTTAAATGTCGATGTTCAACCAGCCACCGTATTCCCTAGTTTAGCCGTGACATAGTTCAAATAACTCAAGTAGTTACTAATAAATAAACTTCATTGCCTATAGAGGTCAAACTTACTACAACAATACAACGGCGTTTATCGACCTTGCAATGCGACTTAAGAATCACTGCCCTGTGACTATGTTCAAAAATAAAAAATGAACACAACTGAAAGAGAATTGTTTAACAGTAAAACCATGATTTTTTTCATAGTTTTTAATGCAAATAACAAGGATATTATGATGTCAATATATTTATATTAATTTTAGGCAATAAATGAAGGCACAGTGTTACAAAGCGCAAACTGTTGTAATCTTTATGTCTCAAATCATCATGAAAAATGTCAACCTAATAGCTCGATCTCATGTCGTGACTTCTTCAAGTTACAAACTCACTGTCCACAATTGGCATGCATGTGTCGTCACATGGCTAGAACAATACGAATAGGCTTACGTTACAACACAAATTCAGTTGTTTTCTGAGATTTATTTTAACAAGTATAAGCCACTGGCACACACAATTGACTGAAATACTAGTCTTCTTTATACAAAAAGATGTTCGTAAAATTACGAAAGTAGTTTAGAGCGGTGTGAATGAAGAAAGTATTTTAAAAATGAATATGTTTGTACAAATAGAAACTAATGAGACGAACACAAACAAATAAACACAAAGACAAGGGTATATTTACAGAAAATGTATATTATCTGACGACAAACATCGTGTCTTTGGTTAGACTGGAAAGCCATTTAAATCCGAGTATCTTATTTATTTATATTTGTATATTTGTTTTTTCCCTTAAAAATGTGTCTCTGAACAGGAGAACAATTTCAATTACAAGTAAGTGTTAACAGTTACATAACAAGTTTAAGTTTTATAACGTTTTCGAATTCCCAAACTAAACAATGAGCATAACCCTTGAAGTTAACGCAATGTCATGTTCTCTTGTTGAAACAGCAAATTGCAGTCATCCCATAAACTTCATTCAAAAGACAGCGCTATAAACCTTGTTACTTGTTAGAAATTATGTTTAAAAAACATCATGATAATATTACTATCAATAAAGTAGTAAGAAAACAATAAATGAGAGCTAGTCATAGACAGGAATAAGCACAGATTATCAGTTCAGCGTAATAGTGAAAAACACCTGCATCTCAATTCATAAAAAAGAAACATTGTTACAACCGTTATGAAATATCAAGACTAACGTGTGTATTATTAAACGCGGGATGAAAACGTAGACAGCTATGGATACTTGTATCATTGATGGCTTTTTCTGCATCTCTTGTTATATTATACAGGACCACCAATTATGCAGAGTGAGGTGGAGGACACAATTCAACACATGAAAAGAGGCAAAGCTCCAGGTCCGACAATATAACAATCAAAGAGATAAATGCATTAGGAGACATGGGAGTACAAGTCATTAAAAAATACTCAATGTCATATATAAATAACACTGGACACATACCCGAAGGTCTACTAAAATCTATCTTTGTAGCCATACCGAAGAAGTCAGGTGCCACTGATTGTGAAGACCATCGCACATTTAGTCTCATGAGCCATATGACGAAAATATTACTAAAATAAACGGTAAAGGTAAAGGTAAAGTACGAGACTTGAACCGGCGTCTCAGCAAGCGAGTTTCCACCCATATGTGCTCGGCCGCCTATACAGAAATTTTCGGAGATTTCTGTATAGTGTCGCCTCAAGCATCGAAACTCAGATGCGAAGCCACATTCCTCACCTTCCCAGGGTAATACCCTGGCACACATTTCTGCCAACGGCTGGGTCGACCGTGGGGGTATTTTTTTTTTTAAACCAGTAGTACAATTCACACTGCTCCCAGCGGGAATCGAACACGGGTTGTCCGAACGTCGGTAGTCCAGTCGGGTGGTTTACCCAACTAGGCTACCGAGGCCCCATATATTAATAAGAATCATCATGAAACGTATAAGAAATGAAATAAAACCAGAAATAAGTGAGGAACAATGTGGATTTGTGGAAGGAAAGGACACCAATAATGCAATATACATCTTAAGAACATTGATAGAAAGATCTATAGAGATAAAGAAAGATCTATATATGTGCTTTATAGACTACACAAACGCATTTGACAAAGTAAAGCATGTGGTAAAAATCAATATGCTGGAGAAATTAAACATTGATGGCAAGGATCTGCGAATCATAAAAACACATGTACTGGCAACAAACAACAGCAATACGAATTAACAACCAAATAGGACAATTTCAACTTATAAAACAAGGAGTCAGACAAGGCTGTGTTCTGTCGCCGGATTTGTTTTCACTTTACAGCGAATATATTATTAGATCAATAGTAGACAAAAAAGGAATTGAAGTCAACGGTCACAACATAAATAATTTGCGAATGCGGATGACACAGTCATAATAGCAGAGACATAGAATGAACTACAAGAAATGATAGACATAATAGTAAAAGAAAGCAACAAGTAAGGTCTCAGTCTGAATAGTAAAAAAACAGAAGTAATGGTTATATCGAAGAAACAATCATCACCAGCATGCAGCATAAAAATAAACAGGACAAATTTGAAACAAGTGCAACGCGTCAAATACTTAGGCACAATAATAACATTGGAATTGCAGATGCACCACTGAAATAAAAAGCAGAATAGCTAAGGCCAAAATAGCATTTCATAAAATGAAAAATATATTATGCAACAAATCTATGTCAATAGAAATGAGAAAGAGAGTTCATCGGTGCAATATAGAACCGATTCTGACCTATGGAAGCGAATCATGGACAGTAGACAAACAAATGAAAAGACGATCAGAGGCCACAGAGATGGGACTTCTCAGAAGAATGTTGAAAGTTCCATGGACAGCTAAAAAGACCAATGAGGATGTTCTCAAAGTTGCCAACACAAAAAGGCAGCTCCTAAAAAACATCAGAAAGAAACAATCAACATTATTCGGCCACATCAAGAGTAGAGAAAAGTTGGAATACTTGGTTACAACTGGCAAAATAAAAGGAAAGAGAGATTGCGGACGACAAAGAGAGAAAATATTGGATAGCTTGGCGTCATGGCATGGAAAACAGTCAACAACAGAACTGATGCGCAGCACTGTGGATAGGTGATTGTGGAAGGACATGATCGCCTACGACAACCGGTATGGCACATGATGATGATGATGTTATATTATCAAAGTAAACTTGCTTGTCTTTCTCTATGCCATATTTACTTCTTTTTTTCCTTACTATACACGTATTAACAACACGTTGACTTTTGAGATGTATTTAGATTTAAGTAAAAAAAAAAAAAAAAAGTCAAACGACTTACCAGAATTCAGGGAGATGAACAAAGAAATGTTTGGCTCTAAAGAAAGAGAAATCACATCTGTCAATAAAAAAAAGCTCTATTTAAGCTTATAGTTGTGTTCTAGGAGACCCTTGCAACTCTACCGTTGCGAACACGCCCCTATTTCTTGATGTATTTGCTGCTGTAAATAAAGGGGCGGTGTCCGATCAAGCTGTCGAGTCGATAACTCGTTGCGTGCACGAAGTAACACTTCACAAGACGAGTCTATGTGGTGATCAGACTCGTGGTTAAGCGGGGTGATCGATGATTAATGAGTGGACAGCATGAACAGCAAATAAACAAGCTGAACATATTGATAATAACAGAGCAGCTATAAATATGATTCTACCAGATCAGTGGACATTACTAACTATTGGTCGTTTCAAATCTAAATGTTCACGATTAACATGAAATATTTCCTCTTTCCCTGCACTTACAAACTTGATTTTTTGCATCTGGCCTTGTTTTTCAAGGTCCCACCGATTTCACAAAATTTAATGATGTAGGAAGTATGCTTCATCATGAAGCAGCACTTTCCTTTGATCTCAGTGAATTTACGGATCTTTTTGCTCCTGGAGAAAATAATTTACCGTACATTAATGGAAATCAGCTTCTCGACATAGGCGTCTCTACACAACTTGAAAGTTGGAGGCGTTTATCAACTGTTTACTTTCTATTGTTTACTTTCTTTAAAATACTATGAGAATGTCAATGTTATAGCCTTTACAGACGGTCTAAAACAAATCAGCGTATAAACAGTTCCATTAATGAAAACTATTTAAACAATATACAACAAAGAATACATTAAAAAAAATTAATTATCCGTTGCGAGCGATAACGAGCATGACATATCAAGCAAAGTTATTGTTTATGGGTACGCATGTGACTAAAGAGTCCGATGTAAGCACGGGATCTTCTTCACTGTAAAGAGCTACATTGTTCGTTTTATGTCTTTCCATGTGACTTTCATTATTTTACGTAAACAAGACATATGAAAGTGATTTAGTTTCTTTGCATGCCTGCAGTACACTTATCAAGAATCTTTACATTTTCAAAACGTTATCAACTTTAGCTAAAGATTGATCATGCGGACATATAAAAACGTCCATTATTATTTCATTTATTCTGAATCAGAGGAGTCTAACATATTGATTACTAATCTGGGCTGAACGAACGATAGTCCATCTTTTTTCCAATAGTCATTTTCTTCTTTTAAGACATGATCTTCACATTTGCACCAAAAATCTTTGTCAATCTGTGATAGAGCAGCATATGTCAGTCCTTTTATATCGCATAGTTTAAAACTTGTATTCTCAGCTGCCACCTGCCCTTTAATTTTTGCCCAAACGAGTTCAATGGGGTTTAATTGTGGATGATAAGGGGGCAGTCTCAAGCACGTATGACCATGCTGTTGAATGATTTTGTCTATTTGGAATACTTTGGTCTTTTGCGATTTCTTAACAAGTGACAGTAATTCAGGTTTCAAAAATCCCTCGTTAAATGGAATTCCTTCCTTTCTTAGCCAAATCTTTATAACATCTTTTGTACTGGTAGATGTAGGAATTTTGTCTTCTTCTGCCACAGCGTTGTGGTACGACGCGTTGTCCATTACCAGACAGGATGGTCTGTCTAGAATTGGAAGAAGAGTATTTTCAATCCACTCTCTAAATATATGGCCATTCATCTCGGTGTGATAGTCCCTGTTGTCAGTATAATTAGAGGTGAACATAAGTTCTGCATTTTTCACCAACCCTTCTTTTCGGCTGCCTGCATGTGCCATTATAATACGCTGTCCTTTTCCAGTGGGTACACATCTTTTAATACTTCCATCTGATAACTGCCATTCCTTTGCACTTGTGTGGTGAGAATTTATCCAAGATTCATCTAGAAATACAATATCATAACCTTGGTTACGCATTTCCCGTACTTCACGTAAATATTTACTCCTCATAGAAACTAAGTGCGGCTTCTCGCAGATGACATTTCTACCACTATCGTACTTTCTAAACGTAAAACCGATGCTTCTAACAGTTCTCCATAATGTTGTTTTCGACACAACAATGTCATTTTCTGCTCTCAGTCGAATTTTCAGTTTTCTTAAAGTCACAGTTTCTTTGGAATCGAACATTTTACAAATTGCTCTTCTAATCACTTCCTTGTCAAAACTATCTACTACTTTCTTTCTTCCTAGCGTCCTAGTCTTGATTGAACTGGACACTCCGTTAGCTTTAAGCACTTGTTTGAAAAAGCGTTTGCTTATACCCAATGCGTGAATAGTTCTCTTTCTGGCTTTGAGATTCTTCGATACAGTTTTCCACGCTTAGCTTCTATGCAAAAATATTTATACACCTTTATTGCCACTGATTGCAATGTAAGGAACTTTACTTTTATACCATTGACTAACAGATCACAAATTTAACGAAATTACCCAATAATTAGGATACGCCGTTGCACATAAATCACAACAAAACGACAGGAAATGGGATGCACCGGATATAAAATTATAACTATGACGCGTTTTATGTGTTTTTTTAGTGCTTAAAACAGGGAAATTGGCGCGCATTACGTTCAAGATGACAAGTCCGTGGGTGCTCACTCATATGAAGCGGTAATTCCTCCAAATATATGGTTTGACCAAAATGCCTTAAATTTGTATACTTCAAATAAAGAATATTTAAAACTATACGTTTGTTGGTGAGGAAATGAATGTACTTCTTGGGACCAAAAAATCACAAGACCATATGCAAAATTTCAGCATTATCAATCAATTGGTTGCAGAGATATGGAAATTTTAAACACCTTCAAAATATTTTGAAACGACCTATACCAATACTCATGTTCTGCACAATCCTTGGTGTTTTCAAAATCATCATCATCAAGTACCATGCCTGCTGTCGTATGTAATGATGTCTCTCAACAACTTTCGATTTCCACAGTTATTTATCATTTCTGTTGTTGACTACTGCCAAGCCATTCTCTTAAGCTGCCTGGTATATTTTCTTTCTACTTCCTTCTATCTCTTCGTCCCTCAATTTCCTAGTTGTTACAACATGTTCCAGCTGTTCCCTTCTCATTACATGCCAACAAGAAATTATGAATGTTTCTTCCTAATTTGGGCTATTAGCTCTCTTTTGCTTTGGCCTCCCTCAGAACGCTTTCATTAATCCTCTTCGCTGTTCATGATATTCTCAATATTCTTCTGTAAAACCATATTTCTACAGCCTCCTGTGACTATCTTATATGTTGTCTTATTGTCCATGATTCACATCCATATATTAAGACTCGCTCTAAATAACATTTCAGAACTTTATTTTGTTTCTACTATCAACAAAGGATTATACAGTATCTTCCTCATTTTTTGGAAACTTGCTTTTGCGTGAGCCATTCTGCATATCACCTCTGTTGTACATCTACCATCTGAGGTTAACATTGTTCCCAGATATTAAAATTCATTTACCTCTTTTAATAATTTTCCACCTGGCTGTATTGTGTATTGCGGTGATGTCTTTTTCTTTGTTGTTACCATTACTTCTGTCTTTCTGCTATTAAGGCTCAGTCCTTTATTTTTGCTTTCTTTCACTATAATGTCTAACATTTCTTGCAACTCATTTTCACTCTTAGCGATTAAGACTGTATCATCAGGATACCTTAGATTATTTATATTTTGACCTCCGATTGTTATTCCAGGCATGCCTTTTATTGATTTTAAAATAATCTCACTATCATCATCATCATGTGCCATACCGGTTGGCGTGGGCGATCATGTCCTTCCACAATCTTCTATTCTAAGTACATCGTATCAGTTCTGTTATTGACTGTTTGCCATGCTTTGATTCCAAGCTATCCAGTATTTTCTCTCTTTGTCGTCGTCCGCGATCTCTCTTTCCTTTTATTTTGCCAGTTGTAACCAAGTGTTCCAACTTTCCTCTTCTCATGATGTGCCCGAAAAATGTTGATTGTTTCTTTCTGATGTTTTTAGGAGCTGCCTTTTTGTGTTGGCCTCTTTGAGAACTTCCTTATTGGTCTTTTTAGCTGTCCACTGAACTTTCAACATTCTTCTGAGAAATCCCATCTCTGTGGCCTTTAATCGTCTTTTCATTTGTTGTCTTATGTCCATGATTCGCTTCCATAGGTCAGAATCGGTTCTATATAGCACCGATGAACTCTCTTTCTCATTTCTATTGACATAGATTTGTTGCATAAGATATTTTTCAATTTCTGAAATGCTATTTGGCATGAGCTATTCTGCTTTTTATTTCTGTGGCGCATCTCCCATCTGATGTTATTATTGTGTCCAAGTATTTGACGCGTTGCACTTGTTTCAAATTTGTCCTGTTTATTTTTATGCTGCATGCTGGTGATGATTGTTTCTTCGATATGACCACTACTTCTGTTTTCTTACTATTCAGACTGAGACCCTTCTTTGTTGCTTTCTTTTACTATAATATCTATCATTTCTTGTAGTTCATTCTCTGTCTCTACTATTAAGACTGTGTCATCTGCATAATGCAAATTATTTATGTTGTGACCGTTGACATCAATTCCTTTTTTGTTTACTATTAATCTCATAATGTATTCGCAGTGAAGTGAAAACAAATCCGGCGACAGAACACAGCCTTGTCTGACTCCTTGTTTTATAAGTTGTAATTGTCCTGTCTGGTTGTTAATTCGTATAGCTGCTATTTATTTCCAGTACAAGTTTTTTTATTATTCGCAGATCCTTGCCATCAATGTTTACTTTCTCCAGCATATTTATTATTTCCACATGCTTTACATTCAAATGCTTTTGTGTAGCCTATAAAGCACACATATAGATCTTTATTTACCTCTATAGATCTTTCTATCAATGTTCTTAAGATGTATATTGCATTATTGGTGCCATTTCCTTCCACAAATCCACATTGTTCCTCACTTATTTCTGGTTTTATTTGTTTCTTACACGTCTCATGATGATTCTTAGTAATGTTTTTGTCATATGGCTTATGAGACTAATAGTGCGATGGTCTTCACAATCAGTGGCACCTGACTTCTTCGGTATGGCTACAAAGATAGATTTTAGTAGATCTTCAGGTATGTGTCCAGTGTTATATATGTCATTGAGTAGTTTTGTTATGACTTGTACGCCCAGCTCTACTGGGAGTACAAATATCTACATTTATCTCTTCGATTGTTATATTGTCGGAACCTGGATCTTTGCCTCTTTTCATGTGTTGAATTACCTCCCCATTTCATTCTGCATTATTGGTGTTCCTGTGTCTTTGTTTGAATTGTTTAGCTCTGGTCTTTCATCATCATAGAGTTGACTGATATATTCTGTCTATCTTTCCGTTGTCTTCTCCAGTCCCATTATTATATTTCCTTCCTTTGATTTCACACTTCCTGAAACTTTGACTTATTTTCTTCCTGTCAATTCATTTAATTGATTGTGCATAAATTTTGAGTCTTTCTTTGTTGTTTTTCCATTTCTTCACATCTCTGCTTTAACCATCTGTCCTTTGCTTCTCTGCATTTGTTTTGGATCTCTTTGTGCACTATTTTGTATGTCCGTTCTTTTTTCTTATGTTTTCGTCTTTCGTCCATTAGTTGTAATATTTCTTCAGTCATCCATTTGTTTTTGTTGATTCTTTTAGTCACTGGTATTGTTTCTATTGATGTTTGTTGAATCGATTGTTTGAGCATTTCCCACTGTTCCTCGATGTCCTGTATTTTTCAATAGCATTATATCTATTTTGTACTATCGTGCTGTACTTATCACTCATCTGTCTATCTACTCTAAACGTATCTAGTTCTAATGTTATATTTTCTTGGCGATTTCTGTGCTTTCCGCAGTTTTATTCTTATCTTTCCAACTACTGGTACATGGTCACTATTGCAATCTACTCCTGGCCTTGTTTTAACAGATCTTAGCCCATTCCTGAATCTTCTCTGTACCAGTATAAAATGAATTTGATTATTTTATTTTTTTGTCTGGGCTTTGCCATGTCCATAGTCGCCTAGGTGTTGTTTGAATCAGGTGTTACCTATAATCATTTCATGTGTCTTTGCCCAACCTATCAATCTATTCCCTCCGTCATTCATCTCTCCAAAGCCATGTCCCCCAGTCACATGTTGCACTTTAGCTGTTTCTACCTTTGCATTGAAACCCCCTAATATAATAGTTATTCCTTGGGATTTACACTATTCTATGGTCATCTCTAGCTCGTTGTAAAAAGTGTCAATGTCTTCTTCGTTGCTGTTACTTGTTGGTGTATAAGCTTGAATTATGTTGATATTCATTGGTCTACCTCTCAATTTCACTAGCAGAATTTTATCTGATACCGGCAAAAATCCTTTCACTGTTTTGTTTCTTTCTCTATCTAACATGATGTCTACTCCTTTTTCGTGTGTGGTTCTCCCAGAGTAAATTAAATGTCCATTGTCTCGTTGAAGTAATCCTGCTCCTTTTCGTCTAAAAACAAAACAGAATAGCTCAGGCTAAAATAGCATTTCAGAAAATGAAAAACGTCTTGTGCAACAAATCTATGTCAATAGAAGTGAGAAAGAGAGTTCATCGGTACTTAGATAGAGCCAATTCTTGCCTAAGGAAGTGAACCATGGACAACAGTAAACAAACATAATGTTGAAAGATCCATGGATATCTAAAAGGGCCTATGTGGAAATTCTCAACGAAAAGGGAGCTCCTAAGAAACATCAGAAAGAAACAATCAACATTTTTTGGGCACATCATGAAAAGAGTAAAATTGGAATACTTGGTTACAATTGGCAAAATAAAAGGAAAGAGGGTTTGAGGACGATAAAGAGAGAAAATCATGGATAGCTTCGTATTATCTTATGGAAAACAGGCAACAAAACAATTGATACGATGCACTGTAGAAGATTGTGGAAGGATATGATCGCATACGCCGACAGGCATGACACATCATGATGATTAGTATTATTATTATTAATATTATTATTAAAGTTATTAATTTAATTGTATTTCAAGTTGTGCATAAATGTCAAGTACTTGCTGAAGTTACATCATGTCGGGTTCATTTGTATGGACAGTGGACAACAACAGCTGGAAGCTGCATCGATTCAGAGCTGATGACTTGCGGCAGGGTCTGTAAGACAGAACAATCCAGACCCGACTCCACCTCTTCGCGGTGCGTCTAGTAATGGATTAACTAGTCTAGTCTGGCTAAGCGGGTAGAAATTGAAGAATGACGGCAACCCTGTACTTAAAAATTCCGTGCTGAAGTCGGATGAATTGGGCCGAAAGTCGCAAATAAATCACCACACAACGTATCAACGGTCACTTAACGCTCTTTTAAGGGCGGATGATGAAGAGGTCTGTCCATTCCTTTCGTAATCATCGGGTGAGCACTAGGAAAAGGAAAGGAAGGAAGGAAGGAAGGAAGGAAGGAAGGAAGGAAGGAAGGAAGGAAGGAAGGAAGGAAGGAAGGAAGGAAGGAAGGAAGGAAGGAAGGAAGGAAGGAAGGAAGGAAGGAAGGAAGGAAGGAAGGAAGGAAGGAAGGAAGGAAGGAAGGAAAATCTGAATGAAAACATTGTCAAATTTGTTTGTCTGTCCTCCTATCTTCTCATAGCTACACGCGGAATTGTTATATTTAGGTTGGGTAAGAGTATGTAAGTCAACTCGATTTGCTGTAATAAGTGTCGCTGATTCTTTATGTGTGACGGCTCCGAAAGTTACCGACGGGTACTCACTTTGTACACCGCTTTCTCTGGTATTCTTGTAGGATATCAACTGGTTATCGTTACTGTTAACCACAAATAATTAACTTAAAGCACATATATGGTGACACACACGCAATCCCATATACACACTTCAGAAGCAATGTGAAAAAGTTCGATCATTTTGATTCACTAATATGCGTCAATCATCATCTTGTGGCCATGTGATGAGAATAGAACAACTGGAATATATTGTAACAACTGGAAAAATTGAGGCACGAAGAGATAGAGGGAAGCAAAGAGAAAAAATACCAGACAGCTTAAGAGAATGCCTTGGCAGAAGGTCAACAACAGAAATGATAAATAACTGTCGAGATCGAAAGTTGTGGAGAGACATGATCACCTACGCCAGTAGGCCCGGTACTTGATGATGATGATGATGAAATTGCGTTGTTTATTGTTCATTGGCAAAATAAAAGGAAAGAGAGATCGCGGACGACAAAGTAAGAAAATATTGGATAGCTTGGTGTCATGGCTAAAAATTATGTGCTGAAAGTCTGTAAAAATTATGGTCAATGACACCATATTCCCTATACGCCATTTGGCGAGGCAGAGCTCTGTACTTTTACTTTACTTGGTGTCGTCATGGGAAGCATTCAACAACAGAACTGATACGATGCACTATGGATAGAAGATTGTGGAAGGACATGATAGCCTGCACCAACCGGTATGGCACATGATGATGATGTGATTTACACTTTAAACTTAAATGTTTGTACACAGCTGGTAACCTTCCTTTTTTTCTCCTTTATTTTCTCAATATTTTTCCTACCTTCATTAAATTGCAAAGGGCAATAACAACAACAAAATACTGATGAATGGAATGTGGGGTTGAGAAGTAATTTTATTTAAATTAACTCCCTTTGTATTGGAACACTCACAAGTTAGAAGTAGTACCGCGGTGTCTCTAACCACTTGTACTGCTTCATCTCTTGTCTTTCTCTAACACCTATCAACAAGACCCACAGTCAAACACACTAACTATTAAGCTACTGAGAGGAGATGACGGCTATATATAGGGTGTTTATAAAGTCTCACTACACTTGTATCTCAATGAAAAAAATGTTTATGACGTCATCACTATGGTAATCAACTCATCTTGTCGACTTAAGGATTCTGTCTGGATATCTAAACTTCATCATTCACTGGCCTACCAGATCGTGGAGCATCTTCACCCAGTCAATACTACATTTCATTCAGTGAGCACATATTGTGATGACGTCATAACATTTTTTTTATTGACCTAGATACCAAGTGTAGTGAGACTTTATAAACACCCTGTATATATAATATCAATGTCAACATTGGACTACCGTGCTAAGTATTCTAAGTATTCGCATATCATATGTTTTTATATTAGTACTTATCTCTTGTATCTGAGGAAGGTTTTTGTGTAAACATCATAGCTTGTCTCGTCTTTCTAAAAGATTTAGTTCCCATGTTATGTTTATTTCCTATAACAAGCTGTATTATAAGCTATATTAGCTGCTTTACCTTTCAGCGGATATATTGTGAGTTCCTTAATTTGGATGTGTATGTTGGTCTGCTCTGAGTTGTTTTCTTTTTTGCAGGAAGGATAAAACAACCAGGTCCTACAAGACGAGTCGTATGTTCACCGCCTTTCTCTTCATGTCAACACAGGACTGTTCAATCATCCACGTAAATACACACAATAACAATGTAACACACAAATATGACGCTGTTTTTATCTTCGCTAACGGTAGAGTAAAACATATTAACAACAAAACAAATAATACCAGGGCTAAAACTAAGAATAGCAAAATGTACATCTTCTCAATATTCCTGTATGGTGCAGAAACATGGCAATAGACAAGAAAACAGAACAGAAAATTGAAGCCTTTGAAATGTGGATTTATAGAAGAATAGGTAGAATTGGATGGAAAGAAAAGAAAACAAACGAGGAAGTTTTAAAACAAATAAAAATGAAAAGAGAACTACTAAACACAATTAGAGCAAAACAAATGAAATTTTTGGGTCATATTAAATGACACAACAGCCTAATAAAAGTGATATTGGAAGGGAAAATACAATGTAATAGAGGCAGAGGCAGACCAAGACTAACATGGACGAGTAACATCAAATGATGGACAAGTCAGCCTATGACAATCTGCACCATCAAAGCAAGAGACAGAGTGGAATGGCGCTCCATGGTAGCCAACCTTCGATTCGGAGACGGCACTCAATGATGATGAACGGTAGAGTACATTTACTATTATGTATTTATTATTATTATTATTATATATATATTGTGACTTCCGGTTCCAAAATGGGGGAACGAGGTTTATGCTCTCTCGACCGCTGCAGAAACTGCATTTGGGGACTGATTAATTTCGGCTTTTCAATGCAAGTTTCTGCGTTAGTCAATCTGATGATCCAATTAACAAATTTCGCCGATGATGCTGAGCCGTACACACTTCAATGCTCCTCTTTGTCAAGTCCAATTTGTGAATGCGACCTTCCCCTGTCTAAAGTTGATATGCGATTTACGTCAACACATTGAGTGCTGTTACAAAGCCGTCGTTGTAATTGTTAGATGCCAATAATATACATGCTACAACTCATTAATATGGACTGCTCTGCCAAGTCAAAAAAATTTTCACTTTAGAGATTTTGCTACATCTTTTCGTGCGTTATTGGCTGCATTTATTAGAGTAATAGGAAATTTATGTGTGCCGCCATTGTTATGTGTGCTACGTCATCACAATGGCTGATTGTATATCCTTAAAATGACGTACGCTAATGGTGAAAGGCGAAATGGAGTTTCGTTCATGACTTTGCAGTACCCGGTAACTCCCGGAGGTTCATGTTAGTCAGGAGGGATTCATAAGTTCACAAATTCCCATTGCATGGAGATCTTACAGTCTGTTGCTTGATGTGCGACAGGGATAATCCGATGACTAACTGTGTTTCATATTTTCGGAATTGGAGTCAAAATGATGGCCTAATATCTTCAAGCGCTGTAAAAAAAAAAGTAAAGTACCCCCGTCACGCAAAGTGGCGTATAGGGAATATGGTGTTAGTGACCATACATTTTACAGACCTTCTGCACATGATTTTTGGGGTAATATGGTTGGTATTTCACCCGCAATATATGCCTGCTTCGGAGACATAAGCTTATCTTTTGATAGAGTACACCACAAACAACTTATAGAATGCCTAAAAAAGATACATCTAGATCACATGGACATACGACTAATATGTAATCTATACTGAGAGCAAACAGCAATAATAAAATAGAGCAAAGAGAACACTACACCCATTGATATAAAAAGAGGAGTAAGACAAGGATGCATCCTATCACCAAGCTTGTTCAATTTATACACTGAGCAAATCTTTAAAAACATCATAGAGATACCAGGCCTTCAAATTAATGGAAAGATAATCAATAACCTAAGATATGCTGACGATACTGTACTACTAGCAGAAAATCCTAAAGATCTACAACAATTACTTTATGAAATAAACATGACAAGCAAAAAATATGGACTAGACATGAATATCAAAAAGACTAAACTATGATCATGAACAAAGAAAATACTCAAAACCCACAAGTGGATATCAAAATTGAAGGAATAGACCTGGAGACAGTTCAGAACTACAACTACCTTGGACATACTATAACCAGTGATAGAAAATGCACAACTGAAATAAACAAAAGAATAGGAATGGCGAAAAGTAATTTTAATGTCATGAAGAACATACTAACATCAAAACAAATAACACCAGGGCTAAAACTAAGAATAGCAAAATGTTACATCTTCTCAATATTCCTATATGGTGCAGAAACGTGGACATTAGACAAGAAAACAGAACAGAGAATTGAAACCTTTGAAATGTGGATATATAGAAGAATTGGTAGAATTGGATGGAAAGAAAAGAAAACAAACGATGAAGTCTTAAAACAACTAAAAATAAAAAGAGAACTACTAAGCACAATTCAAACAAGACAAATGTGATTTTTTGGGCCATGTTAAAAGACACAACAGCCTACTAAATGTAGTCATGGAGGGAAAGTACAAGGTAAAAGAGGCAGAGGTAGACCAAGACTAACATGGACGAGTAACATCAAAAGATGGACAGATCAGTCTATGACAACCTGCACCATCATAGCAAGAGACAGAGCAGAATGGGGCTCCATGGTAGCCAACCTTCGTTGCGGAGACGGCACTCGATGATGATGATTATTACGCCCGTGCCTCTTTACTTTCCCAGAAAAAAAGCAGGTACCCATTAAAGGCTGGGTGAACCGGAAGCCATCGGCTAGGATCGAACCCTACCTCTTGTTCTTTGTAGTCCAGTTCACTAACCACTGAGCTATCGCGACTTCTATCAAACGCTATACATTTTTTAAAAATATGTTGATCATTCTCAGAGGAACGTGAACTTCCGGTGAATATGGTGGATAGGCGGCAGGAGCCATTAAAGACTGTGTCTGAAAAGTGTAAGACTGTGTCCAACTCCGGCTTTTTGCGTGACCTATTTATTATACATTGTATTGTTATGGAAACAGAGTCATAGATTTTGGAAGCAGTGATCTCTGCAATATGTGACATTTTGGCACGCAAGGTTTCTGTTTTTAAGATTGTGGTTCTGCCCTATGTGCCGTCTTCGGCTCGAAAGGACAATAAATAGATAGATAGATTTATTTTGGGTGCTCTATGCACACTTTGAGCTGTGCGTTTGATCTCTTTTGATCGTGTTTCGATATTCCGATTGTATACGATGAATGATGATATTGTATGATGGAGAACAGATGGCTGTGTGACAGAAGGTGATTCTGTGCGGTTTTGCCTTATGTCTTTTCAACGTGTGCTGGGATTGCTATGATGGAGACTACAACTACCTTTCTTTGTTTGGAAGATTAGATAGTAATTCGGATGATTCCACTGGAACGGGCAGTTGAGCAATTATGGATTTTTATTCGTTTACAGTGATACCGGGGCCTTCCATAACCATAACATTTACTATTTTATTTGTTGTAAAATATGTTTTTAGAAATGTATCACACAATTTATAAGAACTAACTGCAATCTTAATGTTCATTATCTGAACATGTATAGTCATATTACACGTATTATCTGGTTATTTTTTTGTACTCACACTATAACAGCCATCATACTCCATATTCCACCTCTTCCTCTATTCCCCTCCTATTTCTTTGCATGTCTGAACAAAAACGTGTGATATCTGCTTTGTGGTTTTTTTTTTTTTTTTGTTTTTTTTTTAGATTATTCCATCTTCTTGGCGCAGCACCATCCGCCTAACTTCAGACTTGACAATATATAAAACCGGAAAACACTAGCATGACGTTTTCAGTTTTACATGTCGGGGCGGTTGTAGGTAGAGTGACGTCAGCCGTCTAAAGCTCACAAAGTTGAAGACATCACGCAAAATGAAGTGTTTTCCTATGTATTGTTCACCCGCAGGCAGTCTATATAGTTAGCGGTGGACTTGGCCTTCTATAGCTCGTTTCGAATCACGTGCCCAACTTCAAAACCCTATTACTCAGTAACCGTTTGTTAAAAACTGTCGAAATTTTCCAAATGTTATTAGAATGCAAAAGACGCTTTAAATGTATATTTAACAAATATCTTGCAGCTGCAGTTTTCTTAAAGCGGCGAATTTCTTTGATGTTTGTCAAAATTGTAAATTGTGAAGCCCAAAATAATAGAAATTACCGTAGTTGCTGGGCTATGATTAATTTTCACTAGGTAAAGGCGTGGCCGTAATGGGGAAATAACCTAATAAGACAAAACACCAGGAGAATTATTGTCTTCTCAGTTCGAGGACGGACGATAATATCAAGGTATACCTGTATGTCCAATTTTCATAGTTGTGTGGTCCTGAAAAGGACCGTTTGTTGAACTAATTTAAGGTAATATAGGGGCCAACATTGTGGGGGCTATATACTTTCATTCTGAATCAGACGAGTCTAAAAGATTAATAACTGTTTGGGGTTGAACATTCCACAAACCATCATTTTTCCAATATTACTCTTCCTGTTTTAAGACGTGGTCTTCACATTTAGCCCAATAATCTTTGTCTACATTTAATAAAGCGAGATTAGCAAGAGTCTTTACATCGCATATTTTGAATGTTGTATTTTCATCTGCCACTTGTCCTTTTAATTTTGCCCAGATTAGTTATATTGGATTTAAATGAGCATGGTAAGGTGGCAGCCTCAAACTTATATGACCGTGATCTTGGATAATCTTATCTATTTGAAAAATCTTTGTCCTTTATTTTTGCTTTACTAGAGATAGTAATTCAGGTTTTAAGTACATGTTATTAAATTGTATGTGCTCCTTTGTGAGCCATATCTTAATAGTATCTTTTGTACTGGATGACGTCGGGACTTTATCTTCAAGTGCAACAATGTTGTGGTACGCTGCATTGTCCATTATTAGGCAAGATGGTCGATCTAGTGATGGGAGAACATAATTTTCAATCCAATGTCTAAATATGTGACCATTCATCTCAGAGTGATAATCCCGATTGTCTATGGATTTTGAAAGAAAAATGAGCTCTGCATTCTGTATTAGTCCATGTTGTCGACTACCTGCATGAGCAATTATCAAGCGCTGTCCTTTGCTGCTAGGTATTATCTCTTAATCTTTCCATCTGATGACTGCCATTGCCTTTGGTTAGTGTGGTGAGCATTGATCCATGTTTCATCCAAGTACACAATATCATAACCTTGCTTGCGCACCTCTTTTACTTCACGTAAGTACTTGCTTCTCATGACTACTATATGAGGCTTCTCACAGAGGATGTTTCGTCCATTGGAATACTTTCTGAATGTAAAGCCTGCAGCTCTCACATTCCTCCATAATGTAGACTTTGATATTTCAATACTTTTGTTCTTTTTCAGCGATACTTTTAATTTTCTTATTGTAACAGTTTCATTCATACCCAACATTTTGCGAATTTCACTTCTAACAGGTTCACTGTCGAAATTATCCAACATTTTTGCTCTTCCTTTTGATTTTATATATTTGGAACATTGACGATCACGTGCTTGAATCCAGCGATTAAATGACCGTTTAGATAAATCCAAAATGTGTCTTGTCTTATTCTCAGGGTTTTCTAAAAAATGAAATAATCTTCCTCGTTTAGCCTCTTTGCAAAAATAGTCATACATTTTTATTGCGATGTTTTGTAAACTGCAGAATTTCATTTTAAGACTCATGATAAATGTTATCGTTCCACGTCTCCACCTATGAATGAACGGAAATGGAACACACAATTTCTCGTGTTTTCTACAAGTGTGTAATTGTGTCAAAAAACCACGGTAAAAGCGTGCAAACACGTCAATTTTACCGTGTTTGGAATTTTACTCGCTATTTTTAACTTAAAATACTGTAAACATTAAGTTTTGACTACATCAATGGGTCGTTATAAATTTATATAAATCAAATAAGCAACAATAATAACCAAATGTTTTTTTTTTAATGAAATTAATTCCCTGTTGGGTTCTAATCATTATAACTTTACACGCAAAATTTGAACAACTTACAACAAGCGGTTAAAAAGCTATCGATTTTAAAAGTTGGGCACGAGTTATGAAACAAGCTGTAGATGATATCTTGTCGTATATTTACTAGTCTTAACCCACCACGAAACGGACAATCGATGTGGCGGGTTAAATCTAAGACAAGTAAGTATACGACCGCGTTTAGACTATAGATTACACCAGAAGTCGAATTTATTGTTTATTACCTTTTTATTTGTGATGTGAGGTTTTGCAGAGAAGAAGCTCAGCCGTGCCGGCGCAAGAGGAATCGTGAGATGGGTGCAGGTTACTTTGTGTCGTGGCTTTCACTGACTTGGGAGCCGCGATAGCTCAGTGGTTAGTGAACTGGACTACAAAGGACAAGAGGTTTGGTTCGATCACAATCGACGGCTTCCGGGCTCACCCAGCCGTAAATGGGTACTGGATTTTTTTTTCTGGGAAAGTAAGGCTGCACGGGCGTAATATCGACAACATTACCCCACAAATCATGTGCCGAAGGTGAGTCAAATGTATGGTCACTAACACAATATTCCCTATACGCCACTTGGCGTGAAGCGGCTATTTACTTTACTTACCTTTTCACTGACTTGTCTGATTTTTATTTTCGTCTTCATTTTCTTATGTCTTGCTGCAGGTATCTTGCTGCTTGTATCTTGCTGCAGGTATCTTGCTGCAGGTATCTTGCTGCAGGTATCTTGCTGCAGGTATCTTACTGCTTGTATCTTGCTGCAGGTATCTTGCTGCTAGTATCTTGCTGCTTGTATCTTGCTGCAGGTATCTTGCTGCAGGTATCTTGCTGCAGGTATCTTACTGCTTGTATCTTGCTGCTTGTATCTTGCTGCTTGTATCTTGCTGCTTGTATCTTGCTGCAGGTATCTTGATTCAGGTATCTTGCTGAAGGTATTTTGCTGCTTGTATCTTGCTGCTTGTATCTTGCTGCTTGCATCTTGCTGCTTGTATCTTGCTGCAGGTATCTTGCTGCTTGTATCCTGCTGCTTGTATCTTGCTGCTTGTATCTTGCTGCAGGTATCTTGCTGCTTGTATCTTTCTGCATGTATCTTGCTGCTTGTATCTTGCTGCAGGTATCTCGCTGCTTGTATCTTGCTGCTTGCATCTTGCTGCAGATATCTTGATGGTTGTATCGTGCTGCTTGTATCTTGCTGCTTGTATCTTGCTGCAGGTATCTTGCTGCAGGTATCTTGCTGCAGGTATCTTGCTGCTTGTATCTTGCTGCTTGTATCTTGCTGCTTGTATCTTGCTACTTGTATCTTGCTGCTGGTATCTTGCTGCTTGTATCTTGCTGCAGGTATCTTGCTACTTGTATCTTGCTGCAGATATCTTGCAGCTTGTATCTTGTTCAGGTATCTTGCTGCAGGTATCTTGCTGCTTGTATCTTGCTGATTGTATCTTTCTGCTTGTATCTTGCTGATTGTATCTTTCTGCTTGTATCTTGCTGCAGGTATCTTGCTGCTTGTATCTTGCTACTTGTATCTTGCTGCAGGTATCTTGCTGCATGTATCTTGCTGCGGGTATCTTGCTGCTTGTATCTTGCTGCTTGATTATTTAGTTTACTTTAGTCACAGATCATCATCATTGCACGACGAACAACTAACTCCACAGTGCTCAGATCCCCTCCTCAGCACGTACTCCAATGTAAAGCACGTCCACCACACACTAGCGAGAGTACTGAAGATGGCTTCAGCTCAGATGTACGAACCCCGTAACATCGACAAAGACCCTAACCCCGAACTCCTATCGTCTATGATGTCACGGTGGCAGGTGACAATGACTATTCATTTCTCCTTGGTAGCACACGGACAGATAGATAAATGTTTAACTTTATGGACACTGACAGTTGATTAGAATAAGTTTTCTTGTTATATTGAATTTATTTTGTGATTTTCAATTTTCATCTATTCATCGTTCCTGATCGTTAATTCGTCTAACAGCCTGAAGGTTTTATGTATCATGCTCGCAAGAGGTTCATTAGTGAGACTTTAATATACCATAGTTAATGAAAAGGAGCAGTGGAAACAATTTAAAAGATCTAACATTGAAGAGAACTGGCGTATACACATCTTACATGGGAAATTTAAATACTGCGGCTACGATAAAAGACACAGTAGACTAGACAGAACAGTAATGGGAGACATAATTGCAGGAAGACGAAACAGGGGCAGACCAAGAAAAAGGTTGTTTCAAGACATCAAGGAGACCTCGAATATGACAACAGAAGAAGTTGAAGATCTGGCTGGAGACAGAGATTGATTTAGATGAGGTGTAATGAGTGAAACATTCTGCGTTGGTCACGCAACACAATGATGAGAGGTTGATTGGGGGGGGGGGGGTTTCAGTGTCACCGAAACTTTTAAAATGTGTACCAGCTAATTTTTCCACCATAACCCTTTGATGTACCGAAGACAAGGAACATATGGACTTTAAAATACACGATATTAATTCCCATGCCCCAGGATTGGTGAAGTGTATCACATAATTGTATGTTCCTTTCAACAAAATTTTTGTTTAAAAGTGACATTGCTGAAGGCAATAGAGAAACATAAATAGCTCAAAAATGGTGACAGATTAAAAGATGTGAAAACGACCTAAGACACAGTGGCGTAAAGTGGGCAATGCAATGGTGAGGTACAGTTACCCATTTTTAGAGTGCAATTTTCTTTTTTTTAGGACAAAAAGAAAATGTACTTAATAATTAAAATACTGCTAATTTAGAGACACAGAACATGCTTTGATCTATATACTTTCAGTGTCCCGTGCGCTAGCAATCAACGATGCGTCACTACTGGGACTCCCAAAACGTTTACTGTCAGCTTGAAGTGAACTATATTTTTGTTGCTCCACAAGATTTTAAGGAGTCGCATAACTAAATGGTTAGTGAACGAGGAGCGAGTTCGATCTTGATCGACGGCTTCCAGGTTAACCCAGCCTTAAATGAATACCGGAATTTTATCTGGAAAGTAAACTAGCACGGGTGTAGTACCGACCACATTACCACAAATAATGTGCCGAAAATCGATACAAATATGAATGCTACACTATGTTCAATATGCGCCACGTGGCGTGACGGTGTTCTTAAAGTTTTAAAAATTTCACACGTAATGGTTATCTGTATTATAACCAAGAAAAACATGTATCTGTTAAGTAGAAGCCTTTTCGATTATCGATTTGTTGTTGATATCTTTTTCTTCTATCAGGCATGAAACAGAAACAATGTCCACTTCGCGACTTTAATAACAGCCTCTCATTTAAATTCTTCGTCAGGCTCGAAATGTGGCTAATGTCACAGAAGCTTTAATTAAATATTGCGTTATTCAGCGAGTACACATTACAACGTTCTCCCACATTAAACATCGGGAAACTTATCATTAATTAGTCCGTGCAAAACTGTGGACGTCACCCTGTTGTAATTACCCAAGATTGCTGTCTGTCACATGATTATATATTTTGTGTCAAGACTGTTCACATATATCATTTTATACTAAGTTAAAAGATATCGCATAATCAGATGATATTTTTTTCAGAATTAGATTTGTCTGTTTTATTAATCATGTTGTGTTTGCGTAAACAGAAAGCATCAAGCAATCTACTTCTGTAAAGTGACACCTGACGTCCCTATTTTTCCAGAACAATCCCACATTTTGTACTTAATCATATATTCATAAACGCATACGTCTATATATAATACCACAAAGCAAGTCATAAAACAACAAAAAGTATCCTAATGTGCAAGAACACGCTCAAACAAATACACACATATGTAGGTGCGTGTGCGCATGGGAGTAATAAATGTGTAGCAGTTATCCCATGTGTATGAGAGCGATATGTTCATGTCTTGTGGGGACGCTGTTGAGTTCGCTATCCCCACACGGCATGAACATATAAACTTTAGCATCAGTAGCCTTATTTCATTTGTTTTAATCTATGTCTATAGTGAGCTGTGTGAGTTCTGACTTGTTTATGTTGCTTCGTAGCGCCTGCAGAGCTGATTTGGAGTCAACAAATGTGACTATAGTTCTTTCCCTTGATGGTATGGTATGAAAACACTGTCGTTCCTAATGATGTTATTTCTGTTTCATAATTGTTGCAGACTTCACCATGTCGTAAAAGTAAAAAATAAAGTAAAGAGTCTCGTCACGCCAAGTTGCGTATAGGGAATATAGTGTTAGTGACCATAATTTTATAGACCTTCGGCGCATTATTTTTGAAGTAAAATGGTTGTATAACGCCTGTGCCGCTTTACTTTCCAAGAAAAAAATATGGTACCCATTTAAGGCTGGGTGAACCCGGATGCCGTCGATCAGGATCGAACCCAACTCTTGTCCTGTGTAGTTAGTTCACTAACCACTGAGTTATCTGGTTTATTAATCAGTAAATGTATGAAATACGCAGAAAAATAGTGTTGCATTATAAGACATTATAATACAAGAACAATATACAATCATATCAATGTACCACGCTGTTGTAGGCACAACGATATCGTTGTTTAGCGTGACCTCCAACCTCGTTAACCCTTTCCATACTGAGGATTTTTATCGATGCAACGGTTTAGATTTCAGAGACAAAATGTTTCATAGTTTTAAGAATCAATCTACATATTTATATTTCACTAAAATATGACATATTATATATGAATTTTTAGATAATTGAACAAGGTATTAGATTTCACCAATACCAAGATGATACGAGACATGTAAAATAAATATGGTTTGGTGACCATTCACATTAATCAAAATGAGAGTGACGCACTGTGCGGCGAAACGCAAGTGGCCTAAATCGGTGTGCCGTACAGTGCGGCTAAACGTACAGAAAGAGTTAACATCAAGCCATTTATAGCTTTAGGTCTCAGCAACAGCGTCATTGTTTCTTTTTCTGGTTTTGTTAATTAACGACTTGTGCTACCTCATAGTCTCTGTGTTTTTTTGTAGCAGCACTGGGCCTTCGTACCGCGGAGGTCAAGACGCCGACATATTTCAGAAAGATTTGCTTTTCTTAATCTCTGATTTCAGCGAACGTCGCTCTACAGATTAACGTCATGAATGTCCTGACCACGACTTTTATAGCAGTTGCGTGATATGTGTACGTTGCTGAACCGCTACAGTTTAGGAACAGTTTCGCGATGAGAACTATGGGACTAATTGTTGGTTTCACCATCTTTGAACTCAGAACTGATACGATGCACTGTAGATAGAAGATTGTGGAGGGACATGATCGCCTACGCCAACCGGTATGGCACATGATGATGATGATAAAATTATATATGTGTATAGTCTTGACACACAAAATGTGTAATCATGTGACAGACAACAATCTTGGGTAATTACAACAGGGAGCCAATGGTGGGGTGTACTAAACACTCCAAGGTATGGTGACAGCTTTACAAATAAAGAACACAACACAATACTGACGTTTCGGCCTGTGGCCTTCTTCAGAATACAGGGACAACGACAACAAGCGGTGAAGCACAATTACTACATGTTAGATGATCAAGTGGAGGGCGAGGAAAGTAGGATGCAGAAATAAGAAAAGAGAGAAATGAGTATTACGTGATGAGAGGTATGATGGGCGTCAAAATATATAAAATAGAAAAAGAGAAAAATGTATAATAAATAGTACTTAGCTGAGCTCAGAGCAGGAATTCTGTAATCCGTTCTGAAACAAGTCGGAATGACTAGAAGACAGAGAGCATGTATAGAAAGCAACCCGTGACCAAGACAGGTCAGTTGAGAGGGCAGACGGATCTAATATCGGGAAAACCAAGGGGGGGGGGAAGGGAGGGGGGATAGACGAAGACACTCCTGGGACACGACAAGCAATACATATAAATCACTCAACAATGGAAGTGAGAGATCACGCGAGAGGTTAAGAGAAAGAAATTGAATGACACGACAAAGTAGTGAACTAGGCAAACGGTGAGAGAGATGGACTCTACAGAATGGATGGCCTCGAACTGAAAGAGTTGAGAGGTAGCTAATTACAACAGGGTAACGTCCACAGTTTTGCATGGACTAATTAATGACAAGTTTCCCGATGTTTAATGCGGGAGAACGTTGTAATGTGTACTCGTTGAATAACGCAATATTTAATTAAAGCTTCTGTGACATTAGCCACATTTTGAGTCTGACGGAGAATGTTAATGGGTGGGGGGGGGGGCGGTGGGATTAAAGCCACGAAGTGGACATTGTTTCTGTCTCATCCCTGGCAGAAATGACAAATATCAACTACAAACCAATAATCGAAAAGGCTTCTATTTAACCGATCCCTTCTTCTTTTGGTCACAATACAGATCAGCATTTCGTTTGACGTTTTTTTATTTAAAAAAAAAGTTAAGAACACCGTCACACCACGTGGCGCATATTGAACCTGAGGTAGCGTCTATATTTTTTATAGACCTTCGGCATATTATTTGTGGAGTAATGTGGTCGGTTTTACACCCATGCCAGTTTATTCTCCCAGAAAAATGCCGGTATTCATTTAAGGCTGGGTAAACCTGGAAGCCGTCGATCAAGATCGAACTCGCTCCTCGTTCACTAACCATTTAGTTAATGCGACTCCTTGAAATCTTAATAATAACAGACCGTTACAGCTCTTGCCTTCAACACCGTTGTCGAAAGATTCAATCCCCCGCCCTTTCCGCCAGCAGCTGTGTGTACTACAGAAGGATATACATCGATAAATATATTTGAGCTAACCAATGGTAGGAGTGACATTTTAATTATGAGGAAACTGAAGTAAATGACGTAGAACAAGTTTTACAAGTTATGGACATAGCCATGGTGATGGAGACGAATAAACCTGGAGATGCTCGAGAGGGATATGGGAGCACCTATGAATTCGTCTGGTATGCAGCGATGATGATCCTAACAGAAACAAGAAGAACAACATTTAGCACTAATTTTTTACAAGATCTTTTTTGAAAACACTCAGGATAGTGCAGAGCAATAATATTGGTAGTTAGTAATGTCCACTGATCTGGTAGAATTATATTTCCAGCTACTCTATTATTATTATGTGTTAAGCTTGTTTATTTGCTGTTCATGCTGTCCTCCCATCCGTCATTGATCACCCCGCTTAAACACGACGAGTTAAACTGCTGCCTCGTCTTGTGAAGTGTTACTTCGTGCACACAACGAGTTAATTAACATCTCGGCTATTTGATCCGATACTGCTCTTTTCTTTATCGCAGCAAATAGATCAAAAATAAGGGGCGTGTTTGTAATGGTAGAGCTAGCGAGGGTCTCCTATGAGAACACAAGCATAAGCTTAAAGAAAGCTCTTTTTGGCAGATGTGTTTTCTCTTTCTTTGGATTCAAACATTGCTTTGTTCATCTCCACAAAATCTAGTAAGTCACTTAGTTTTGGCTCTTTTTTTTTTACTTAAATCTAAATGCATCTCAAAAGTCAACATGTTGTTAACACGTGTATAGTGAGGCAAAAAAGGAAGTAAAAATGGCATGAAGAAAGACAAGCAGGTTTACTTTGATATTATAACAAGAGACGCAGAAAAAGTCATCATCTTGACATTCACTGACAGTTTATTTTACTGTTATGTAACTGTTAACAATTACTTTAAATTGAAATTAACAAAGTTCAACGACAAATTGTTAAGAATAAAAAACATGTTTTACAAAATGAAGAAAACAAGATATTAGATTTAAATTGTTTCCCAGTGTAACCCAAGACATTATGCACTGTCGTCAGATTATACACATTTTGCTGTAAACATAGCGTTGTCTTTGTGTTTATGGGTTTGTGTTCGTCTCGTTAGTTTCCATTTGTATAAACATATTCATTCTAAAATACTGTCTTCATTCTAAACGCTCTAAATTAATTCTCGTAATTTTGCATACATCGCTTTGTATAAAGAAGACTATATATCAGTCAATGTGTGTGCTTGTGGCTTATACTATTTAAAAGAAAACTCAGAAAACAACTGTTTCCCTATATTAATTCCTGAATTTGTGTTGTGACATAAGCCAAGTTGTAACTCCATGTTCTAGTCACGTGACCACACATGCATGCCAGCGGTGGACAGTGAGCTTGAAACATGAGGAGGCCAGGACTTGAGATCGAGCTATAATGATAATCATCATTGAGTGCCGTCTCCGCATCGAAGGTTGGCTACCATGGACCGCCTTTCCACTCTGTCTCTTGCTTTGACCATGTTAGTCTTGGTCTGCCTATGTCTCATTTACCTTGCATTTCCCTTCCAATATTACTTTTTTTAGGCTGTTGTGTCTTTTAACATGCCCCAACAATTTCATTTTGTTGTTCTAATTGTGTTTATTAGTTCTCTTTTCATTTTTAGTTGTTTTAAAACTTTATCGTTTGTTTTCTTTTTTTTTTCCATCCAATTCTACCTATGCTTCTATAAATCCACATTTCAAAAGCTTCAATTTTCTGTTCTGATTTCTTGTCTAATGTCCATATCCATGTTTCTGTACCATACAGGAATATTGAGAAGATGTAACATTTTGCTATTCTTAGTTTTAACCCTGGTGTAATTTATTTTGATGTTAATATATTGTTCATGGCATTAAAATTACTTTTTGCCATACCTATTCTTTGTTAATTTCAGTTATACATTTTTAATCACTGGTTATAGTATGCCTCATGTTGGGCCGTTGATCATTACTGATTCTTCTGCTCAATCCACCGTCACAGACTTGAAAAAAAAAAACATGGTTTTGCTGTTAATTAAATGCTCTTTCTGTTTTGTTCATATATATATATATATATATATATATATATAGACACATCGCTGTGATTCTTACAGAAGTCATTTCATAGATTCTTCTTTCCATCGGCCCATCGTCACTACTCCTAATGTAATGTTTCAAAATAAAAATATAGAACGCCATCTCATTTCATTTGGCGTTCTTTTTTTGCCATGTTAACAGGAAGGTAATTGTTGAAATGGCCTACCTAGTTCACATACACAATGCAAGCTCGGTGAATGCCTTTGTATGGTTGTGGTAAGTTTGATCTCAAGACATTGAGGTCTATTTGTTAGTAATTGCTTGAGTTTTTTTTTTTTTTAACTATGTCACGGCCATACCAGGAATACGGTGCCTAGTTGAACACTGATATTTAATTCATTGGGCTGGAATATGATTGTGTTTTGAATTCTGATAAAATTTTAGAGGTGCCCTCCTTTGCTTCCTCCGATAATCCGCCGCTGATGCATGCAAGTCTTGCCAACAAAGTAACATTATATTAGTTATTAAGTTCGCGCTGTTACGAAGTGTTGACCTCTAGTGGCAAGACTCTGTATCCTAGACTACGGGTTTTAATCCTAGTTTCGATTTTCTATCCCTCTCTTTCTGTGTGTTTTCGTTTGTAGATTCTTGCAGAGTATTGTAAAAACACTCTTCTTCCTCGTCATCTTCCACTTCATTTTCATCCATGTCCTGTGATCACGCAAACTTGACTCTGTCCTGTTTTATGTTGGAGAGATAAGAACAACATCATGACACACAACGTAAATATACTCCTGTCATTTATTTTATCTCCTGCTTCGACAATTATCATCTGTAATACAGAAGTTTTTTTTTATTATTTTCTTTCAGATGACGTAAAGAATCTATTAAAAGATCTACACAGCAAATTATTATAAGAACAATGAGTAGAAACGAAACAAACTCCACAGACAGAAGGTATCGTGATATTATTATTCATTCTATCCTCTACACTTATCACATAATTGAGAGTTTCCTAGCTGTTCTGGGGACATTACTCAACTTGTGGTTCCTGGTGGCCATCCTGACGTCACGAGACATGCGGTTACGTCTACGCAACAAGATCATCTGTAACACTCTAGTGGTTCATCTTATTGACAACACCATCGTTATCCCTTTGAACGCATTTAATGTAATGAGTTGGCACAATTTTTTGGGTTATGTTTTCCACTCAGCTTTTTCCAATCTTAATCTCATTCATGACTTCATCGTTGATTGGTTGGTGGTGATGCTACTATATATATTATAGTCTACATTGCTCATATATAGTACTTTAATCCCAGAACGAGGCTCACATGTAAAGCCATTACAATGGGCACAATTGGTCTGTTGGTAGCCCATGGGTTGCTTCCCTTTTATTGGTACCAATTAGTGTACATGAATATTACACCCGTCGATGGTGGTAGAGAATTGGTTGTTTAATATTAACTCGAGACTCGTTCCAGGTCCTAAAATCTATTGATACAATTGTTCACATAATTTTGGCAATTCGCCTTTTAATGAAATTTTTGTCCTTTTTGATGTTGGAATGATAAGAACAACATCATGACACACACCGTAAATATACTCCTATAAATTATTCATCTCCTGCTTCGACAATTCTTATGTAAACTAACTATGTTTTTTTTTTATTTTCTTCAGATGAATTAAAAGATGGAGTAAAATTTCTACATAAGAAATACAAGAACAATGAGCAGCAACGAAACAAACGCCACATACGAAAGCTTGACGAAATTCACACAGAAATAAACACTATCTACTACACTTATCACATAATTGAGAGTTTCCTAGCTGTTGTCGGGACATTACTCAACTTGTGGTTCCTGGTGGCCATCCTGACGTCACGAGACATGCGGTCACGTCTACGCAACAAGATCATCTGTAACACTCTAGTGGTTCACCTTCTTGACAGCACCATCGTCATCCCTCTGAAGGCATTTGATATAAGGAGTGGACAATTTTTAGGATGTGTTTTCTACTCAGCTTTCTCTAATCTTAGTGTCATCCAAGACTTCATCGTTGATTGGCTGGTGGTGATGCTACTAGTTGTCTACATTGCTCAGATCAAGGACTTTAATCCCAGAACGAGGCTCACATCGAAAGCTATTACAATAGGCACAGTTGGTCTGTTGGTAGTTCCATGGGTTGCTTCCCTTATAGTGGTACCAATTATTGTACATGATTACTACATTCGCAGTTGGTTGTCTGGAACTGGTTGTATAGTAGTAACGCGAGACTCGTTCCAGGTCCTAAAATCTGTTGATACAATTGTTCCCATAATTTGGCAATTCTCCTTTTAATAGCAGCTGCAGGTCTGAAGTACAGGCGATTTACGCCAAGGTACTCTTCTGGGTCATCACAGGCAGAGCTCATTTGTTCCGGACTGGAGATCGACAACACTTTTGCTTACGTCACGGCTGTTGCAGTCTGCATCTTCTGTGATATACTAGAACTTTTAAGGAGATTTTGGCAGAACATTTTTGGACGTGATATCATTATTTGGTAATATGAGTGTACTTACTTTTTGACCATATATATATATCTCACAAGATTGTCTCTATTAAACCATGTTAGTGTGATCACCTGTTTATTGACATGTTTGTTAAATTGTCTGTCTTCTACTTTAAATGTTTTAATGGCGGACAACAATAAACAAATTTGGCGTAAAGAAGATAATCCATGACGGGTTTATGAAATCAGTGACAGCATAAGCTGTCTAGAATCATTACACTTCTTCACAGTTAGGATGTAATGCTGATATTTTTCCTACCTGGCCTTTACACGCACACAAAAAAAAAACCAACGAAATACCAAAGAAAATCTCCTACATTTATGCAATTAAAATATACTTCCTTTGGTCAAAAGAAGAGGAAGCATCCGAGAAGAGAATAATTTTCTTTCATTCCCTCCCTCCCCTTCTATCTACCACTTAAAAGAGAGGGAATATGTAAAAAAAAAAAAAAGAAACACACCGACGCTAATAACGTTTTAAGAAAACTACAACTTTCAACGACGATTATAGAGAAACTATAACATAATATGTGACTGCAGTGAAAGAGTACAATCTAAGGGACGATTCTGTAGTTGTGCAGTGAAAGACTACAATCTAAGGGACGATTGTGTGGTTGTGCAGTGAAAGACTACAATCTAAGGGACGATTGTGTGGTTGTGCAGTGAAAGATTACAATCTAAGGGACGATTCTGTGGTTGTGCAGTGAAAGACTACAATCTAAGGGACGATTCTGTGGTTGTGCAGTGAAAGACTACAATTTAAGGGACGATTGTGTGGTTGTGCAGTGAAAGACTACAATCTAAGGGACGATTCTGTGGTTGTGCAGTGAAAGACTACAATCTAAGGGACGATTCTGTGGTTGTGCAGTGAAAGATTGCAATCTAGGGACGATTCTGTGGTTGTGCAGTGAAAGACTACAATCTAAGGGACGATTCTGTGGTTGTGCAGTGAAAGACTACAATCTAAGGGACGATTCTGTAGTTGTGCAGTGAAAGACTACAATCTAAGGGACGATTCTGTGGTTGTGCAGTGAAAGACTACAATTTAAGGGACGATTCTGTGGTTGTGCAGTGAAAGAGTGCACTTTAAGAAAGGATTCTCACGTTCCGAACAATCGTGGAAGACAAAAGTCACCATATATTAGAAATGAGGTACTCAAATGAATAAAATCACAATTTAAAATTATATGAAGAACTGAACATAGTAATGTCAGTGGTGATGTTATGAAGCTTCAGCATTACGTGGAGCCCGGTAGAATCAAAGTTTGTGTGAAGTTTTTACTGGGGAGATAAAAGCTCAGGAAGAAAACATTTAGAAAAGCGTCATCTTATAAAACGTGATGTATTTGTGTATGACTCTCGAGAGTTTTCAGCGGATAGATATTTATTAAAGTATTAACAAACACTGGTATAATTCCATTATAGAGATTATTATGTTGTGTAAATTTAAGTTTGGATTAGTTAAGTGAACAAAGCGATTAAACATATTCTTTTTATCTCTCTATCTCTAGGTTTAGATGTACTATGGTCTCATTGATAATGACTGACGCACGTGTTATCCTGATGACTTTGCCGTGGCTCTTCTTTCCTGATGTCAGACAGAGAATCAAAACTTGGAGACCATGGCGCCGCTCTGCTCCTGGCATTGACTTGACCGTGACCTACAAGAGGGAGGAAAATATTTGATCAGAACTTTTTTGCTCGATATTTCTCACACCAAATAATAATAATTAAATCACATTTTTGTTTCACATGTAAGTGATGCCATCAACAAACAAAAGAATAGAAATAGCAAAACGTAATTTAAATGCCATGAAAAAATCCTAACATCAAAACAAATTACACCAGGGCTAAAACTAAGAATAAAAATATGTTATATCTTCTCAACATACCTGTATTATTCAGAAACATGGGCATTAGACAAGAAAACAGAACAGAAAATTGAAGCCTTTGAAATGTAGGTTTATAGAAGACTAGGAAGTATTGGATGGAATGAAAGAAAACAAACGAACGATGAAGTCTTAAAACAACCAACATGACAAGAAACTACTAAACACAATTCAAACATGACAAATGAGATTATTTTTGGGGCATGTTAAAAGATAACAGCAGCCTACTATAAGTAGTCTTGGAAGGGAAAATGCAAGAAAAAGAGGCAGAGGCAGATCAAGACCAACATGGACAAGTAACATCAAAAGATGGACAAGACAGTCTATGACAATCTGCACTATCAAAGCAAGAGACAGAGCGGAATGGTGCTCCATGGTAGCCACTCGTGAATGAATGATGCCATTACAAGTATTACTGACTGTACTTAACATCTAATACTGTGTTTCTTTCTTATATCTTTACTGCATCCTTCATATTCTGTGTCAGTATTCATCTGTGAACCTGTTCTCATTTGAGAAGTGGAAAGTTGGAATACTTGGAATACTTGGAATACTTGGTTACAACAATTGTCAAAATACAAGTAAAATGAAATCGCGAACGACAAAAAGAGAAGATGTTGGATAGCTCTGTGTTGTGGCACGGTAAACAGTCAGCAACAGAATTGATAATGTGGAGTATGGACATATAATTGTATCAGGATATTATCGCCCACACCATCCGGTATGATACATGACGATGATAATTTCCACTCATTGGTTGATCGTGGTTTTGTTTCTAACATTTTTTCTATCTTGTTCGTTGCATGCAGTTTTTGACTCCTTGAATTTTCAGCTGTAAACTTACTCTTGTAGCTCTTTGTCAAGTCTTCAATGGATGGTCTTCACAATGAAAGCAATCACTCCACAGATTATTTTTTTTCCTTTATAAACTAATAACCAACATACTCATGTCCCTGATGATGCAGGCACATCAATCTCACAATGACCTCATCAACCGTCTTCTAATTAGTTGTAAATGGACAAATGACATTGAGATTTGCAAATCAATGAACGAAGAAGAACCACAACAATTCAGCATTTATTGTTACTTACCTTCTCACAGAAATGAATTAACTAATGCGTGATTTATTAATGTTACAATTTCGATGAGTGTTTGTCAATATTCATCATCATCATGTGCCATACCGGTTGGTGCAGGCTATAATCTCCTTCTACAATCTTCTATCCACAGTGCACCGTATCAATTCTGTTGTTGACCATTTTCCATGCCATGACAAAAAGCTATCCAGTATTTTCTCTCTTTGTCGACCGCGATATCTTTTTCATTTTATTTTGCCTGTTGTAACCAAGTATTCTAACTTTCCTCTTCTCATGATGTGCCCGAAAAATGTTGATTGTTTCTTTCTAATGTTTTTTAGGAGCTGCCTTTTTGTGTTGACCTCTTTGAGAATTTCATCATTAGTCGTTTTAGCTGTCCAGGAATTTTCAACATTCTTCTGAGAAATCCCATTTCTGTGGCCTCTAATCGTCTTTTAATTTGTTTGTCTACTGTCCATGATTCGCTTCCATAGGTCAGAAATGGTTCTATATAGCACCGATGAACTCTCTTTCTCACTTCTATTGACATAGATTTGTTGTATAAAATATTTTTTTCATTTTCTGAAATGTTTTTTTGGCCTGAGCTATTCTGCTTTATATTTCTGTGGTGCATCTTCCATCTGATGTTATTATTGTGCCTAAGTATTTGACGCGTTGCACTTGTTTCAGATTTGTCCTATTTATTTTTATGCTGCATGATGGTGATGACTGTTTCTTTCATATGACCATTACTCCTGTTCTCTTACTATTCAAATTGAGACCTATTTTGTTGCTTTCTTTTACTATTATGTCTATCATTTATTATAATTCATTCTCTATCTCTGCTATTATGACTGTGTCATCCGCATATCACAAATTATGTATGTTGTGACCGTTGACTTTCTCTTTAGCTGGTGTGTCTTCCAACATGAAGAAAATAAATGAAGAGATTTACATGATCTCGCATATCAGTTTCCTCAATGTGCGCGCAAATATACGAGATCAGCACAGATTTCATACTCACAGTTCTAGCGTCATGGAGGTTCAGTGATAATTTAATTATCGAATAAAAAATCTGTCTGATTAATGTACTTCTCATTTCATTGCCAATGTGGTTTACAATATCTATACATGGTTTAGTTAAGTGCAATATTTCCCCCAATCTGAATCCCATTAAGTTTTTGAAAATCGATTTCAGTTTCAAAATTACGTAAAAGAGTTAAATCTGTATCCTGTATGTGTTAAATATGTAACCTATATAAGAGTTACTGTATCGTATACTTCCATAATCAAAGTGCGATCTTGGTTGACTACTTTTGCCAGCTTCAAAACAATAAGAAATGTAAATTAAAATGTCCAGACATTTTGATAGTGAAGAAATAAAGACATAACTTTGAAAATTACTTAAACTTAGAAATATAACTTTTGTTTATTCTTTTACTTTCTTTATGTTTTAAATGCAGTTCATGCAGACAGGTTCCGAAATGCTGTTCCGGCGAGTTCCGCCAGAAAATAAACACTTAACGTGGCTGTGACAGCTACAACACGATAACGAAGGCCAATTGACGATACCAGATATTTTGAGACGGGCAACAGATGAGAGTGGATGGTGTGTGACACTAGTAACACCGTAACAAATAAACTGACTAACACATAACATTAAACTGGTAGGCAAAGTTGGCGTTTGCAATGATTTTATGTGCCAAAACGGGTACCTTGCTCAATGTTTTCCTGGGAGTGAGGTCCGTGATAAAGTTTTTTAGAGACAAGATATGTTACATGTTTTACAAAGGAATGACAAAGCTGCATAAATTATACTTTTATGCTTACCTGCTTCATAAATTATATATTTATGCTTACCTGCTTCATAAATTATATATGTATGCTTATCTGGTTCATAAATTTTTATATTTATGTTTATCTGCTTCATGAGTTATATATTTATGCTTATCTGCTTCATAAATTATATGTTATGCTTATCTGCTTCCCATGGTATTTATTTATGTCTATTTCGTTTCTTCTGTACATGACAACACAACTTAGATCTTTAAGAGCTCGAATATTCCCATGGTAACACATGGCTGTGAAACGTGGATAATCGACTGCCCTTTAGAAAACTACATCGATGCCTTTTAGTGCATGTGTTACAGTAGAATACTTAGAAAGCAAAAGACGACGAAAAGAACAAACTTTTGCAAGAATTTGCAACTCCAGAAAACTGGTTAACTCGAACACAGAACCAAAAATAAATCTAAACTCAATTCTGACTGTTCTTTGCAAGGGCACTAGAAATTAATCCAAGATCCAAAATAAATTGAAATGACGTCGTCTTTCTATGGATCCTTTAGTGTGTGTATATTCTGGTGATGTAAAACGACAAAATGACATAGAGAAGATAATTATGGAGGTCATAGTTCCAGGTTAGCCTTGCTAACGGCCACTAACCGACAATGCAAAATCAAAATAGCTGAATTTCGCCGAGGTTTTGCAGAGACTAACACACTTGCTTAAACCGTTTCAGTTGCGTTGTTTGTCTTAATTGTGTGTTCTCGAGGCAACTGGAGTATGGAAGTGGATATGACTCTAATCGATAGAAGACGTTTGAAATCGTCGCCTGTACGTCGAGATTAGGGCCGCACGGTAGCCGAATATGTCAACAGAATTTGTCAGAGTGCTTTGACGGGAGCTGTGACATGAGTGGAGCGGATATGGGGAATTCCAGACTGCAGTGATACTGATTCCATGAATAGAGCAGTTCCATGATAAAGAGGGTGACGTGGCTTAAAGAATATCGGTACAAGATATAATAAACGAACTGGGTCTGACTGCAACAGAAGCTTGACATCTCGTTGAGGAGATAGAAATTTCAGAATAACTGTCCGAAGAGAGTTTAAGCAGAGATCGCTTCCAAACTCCAATAAAGTCTTTTTGTTTCTGCTATGTAGGCGGAGTCCTTTATTTTTTATGCCTCAATCGCAACAAGACAGAATCAATGCTACGACAAAGAAAAATACATCACCGCATTCCACAATACAGACAATTAGAACAATATTAAAACAGGTAAATGAATTGAAATATCTATGAGCTATTTCAGAAAATTGAAGCTTTTGAAATGTGGATTTATAGAAGAATAGGTAGAATTGGATGGAAACAAAAGATAACAAACGATAAAGTTTTAAAACAACTGAAAATAAAAAGAGAACTACTAAAACAAATTAAGACAAGACAAATGACATTTTTGGGGCATGTTAAAAGACACAACAGCCTACTAAAAGTAATATTGGAAAGAAAAATAGGTCAAAGAGGCAGAGGCAGACCAAGACTAACATGGACGAGTAACATCAAAATATGGTCAAGTCAATCTATGACAGCCTGCACCATCAAAGCAAGAAACAGAGTGGAATGGCGATCCATGGTAGCCAACCTTTGTTGCACACGATGATGATGATGATGATGAGCTATGTTAATCTTAGGTGGTAGATGTACAACAGAGGTGAGATGCAGAATGGTTCAGGCAAAAGCAGCTCTCCAAAAAAATGAGGAAGATACTGTTCTATCCATTTTTGACAATAGGAAACAGAAAAAGAGTTTTTAAATGTTATGTAGAACCAGTCTTAAAATATGGATGTGAATCATGGACAATAGGACAACAGACAAGAAAATCGCCGATGGCTGTAGACATGTTTTACAAAAGAATGTTCACAATACCATAGACAGCTAAGAAGAGTGATGAAAACGTTCCAAAAAAGATCAAAGTAAAAAGAAGAGAGCTACTTTAAAATATTAGGAAGAATCATTTTTTGGTCGTGTAATGAGAAAAGAACTTGACGAACGAAGACATCGAAGGAAGCAAAGAGAAAAAATACCAGACAGTTAAGAGAATGACTTGTCAGAAGGTCAACAACAGAAATGATAAATAACTGTCGAGATCGAGAGTTGTGGAGAGACATGATTACCTACGCCAGCAGGCATGATACTTGATGATGATGAAAATCTGTTTTCTTCATTTCTAACAGTGGAATGAGCTTTGATGCGTTTACTTAACCCCAATCCCTTTTTTTTAAAACGCCTTTTGACAAAATGAAGATATTGCACAGTCATAAATATGTGATAAGAGGATATTCAAGATGTCACTTACATTGCTTTGATCATCTTCAACCTTCTTCAAATGTCCCCTATATTTTCTTCAGTAAAAACTATTACTACCGGTTAATTTAGCTGCATGTTTGTTATCGTCTAAAGGTTTTACAATTGAAGAGTTATTACACAACATTCGACAGTTCAGTTTTCGACATCTCAATATTCCGCTTTTGACATCTCTCAACTAACCAAGATGGCGATTGTTTTATTTTCGGAGTGTAGTTTGTGTGATTAAAGTAATTGAATATAGTGTTTCCAGCGGATTATAATTTTCGAAAAGTTGTGTTAAGTTTTCTACCAAGGAGGAGGATAAGAACTGATAAGTACTTTTTTTTTAAATGTAAAGAGCTAAAGTTTTATATCTAGGAACAACAGCAGGCTACACAGACCACTTTGAAGTTAGACCAGGTGTAAGACGGGGTGCGTACTATCCCCCATACTGTTTATTACATACATGGACTATATATGCAAGCTAGCCAACCCATCAGAGACAGAGGAGATCAACGAGCTTTTATTTGCAGACGATCTTGACGATCAGACACTAATACATGAAACAATAGAAGACCTACAAGAACACTTAAACAAACTCAACATCTCAGGCACACAATACAACATCAAAATCAGCATCAACAAAAAAAAGTCATGAATGTCGCCAAAAATAAACAGAACATCAACATAACTATAGAAGGCAGACAACTAAAACAAGTAGAGGAATTTAAATACCTAGGAAGTCTAATGACAAACGATAATTCTCAAACAGCAGAGATAGAATCAAATTGCAACAAGGCTTGTCAAATCATTGGACAGTTATCGCCATTATTGTCCAACAAGGAAATAACTCTGGAGGCAAAACGAGCACTAAACAATACAATCTTCATCCCAACGTTGTGCTACAAATGCCAGACCTGGACCCTAGATGCAAGAACAGTAAGAAAAATAACCCTTACAGAGATGAAATGTGTTAGACGAATGACAGGAAACAGTCTGAGAGATAAGATCAGAAATGAAGAAGTGGGAAAAAGCTAGGAATAGCCCCCGCCATAGAATATATAAGGAAACAACAGATAAAATGGTTTGGCCACGTGACAAGGCAGAAAGAACAAAACACAACACAACGAGCCTTCAACAAACGTTGTGAGAACATCAGACTCAAGGGTCGATCACGGAAAAGATGGATCGATAGAATATTAGATGCACTACCAAACATAACAGCAGTAGAGGCGAACAGAAGAGCAAAAGACCTCAAATTATATCTCCCCTCGACGCTGAAAGGCAGATAAGGAAGGAAAGAAGAAGACGAATGTATTCTCCCCCTCCATTGAGTAGTATCTTTTGTTTTATACTTTTCAAGTTGTACTTTTCATTTTGGAGCTGAAGTTACTGCTTCAATTTTCTATTGTCCGTATTTTGCAAGTGGGCGTGCTGTTGGCAGAGGAATTTCTCTGCTGATTGTAATCATTTTGTTTTCCTGGAAATTCGATCTCAGCAACTTGAAGATAGAAAACAACCTCATATAAAAATGTAGAAAATGGAACCCATGCTGAAGAAGTGGGAACCTTTTCCCAACATAAAGGGAAATAATGATACTTTATGAGGTGACAGCTGGTCACATCAATCTAACCAACAGTTTCCTGTATTATAATAATTATATTACATAGACAAAATAGTAATAAAACACATAATTGTGGATTCATAATATATTATTTAGACTGACAATTCTGTGATAAGTAAAACACATTAATTTGATTGTATTTGATGTTGTTTAAGGCTTGAAAGTTTATGATCATTGGTCGCAGGATACGGTCAGAAACGAAACCTTGATCAAATGACAAACACTAGTGAGTTTTTTTTAAATCATTGGTCGCAGGATACGGTCAGAAACGAAACCTTGATCAAATGACAAACACTAGTGAGTGTTTTTTTAAATCATTGGTCGCAGGATACGGTCAGAAACGAAACCTTGATCAAATGACAAACACTAGTGAGTTTTTTTTAAATCATTGGTCGCAGGATACGGTCAGAAACGAAACCTTGATCAAATGACAAACACTTGTGAGTTTTTTTTTAATCATTGGTCGCAGGATACGGTCAGAAACGAAACCTTGATCAAATGACAAACACTAGTGAGTGTTTTTTAAATCATTGGTCGCAGGATACGGTCAGAAACGAAACCTTGATCAAATGACAAACACTAGTGAGTGTTTTTTAAATCATGCTCGTGTTTTAATTTTTTTTTTTATATTTTTAAAATTATTGTTATTAAGGGGACCTCGGTAGTCTGGTTGGGAAACTATCTCCACCCGACTCGGCTACTACCGACGTTCGGACAACCCGTGTTCGATTCCCGCTGGAAGCAGTGTGAGTTGTACTCGTGTATCTTCAGTGTTGAAAGAAAAATATTCCCGTGGTCGACCCAGCCGCTGGCAGAAATGGATAAGAGGGTAGTACTCTGGGAAGGTTAGGAATGCCGCCTCGCATCGTGAGTTTCGATGCTTGAAGCGACACTATCCAGGAGTCTCCGAAAACTTCTGGATATGCGGCCGAACATATTTGGATGAAAACTCGCGTGCTAAGACGCCAATTCAAGTCTTGTACATCACCTTTACCTTTAATTTTTTAAGAAATACATAATTGAGTGCTGTCGACCCCCAATTCCATGTTTCGATTCTTCTACATCAATAAGATGTCGTGTTTCAAAAAAAAAATATTTCTTGTGTAAATTTAGTGATATTACATCCACGAATCAAATTTAGTTGTTATTTGAACTTCGTATTCGAGTTCAATAGTTCACATTAGAGAATTTGTAGCTCGCGCTCGCATGCGCGCGCGCGCGCACACACACACACACACATGTATCTGATTCATTTCTCTCTGAGAATAGAAAGGAAAAATGCCATTTTGGTTACTTCAACTTGAATCCCAACACTGTAGTCTTGTTTGCAAGGTTACAATATAACTCTAATAGATGACTATTATCAGCTGATTTTCTCCATAAAGCTGCACATTTTATCTGTTGCAATGAGAATTTCATTGTCTAGATATATTGACTGACTCGCAGGATATAAGTACCATATTTTGTAATTTTAAGTCTACACGTTTCCATAATTGACATTGAGATTCGAACATACCAAAGTGTATACAGTACAATGTGGTATCTCATTTGTGGAGAAGTGTAGTCCTAAACTTGGAGTTGTACTCACAATAAATGAACGTGTTGACCGAAGCATTTAAAATCTCAAACGTTTTTCTCAGAACGTTAGCACCCCTGTAAATATTATTGAAGCGTCTACCAATTGCAAAGTCTGACTCAATAGCCGACACGATGCAGATTATCATCTTTGGGATGTTACAAATGATATAGACCAGAGATATCAGGACTACCTGCTGGACTACACGACGGTCTTTACCTGACAGTTTAGTAGATGTTCCTGAAGGAGAATTAGAGTCATCAACTTTCACATTTCTTGCTGAGATTATTTTTTCCTTACTGGTGTCTGTAATCTCTGACGTCAACACTGAAGACTGTCTGAACTTGGAAGCGGCACGGAGACTGCTAGTCATGATTCCAATACAGGCCAAGACAATAACCTGAGTGCTAAAAGGCAATATCACCTCAGTAATTAGCCAAATGATAACTTTAATGTTCTCCTTTTTTGCTGATACCCACAACGTTGGTCTAGTCATGTTTACCGCCTTGTCAAATTGTAGAACTATGCCCATGTTGGTGAGAATTGGTGTATACATAGCACACGCGAAGGTGGCGAACCCAACGATGAACGCCGCTGTTCGCATGCGGGTAAAAGTGTTCCTAAACTGAAGCGGTTTATAGACGCACATACAGCGTGCAACTGCGATAAAAGTCGTTGTCAGGACGTTAATTACATTGATAAGTATCGTGATGTTTACTAAAATCACAGTAAAAAATAGGGGATCTATCTGGAATATGGCGATGTGGTTGAGCTCAGCAATACGAAAACCCAGTGCTGCTCCAAAAAACAGCGAGACTATGAGATAACACAAGTCGTTAATTGACAAAGCCAGAAAAGAAACAATGACACCGTCACTGATGCCCATGGCAACAAATGTTTTGATATTTACAAGATTGGAGATCACGCCGAACATCGATATCATTGTACATACAATAGTGTGGTACATTAATATTATGGTATATTGTTCATGTGTTATAAGGTCTTTTAAAGGAACACTCTTTCTGTTTGTTTCATCCATTGACTTAGCTAATGTTATTAGTACTTTGATAGTACTTGTGATATCACAAATCTCTTTCTATGCTTCTATTCAACAATGTCCTTGCTTGGTTTTAATCATGTAATGTTGATCTGTTATTAAAAGTAACATGTACACATTTGAAAATGTTTACTTTAAAGTGTCAAGAAGGTTGTTCCATTGACTGTCAGGCCAAAACACACACCACTGTCTGGAAATGACGTCAGCTTGGACTTTCAAGTTTAAAACATTTTTCCTGTTGTCTAACCTGATGGTTATATACTATAGACTACACAAAAACATTTGACAAAGTAAAGCTTGTGGAAATTATCAATATGTTGGAGGAATTAAACAATGATGGCAAGGATCTGCGAATCATAAAAAAGATGCATTTTCAACAAAAAGCAGCCATAAGAATTAGCAACCAAACAGAACACTTTCAATATATAAAACAAAGAATCAGACAAGGCTATGTTCTGTCGCCGGACAGTTTTCACTTTACAGCGAAAACAATATGATAGTAGAATAAAATAGTAGATATAAAAGGAATTGAAGCCAACTGTTACAACATAAACAATTTGCGATGTGCGGATAACACAGTCTTAATAGCAGAGATAGAGAATGAACTACAAGAAATGATAGAAATAATAGTAAAAGAAAGCAACAAAAAAGGTCTCAGTCCAGTAAGAAAACAGAGTGATGGTCATAACGAAGATATAACTATCACCATCAGGATCCGCGATAGATCAGTGGTTAGTGATCTACAAAGGACAAGGGGTAGGGTCGATCCCAAACGACGGCGTCCGGATTCACCCAGTATCGGATTTTTTCTGGGAAAGTAAAGCGGCACGGGCGTAATACCGACCACATTAACCCAAAAATTATATGCTGAAGGTCTGTAAAATTTATGGTCACTAACACCACATTCCCTATACACCACTTGGTGTGACGGGGCACTTTACTTTTTTTTATAATCATCACCATCATGCAGCATAAAAATAAACAGGACAAATCTGAAACAAGTGCAAAGCGTCAAATACTTGGGCACAATAATAACATCAGATGGAAGATGCACCACATAAATAAAAAGCAGAATAGCTCTGGCCAAAATATCATTTCAGAAAAATGAAAACGTTTAATGCAACGAATCTATATCAACAGAAGTGAGACAGTTAGTTCATCGGTGCTATATAGAGACAGAGACAATTCTGACATATCGAAGCGAATCTTGGATAGCGAACACACAAAATATAAGATTATTAGAGACCACAGAGATGGGATTTCTCAGAAGAATGTTGAAAGTTTCCTGGACAGCTAAAAAGACCAACGAATAAATTCTCAACGAGGCAAACACAAAAAGGGAGCTCCTAAAAACATAAGAAAAAAAAACAATCATCATTTTTTCGGACACTATGAGAAGAGGAAAGTTTGAATACTTGGTTACAACTAGCAAAATACAGGAGAGGGCTGAAAATATTAGATAGCCTGGTGGCAGGAGATGGAAAACAGTCAACAACAGAATGGATGCGATGCACTGTGGATAGAAGATTCTAGAATGACATGATCGCCTACGTCAACCGGTATGGCACATGATGATGATGAACCTGGTGGTGACGGGTATAATAATAGACGACTACTCGACCTTTTCTATGAAATCATAGACAAATGAAATCATAGACAAATTCTTGACTAATTTTCTTACCTCCGCACTTGACATTTTAAAAGCCAAAGGAAAATAATTTACTTTGAAACGGCTGGTAACAGATCTAGAAGTGGAAATGTAATCGTTTTGGTACCTGCATTGGCAAATAAGAAGAATTATAAACTAGTTTGTATGGAAGCATGGAGTGAAACAAACTCGTAACGCCATAAGTGTGTTTCTTCAATGTGCCACACATTTCAAGACAAAACACATTTTAAAAGACACGTGTGTGTGCCTGGTGGTAATTGAAAAAGCAGTGTTACTAATCTTGACTGTAGTGACTCTTGTTGGGGATGCGATTTCAAAACTTGTATGATGTTGTTAACATGTATGTTCCCAAGCCCAAATATATCCTATATTACTTTTACTACCCACAATGCCAATGTGTCAATTCCTATGTATATGGTTTTTTTTTTTACATTTGTTCATATCTCACACAGTCTTAGAGATATTATTTAGCACTTGCAATCAAAACATTAATTCGTGTCTATGTTGTCCCTGGAACATATAATTTAATTACATTTATTTGAAAATAACGACTGACTGGGCACAGTGTTATTGAGAAAAAATGCTTTTATTATTTATCGCAATCCATTTTTAACAATAGAAACAACAAAAAGAATTCTTAAATGTTATGTAGAACCAGTCTTCACATATGGATGAGAATCATGGACAATAGGACAACAGACAAGAAAATCACTTGAGTCTGTAGAAATGTGGTTTTACACAAGAATGTTGAGAATACCATGGACAGAAGAATTTTTTGCCACGTAATGAGAAGGGAACAGCTGGAATATATTGTAACAACTGGGAAAATTGAGAGACGAAGAGATAGATGGAAACAAAGAGAAAAGATACCAGACGGCTTAAGAGAATGGCTTGGCAGAAGGTCAACAACAGAAATGATAAATAACAGTCCAAATCGAAAGGTGTGGAGAGACATGATCACCTACGTCAGCAGGCCCGGTACTCGATGATGATGGATGTTTTAATAAATCGGATCTCAGAAAAACATCAAAGGAAATAGCTTGTAAATGTTCTTTTATTGTTCTCTGATTTAAAAATAGCATTTTATTTTATTGATTATCAGTCTACACAGCTTGTTTTAGAAATAGACAAGTAATGTGGATGTTTATTGCAGTAACTGTGGTGTGTGCTCAAGTAGAGGCAAATCCCCAACGTCTAATTATATAAAATAGAGTAAAGTTGATAAAAACAGAATAAATAAACTTTAAATTTCGACTAGATCGCAAGAGATCCTCCATGCTTATTATCATTTCGCTCTTCTGGTATCGTCAACAATAACAACATACATAAGATCATTATCACCAAGTGCTGTCTCCGAATCAAAGGTTGGCTACACATACATAGAACGCCATTCCTCTCTGTCTCTTGCTTTTATAGAGCAGGTTTTAAAAGTCTGACTTGTCCATCTTTTGATGTTACTCGTCCATGCAAGTCTTGGTCTGCCTCTGCATATTTTACCTTGTATTTTACCTTGTATTCTACCTTGTATTTTACCTTGTATTTTCCCTTGCAAGATTACTTTTAGTAGGCTGCTATGTCTTTAAACAGGCCACACATTATTTGTCTTGGTTGAATTGTGTTTAGTTGTTCTCTTTACATTGTTAGTTGTTTTATGGCGTCATCGTTTGTGCATTATATCGTTTACAATAACAAGATGTCCACGATATGTAACATATTTGCTGGACCTAACAGGCGGTAGTATCCAGACATCTGTAACCAGTTTTTTGTTTACTGAATACTTTCTTTTAGATACAAACCCAATGATTTTTGAGTCAACTACAACGCAAATCTCCGAATCGTGGCAAACGACAACGACGGTTATGCTAAAAAAAAAACACGTATCATTTATGTAAAGCATCATGATTTAGTTATATCTAACCCTACTAGGAGTCACATCACTCCACCAGCTCAGCAAAATGATGTACATCATGTTCTGTAAAATCAAGTGTCGGTAACCCGTAAATGTATTCTGTTATTTCACAGTCGTCACTGATTTGTCCGTCCATTCCTTACTTGCCAGGTACACGCTGTTGCTGTTGCTTTGATTGTTAAAATAGCCAATTTAAGGTTTGCTATTTCCCATTAGCGACCTTATCTGTTCTCATTAAAGATAATACACGCAGGTTCTACTTTTCATGCTTCACACAAGATGTTTCCCCATCTGATGGTTCTGAATAATACTCGTATAATTTGCACGATTGATTTGATGTCTTCCCTCGAATAGTTACATTATATTTGTCAGTGCTGCCAGTAACATTTTAAAACAACACAAACTCTAAAATTAATAAATTACTCAATATCTCGATGTAAAATATATCTATTTTCATGTTATATTGAAATGTTAAAATATGGCTCTTTGAAATGCGAATTATACAATTTGTTAGCCAAAAAGATTTTAGACAAATTTCGAGATAGTGTCGCTGTTTCGCGCAACTAATGACTTAAGTGTTGCAATTCTCCCTGTTTGGTTACTTGGCCTGGAGGTATCTCTAATTATAACATTTGTCTCATGAACAATTTGCAACTAATGGTGAGAAGTAGGCGTTGCTTGAGATTTTGCCTGCCAATTGTTTCAGAGACTGGAAGTGAAAACTTAGTTCAGTTAACAATCGATTTTTCGATTCATTTCTTGGGTACCGTCTCCACATCAAAGTTTGGCTACATAGTGTGCCATATTACTCTCTCTCTCTCTCTCTCTCTCTCTCTCTCTCTCTCTTGTCTTGATGATGCACATTGCCATAGTCTCACCTATTCACCGTTGGATGTTATCTGTTAAGCTTAGTCTTGGTTTGCCTCTGCCTCGTCTGGCGAGTAGCTTTCTTTCCAAGATGACCTTTAGAAGTGCATTATGTCTCTTCACGTGTCCAATAAAATTCTGTTGTCTTTTTCTAATTGTATTAAGTTGTTCTTTTTTATTTTATTTTCAGCTCAATGTTCTTGTTTGTTTTTTGTTTTTCTTCTACAAAATTCACCCCATTTTTCTAGAGGTCCATATTTCAAAGGCTTCAATTTTCTGCTCTGTTTTCTTATTTAATGTCCATGTTTCTCCACATGCAGGAATGTTGAGTAAATATAACATTTTGCTATTAGTAGTTTCAGTTCTGATGTTATTTGCTTTGATGTGAGTATATTTTTCATACTATTAAAATTGCTTTTTGCCATTCCTATTCTTTTGATTTATTTCTCTTTTACATTTTTCATCATTTGTTATAATATGTTCACGATAGCTATATTCTTGAACTATTTCTAGATTTTTAACAATCACGCAAATGCATATATATCCTTGTAGACGTTTAATTTGTCTGGTGAACGTGTTAGACTATGCACTCGTCGTTTACCAGTCAGACTATGTACTCGTCGTTTACCAGTCAGACTATGTACTCGTCTTTTACCAGTCAGACTATGTACTCGTCGTTTACCAGTCAGACTATGTACTCGTCGTTTGCCAGTCAGACTATGTACTCGTCTTTGACCAGTCAGACTATGTACTCGTCTTTTACCAGTCAGACTATGTGACTATGTACTCGTCTTTTACCAGTCAGACTATGTACTCGTCTTTTACCAGTCAGACTATGTACTCGTCTTTTACCAGTCAGACTATGTACTCGTCTTTTACCAGTCAGACTATGTACTCGTCTTTTACCAGTCAGACTATGTACTCGTCTTTTACCAGTCAGACTATGTACTCGTCTTTTACCAGTCAGACTATGTACTCGTCTTTTACCAGTCAGACTATGTACTCGTCGTTTACCAGTCAGACTATGTACTCGTCTTTGACCAGTCAGACTATGTACTCGTCTTTTACCAGTCAGACTATGTGACTATGTACTCGTCTTTTACCAGTCAGACTATGTACTCGTCTTTTACCAGTCAGACTATGTACTCGTCTTTTACCAGTCAGACTATGTACTCGTCTTTTACCAGTCAGACTATGTACTCGTCTTTTACCAGTCAGACTATGTACTCGTCTTTTACCAGTCAGACTATGTACTCGTCTTTAACCAGTCAGACTATGTATTCGTCTTTTACCAGTCAGACTATGTACTCGTCTTTTACAAGTCAGACTATGTACGCGTCTTTTACCAGTCAGACTATGTACGCGTCTTTTACCAGTCAGACTATGTACGTGTCTTTTACCAGGCTGTTGAACATGGTTAAAAGCCCTGAGGAGATACACTATGGTGATTGTATCCAAATATTTGATGAATTTTTGATAATGCCTTCAGTTCCATGTTCTTTCATTTAAATTGAGTGTTGTTTCATCTAGCTACTGTACACTGAACATTGATGTCACGCACTACTCTGGGGCTCTTGTTCTTGACTGCTTTTTCAATGACTTTTGGCTCTTTACTTTTTACTGGCGTAATATATGTATGTGTCTAAGAGCTTATGTAATGACATTAAATAACTTAATAAGGACGTCTATATATTTTACTATATCGAATAAACATTGAGCATGTTCATACACATTTATTAATTCATTATAAGTGTTGCGTCATTATCATCTGTCTCTAAAATCTATAGCATGCATTGTTTGTTAGGATAACTATATCACGTCGATACAATTCATTTCCAGCCATAACAAATGTCATTTTATGAATACCTGGTTTGTTGAAACTAACGTTCATGTTCTCCTGGTGGTGTCATGTCAGGACGAGAAATAACCGGCGAGGAAGACGCCTGCCAGTCCCTTGGTTCATGACAGTCAACGACTCATAGCTGACTGCTTACAACAGGACCGATCAACTAGAACTGTCATGATTCTACACTCCCTCTCCGCGGTGTCCATAGCCAATCTCAACGCGGATCGAGTGGGAAAGTCAATTCGGCACTCAAAATTACCAAACTAAAGACACATGTGTTGGGCCGAAAAAAGGAATACACCACAGCTTACTGTATTTCACAATACTACTCATCTACACCAATTAAACTTTCTTTCACGATCGGACCATAAAGAGATGTCGTTGCGTGCTCACAGAAGACGATCTTCACGAAACAATCTTTCACGAATTTGTTAAGTTCTTAAGTAAACGTGTTTACTAATTTATAGCCCAACACAATAATGTAGCGAAAGTCTATGTAAACATAGCACTAAAATCGTATGAATATTCAGTATCACAACGGGCTCATTTTTTTCGTCTTTCGTTCATTAAATATAACAACGCTGATAGAAGCCATTTGGAATAAATGTAAAATTGTATGTAACATTTACACTATAAAAGGGACAAATTAAAATAAGTGAACATTTCGGCTACATTGTATATATGTAGATAAGGAAACTAAATAAACATAAGTCAAAGACATGATAGCATGGGTTTACTTAGCTCACAGTTACTGGAGAATGTAGTCGTGTAAATGAAATGAACACAAGACAGAAAATGATCAAATGGCTAGAGAGGTCACCGAAAATATCCACATGACCACTACGGTGAGGTAAAATACCCAGTGGTTCTAAATAAGGCTACAAATAAATCGAATGTGTCAAAAGATCTGAGTGAGAAGAGAACAAAGAAGACATGAAAATGGCAGACAGTAATAATAGAAATGAATGAGAGAACATCATTATTTTCTGATAGAAAAAAAAGATAAAGTTTAGTGGCCAAAGTTTACGATAAAAATTCGTACATAATAAAGCCCTCTCGGTCAGAAGATAGCAACAGAGGGATGGGTACTGGTTATGGTTAAAAGTGCAAGATATATTTTTCTCACTCGGGGTAATAAATACTTGGTTTTGCTTTTCGCGTTAGATTTATTTGGAAAGTCAGTATCCTCTCCAGTATACTCTTATTTTATTATATCCATGGAACGCTCCATCACTTGTCACAGCATTTCCCAAAATGCTCCCGTAAATTCGTTGACAATGTGGTTCCGTGCATGCCCTACTTGGCTGCATAGGTGACGATTCTAAATCTGCTATTTTACAGCGTCTCTATTATTATCTCATGACACTGTGGGGTCTCCTGTAACAATTGGAGCCAATAACATGAACTCCAGTAAATGATTCCTAATTCGTTATTATGACTTGTACACTTTTCTTTCATCATCATCATCATCGAGTGCCGTCTCCGCAACGAAGGTTGGCTACCATGGAGCGCCATTCTGCTCTGTTTCTTGCTTTGATGGTGCAGGTTGTCATAGGCTGACTTGTCCATCTTTTGATGTAACTCGTCCATGTTAGTCTTGATCTGCCTCTGCCTCTTTTACCTTGTATTTTCCTCTCCACGATTACTTTTAGTAGGCTGTTGTGTCTTTTAACATGGCCTAAAAATCGCATTTGTCTTGTTTGAACTGTGTTTAGAACTTTTCTTTCACAATCCATTTATTCTGATCAAAATGTTCGAGTTGTTGACCGCTGCATGTACGGCTCTTTTTTTCAGCTTCATAGTTTTCAGGGGAATATAGTTTAGCCATGCCACGCAAATTTACAAGTAAAAATATAACTTGATTTTGAATTTTATCCCAACCTTTCGGTTGACATGACATCGCACTAATCAAGCAGGTCATTTGTAAATCTCGAAAATATACCACATGTGACAGACGAAAGTTCATGGCTGGAGTCATTAGAAAATGCATCAGATTTATTTTGAGGTCATCAAATATAACAATTTCCACATGAAATAAATATTCTCAGAAAAAGGTGGATGTAAAACCATAAATAAGGAAAAGACTTAAACACGGTCCAACTGGACGCACCTATTTTTTAGCACAGTTTTTTTTTACACATAACAGTTTTAAGAAATGTAATGATATCTGCTGTTTGTCGTTGTTTAGTCAAGCAGAACATATTAAACTATTTAGAAAAGACTGTTCTACTCATTTACCGTTGTATGGTTTGTTCGTATCTGAAAAATCACATGACAAATGTAATGCAATGAGTAAAGAAAGACAACAAAATGTACAGTGCTAACTAAATTTCCACCGAAATATTCCTCATCGACAATAACATCAAAATCTACTGACTTATTATAGTACATGTATATCCAAATATACACATAGTTATATTAATTTCAATCATTTTAAATCACAAACAACATATCTATTACCATTCACTGTGATAGGGTGTTAACAGTTGAAAACAAATAAATTCAGAAATGTGTTTCATCTATCGCTAAACTGAATACATTCTTCGATCATAAAATTGAAAATCCAATTTAATTGAAATCATACTCTTAGAGAGAGAGATTCGATAGGAACTCATCAATTTAACACACAAATAACATCTAAAACTTTAGAAATCTTACGCTATGTGAATAGGTAAAGAAACCATATAAAATGTACACACAGCATCATCATCATTCAGTGTCGTCTCCGCATCGAAGTTTGGCTACCTTGGAGGGCCATTGTCTCTTGCTTTGATGGTGCAGATTGTCATAGGTTGACTTGTCCATCTTTTGATGTTACTCAGTCATGATAGTCTTGGTGTGCATCTGCCTCTTTTATCTTGTATTTTCCCTTCCAATATTACTTTTATTAGGCTATTGTGTCTTTTAACATGCCCCAAAAATTGCATTTGTCTTGTTCTAATTGAATCTCTTTTCATTTTAGATGTTTTAAGACTTCATCGTTTGTTTTCTTTTCTTTCAATCCAATTCTACCTATTCTTCTATAAATCCACGTTTCAAATGCTTCAATTGTCTGTTCTGTTTTCTTGACTAATGTCCATGCTTCTGCACCATATAGGAATATTGAGAAGATGTAACATTTTGCTATTCTTAGTTTTAGCCCTGGTGTTATTTGTTTTGATGTTAGTATATTTTTCATAGCATTAAAATTACTTTTTGTCATACCTATTCTTTTGTTTATTTCAGTTATACATTTTCCATCACCGGTTATAGTATGTCCCAGGTAGTTGTAGCTCTGAACTGTCTCCAGATGTATTCCTTCAACTTTGATATTTATTTGTAGGTCTTGAGAATTTTTTTTTGTTTATGACCATAGTTTTAGTCTTTTTGATATTCATATCTAGTCCATATTTTTTGCTTGTCATGTTTATTACATTAAGTAATTGTTGTAGATCTTTAGGATTTTCTGTTAGTGGTACAGAATCATCAGCATTTCATAGGTTATTGATTATCTTTCCATTATTGTTTAGGTCTGGCATCTCCGCGATGCTTTTAAAGATTAGCTCAGTGAACAAGCTTGGTGATATGATGCATCCTTATCTTACTCCTCTTTTTATACCAGTGAGTGTAAAGTTCTCCTTGTTATCATATTAGCCGAATGTCTGTATCGTCCAGATTTACTTCTAGAACTAGCTAGCGGAAATGACCATGATGTGATTTTTTAAATACGGATTTATCTAAACAATTGCTATTTTTAATGGAACAAACAGGCCGGCCACTGCCGACCGAGTATCCATAACATAATGGTTATTGAAGGCCCCGGTATCACTGAAAACGAATTAAAATTCATAATTACTCAACCGCCCGTGCCAGTGGAATCATCCAAATTAATATCTCATCTCCCAAACAAAGAAAGGCAGCTGCAGCCCCCATCATAGCAGTCTCATCACACGCCAAAAAAAGGCAAAACCGCACAGAAAGTGAACACAGCCATGTGTTACCCGTCATAGATGGTGGCCACCGGCAACCGCCTCTGGCCGCATGTCAAGTAATTGTTATATATATCAACCAACAGGAGCCATCAACGTCGACAAATTTAATTCTAGAATAATCGTAAAGTGTTGCCATAGAAGAAGTACGCATATTTCAGTGTACACAGATACAGTTGTATCCAAAGTGGGAATTGTTATATAATGAAAATCACCTTTGAAGACGCTCTTATAGCGCAATGATGTTACTGTTCTCATTACCAGATACGTCCATGTGACAATGTAAACAATAATTAGGCAACAAAAATAGGGTTTCAGTTTTCCAGATAAAGCAAGACTAAACAAACCAACACGACAAGTTATAAATATAATCTTCATAGAAAGGCATACAGAAACGAAATCAACTTTATAAATTTTATCTTGGAAAATAGAAAAAAAACTATCAAAAGCAAAAACTCTAATTATTGTGGACGTGATGTATGACTGTGCAAGTACATAGAAAGAAATCAAATTTCAAATTGTAACCTGTGACACGGTAACGATCGGGTCAAGAAATAAGCTTAGAGAAGGGTCTGGTTCTTGTCTTAAAATATTTAGATAGAAGCAGCGTACCAAGAGAGAAAAGTAAAAAAGTAAAGTGCCCCGTCACGTCAAGTGGCGTAAAGAGAAAATGGTGTTAGTGACCATAATTTGTATAGACCTTCGGTACATTATTTTTGGGGTAATGTGGTCGGTATTACGCCCGTGCCGCTTTACTTTCCCAGAAAAAATCTGGTACCCATTTAAGGCTGGGTGAACCCGGAAGCCGTCGGTTGGGATCGAACCCTACCTCTTGTCCTTTGTAGTCCAGTTCACTAACCACTGAGCTATTGCGGCCCAAGAAGATGAAGAGAAGTTACCTCCTCATGATTGAAAAAAATACAATCGAAAGTGGCGAACATACTACAGCTATTACCGGATGTCTTCGGAGCCAATATAGACAGGAAGGGTCAGGGTGACTGCCAGAGGGGTACCAGCATCTCAACATGCTCATGGAAACGAAATCACACATGTCTGCACATTTCACCAATAAGCTTTAAAATATTTTTCTATCGTTTTATTAAAAGATATATATTGTAACCAAAAAAATTAAATGTGAATATGTGTATGTTAAATGTTTATGAGTTAAGAAAGAGGTCCACTCCACAACCAAATAATAACAGTCTATAACTAATACGAATCGTATGTCGGCTTTTGCAGACGATCAGGTGTGTCATGTTGCTTGAAGCACAGGTGGAAATCTTCATAATCTCTAAATTATTATTACGGAAGATAATCTGGTTAGTCTCGGGAATTTCGTTACCATACCTCCTGGCGTATGTGACCATGCCCCACCATAATATTTTCATCTCTACAGTTGATTATCGCTTCTGTTGTTGATCTCCTATCAAACCATCCCTCAAACAAAATTGCAAATTCCCTCTATGTTCTCGTCTATCTTTCTTTCTTCCTCTATGGCTCTATTTGTTCCATTCTCATTAAATGGCCAAGAATGATAACTATTTCTTTCTAAAGTTGAACGTTAGTTCTCTTTTTGCTTTGTCTATTTTAGAACACCATAGTTTCTCTTTTTGCTTTGTCTATTTTAGAACACCATAGTTTCTCTTTTTGCTTTGTCTATTTTAGAACACCATAGTTTCTCTTTTTGCTTTGTCTATTTTAGAACACCACAGTTTCTCTTTTTGCTTTGTCTATTTTAGAACACCACAGTTTCTCTTTTTGCTTTGTCTATTTTAGAACACCACAGTTTCTCTTTTTGCTTTGTCTATTTTAGAACACCATTGTTTCTCTTTTTACATCCCATTGTAATCTGAACAAAATGTGATCAAAGTAGACTTCGAGTCTGTCACCTCCAACGATTGTCTTGTCTCATGTCGTATTGGTCAGGATCTATATCCATACAAGACGAATGGCTCCACACAACACCGATTAACTCCTTTTATTATTTCCGTTGACGAAATGCATTGATAAATATATTTCTCATTCTGTAGAATTCCGCCTTTTTCTGAGCTATTACGCACCACACTTCCGTTAGGCATCTATTATTCGAAGTTAACATTGCTCCCGGATATTTAAATTCATTTACCTGTTTTAAAACGTTTTCACTTACTTTAAATGTGCATTTAGGAGATGCGTTTTTCTTTCTTGTAACCGCCACCCAATGTTTTTTAGCTGTTGAGGTTAAAGCCTTTATTTTTACTTATCTCAATCAGGCAATTCATTTTATTTAACTAAATGTCAATCTTTGCAATTAAGACGGTGCCATCATACGACCGATTGTTTATATTTTGACACTGATATACAGAGGAAATCATTTTATGGATCATAGCATTACCTCAATGTAACTATTAACTAAATCTAGCGATAGCACATACTCATACTTAACGTCTTGTTTTGTTTCTTGATATATTCTCAACTGATTTTCACTTCTTTTGGCTTTTTTGTTGTCAGTACATTTTCTTTCTTATCCTTAGATATTTACCGTCAACCTACTTGTTTTCTAACAATTTTATTTTTTTTTATATGCTTTACTTTACAAATTGCGTTGGTGGAAGTTTATAAGTATAGATCTATTTTCACTTCTATGGCTCTTTATTCTAACGATCTTATACACATGGCGCTGTTCATACCTCTACCTTAAAATATCCGCACCGTTCTACACTCATTTCTGATTTCTTTTTGTTTTTCATTCTTCACATATTTCTTAGTAATATTTTAGTCAAATAAGAATCATGTTACTCTTAAGACTTGCTGTACAGTGAACCTCACATTCACACTCCGTTGCAGCAGGTTTCTCAAGCAGATACAGACACGTATTACAAACTAAGCAATTGCAAGAAATGACCATGTGATTGTTAATCAAGGAGTACCACAATCAACTCAAAACAAACGAAGAAGAATAAAGAAAAAAAATTACCATGCCTGATTTGATCAGATCTAATAATGCATAATAGTTTTTGAACAATATTAGTACAGTAAATGTATCTGGATAATGGGTAATAGTGAGAAGAAGAGAGCTTAGGAGGTAAGAAAGAGGATCGCTAAGCTTTTAGAAAATGAATAGGCTTATGTGTAGTCGACGGGGATTAAGGTCGGCATCTATATCCATAGAGGTGCCAGAAAAATTACGCATAGAAAGTAAATTTAACCGAGGGCGGAAATTAAAAATTAAAAACAGAAATTATCATTAAAACCAGATATTAATACACGTTTCTAGCCGCATGTTAATCACTAATGAACTCTATTTTATTACATATTAAAAAATGAACTATCTGCTACATTAGGCAAGTGTTAGTTCACATTTTCAAATGCTCGTTGAGTAAGGCACTCCATCAAAACATTTTCTCTATTGTTATATCCTCTGTGGAGTATTTCCTCTTGTTTATTATCTGCGTAAGTAAAAGTTCACTCCACGCCTTGCTAGCCGTAAGGGGAATATGGTGTTAGCGACCATATTTTTCTTTAGCAACGGCACATTTTTTGGTTAAGTCTCACTTCAGGCCGCCTTTATTTCCCAGATCTGGTACCCATTTTTAGAGGCTGGGAGAACACCAGAGCCTTCGGTCCGAGAAAAAAAATCCGCTTGTGTAAATAAGATCATTTGATTACATTGTTAACTAATCATCAAAATAATGTAACCCGAGTCTGCGACGGTGCGACATATAGGATGCGACGCATGTAGGATGCGTCACAAAAACAATAACCCAGCTATGACTCCACGTATGGAAATGGCTACGGCTTAAGTTGTTTGACATCGGCGCTAGCAGCAGGACAAAGTGAACAAAGTGCACATGAACAATGTTCACATGAACAAAGTGCATAAAAATGCTGCTCATCCCACTCAGTAGAAACGTATGTGGAAAAGTGATCATCTCTACTCTTGTGTTAATCATTGCCGTCGGCAGATTGTTTTTCTATCATTTTTTTTATTGGGAAAGTTCTTATCAATCCTGTTGTTTTATCTTTTAAAGAATTGATTCCCAACATGTTGTTTACCACTTAACGATATCACTTGTTATTGTTAAAGACAATAATAAAAGTTCTTCAAATTCAAACTCAAACTTGGCAAGCTCAACATATCTTTGGCGATCTTTTATTGACGTGTGTTCTAGAATATGCAAACACAAAATTGTTACACAACCTTTTCAGTTTTGTTTATGGCATTTTAAAATAACTCAAAATAACTAAATTGTTCAAAACTCGACGTGAAATATGAGTGTTTTTAAATATTACATTGAAATACTAAATCATCGCGGAAGTATTCCAATAGCAAGAAACGTTTATTGCAGTCAGATGATGGAATCTTGACACTTTTTTTCTAGAAAGATTCCGGTGTTGAAATTGGTCTTTGACGTTTAACTGAACTGTAATTTTCTAAATCACAAAAATTGTTTTATTCACGCTATGACTAGACACCAGCTCTCACAGCTCTGGAGATGAAGTGGCCGTGACCTTTTATCTTGACAAAATTATTTGAGTATGAAAATGTAGGACCCGTAACGGTCGCCCATTTCACACGCAGACAATTGACCATTAATATTAGGTATAGATCTTCGTAGTCGTTTATACGCCATATGAATGTACTAAAATAAAGTATCTATGAATAATTTATAGTGTAAACAATATAGCAACATATGTTCTAGTTTATGACATATCAAGTTGAGCATGTTCGTGAATATTTTTTTGACTCGCTGTGACCGTCCGAGAACCGGTATTTTCGACGCTGTATGAATGTAGACACTACAGAAATTAGAAGCAGAAGAGGATAATCAAAGACAGAATTCTAACGAAGGAAAAACATCCTATGTAATAAACCATTGTCAATTAATGTTAGAAAAAGTTTTCTAAAGCGCTATATCGAACCCTCTCTACTATATAGAAGTGAGTTATGGGCGATAAACAAGACGACACAAAGAACATAAGAGGTGGCTGCTGCGGTTTATCATTTCTGATTTGGTTTATCAGAAGAATGCTACGAATTCCATGGATAGCTATAATTGCAAACGAAGAATGTTTAAAACGAGCTGGAGAAATCATAAATATCAAAGTCACAAGGATGAGGCAATCTACATTTATTGGGCATGTCAAGCGAAAAACAGGCTATGATAATATTACTACAACAGGCAAAATGAATTAAAATAAATGCAGAGAAAAAGCAAAAGAAATGATATTGAGCTTATCCAAATAGTCATAATAAAGATCACCGACTGAAATTATATGTATGAAGGACCAAGAGATGGGGGGGAGAGATGATCGCTACGCAAACCGGTATATCTCAATCTCACTATTATATTAAATAATGTGAACGAATTTTACTAAACTGGTGATGTATTAAAAATGGCTGTTTATTATTTGTCTTATATAATAAAGTATATTACTACACTAGGAGCTCCAAATTAGATTTGAAATTGTTTGCGCAAGTAGAGACAATCTCGCAAACTGAAAAGAAAATAAAAATCGATCAATTCGAAAGCATATGCTGCCTAAAAATCCTAAAGATACTTTAGATAATAAAAACGAGCAATGAAAATATATTAAAAGATTTAAACATTAAAAGGAACTGGCTTATAAATACCATTCTACGTAGGAAATTAAAATACTATAGCCACGTCAAAGGGCACAGACGTGTGGAAAAAACAATAGTGGAAGAGCTTTGTTTTTAGGTTCACAGGGCCTCTTTATAAGTGGAAGAGCTTTGTTTTTAGGTTCACATGGGCCTCTTTATAAATGGAAGAGCTTTGTTTTTAGGTTCACATGGGCCTCTTTATAAATGAAGATCTTGCATAGAATAAGTGTACTAAACCCTGCTTGGTTTTGATCGTTTACCAACGTTAGTTATATACTGGTTGCTGAAAAGCAGACAAGCAACCGACACCATAGAGCAAGGAAAGCACTCGTAAAGATGGCAGAACTAATTTGGTGAATCAAATTTGGAAACTTGTAAAATAAAAATGTACTTATTCGATTTTGTTAACCTTCTACATTCAATTGTTGTCACTTAACTTTACGCCTTACTCAATGTGTCATATATCCTACCTCACCACCGTTATCAATTTTATCTTATCTCACCCCTCTTTTTCACCGTTACATGTCTTATCTATTTCTCTATCCCACCAAATCACTACATACAAATATTCTCATAACAGTGTATTTAATCACATGATTATTTGTGACACTTTCATGTCGCAGTCTAGGGAGCCGCGATAGCTCAGTGGTTAGTGAACTGGACTACCACGGACAAGGGGTAGGGTTCGATCCCAACCGACGGCTTCCGGGTTCACCCAGCCTTAAATGGGTACCGGATTTTTTCTGGGAAAGTAAAGCAGCACGGGCGTAATACTGACCACATTACCCCAAAAATCATGTCCTGAAGGTCTGTAAAATATAGGGTCACTAACACCATATTTCCCTATACACCACTTGGCGTGACGGGGGTACTTTACTTTACATGTCGCAGTCTGAAATTATATTTTTATACAGAGCTCTAACACAATTTAACATCACAACTACTTCTCTATAATATCTTGCTAACTTGATCTTGACTTCCGGGGTTACCTGGAACCATTTTCACAGATCTTCTACCATCTCAAGTCTTTCCTGACAACTACTGAAGCTTAAATGTCTCGCTGTCTCCCCAAACCTACTCGTCTTTGTCCCAGTAAGTAGCCTACTCGACCCTCGAAATTCACACTTTACCCGTGACCTTTTGGAGCATATGTTCACCCATTCTCTTTCTCTCCCTCAAGTAAGACCAGTTTCAAATATGTTTTACCTATTGTCTTTCCTAACTCCATGATCTTCTGAAAAAATGAGGAAGATACTATGCAATCCATTTTTGACAATGGAAACAAGAAAAAGAGTTCTTAACTGTTATGTAGAGAAAGTCTCAATATATGGATGTGAATCATAACAGACAAGAAAATCACTGCAGTCTGTAGAAACGTCGTTTTACAGAAGAATGTTGAGAATACCATGGGCAGCTAAGTAGAGTAATGAAAATATTCTGAAAGAGGTCAAAGCAAAAATAGAGCTAATTTCCAATATTAGGAAGAAACAATCATCATTTTTTGGCCATGTAATGAGAAGAGAACAACTGGAATATATTGTAACAACTGGAAAAATTGAGGGACGAAGAGATAGAGAGAAGCAAAGAGAAAAAATACCAGACAGCTTAAGAGAATGGCTTGGCAGAAGGTCATCAACAGAAATGATAAATAACTGTCGAGATTGAAAGTTGTGGAGAGACATGATCACCAATGCCAGCAGGCCCGGTACTTGATGATGCTGATGATGAATTCCATGATAATTCTCCTCATTGACGTCTCCCCTTCTTTCCATATGAGATAACCCCCCCCCCCCTTTTCCCCCTATATCATTTCTCGTTAACATATATACCCCGATGTTCTTTAGAACATTGCAATATCTAATAAATTACTCAAACTTACTACCACTCCTATATAATACTCTCTATAATGGATATGTACCCTCATGTACTCTCTCTCTCTCTCTCTCTCTCTCCTCCATCCCGTATTCGCGGTTAACGTAGCTTCATATACTCCCACCCTCTCCATACTACATATGCCTCTTCACTTTCAACTCAAGAAAAAAAAAACTACAATAGCACACAAAAAACTAATATCTGAAATTATCACTTTCATCCATCTACAATGTGTTTCTTTGACACATTACATGAATTTAATCCTCTTTCCACTGTACTTTCTATGAACAAAAAACAAGTGCATTATTGTCATACATGAAGACTGTACCTCTTGAATACATAGAACTTATTACACAATCAAATCAGTGCAAAAATGATCTCTCTATACAATCTTCATTGTTATAATTCATACTCCTACTCACACTCATATGTATATATATATATATATAATTCCTTGTTGGTAAAGGGACACATGTTCCACATCAGGTAGAACAGAGTTTACAGTGTTTTGCCCCACATAAGTAGTGCAGGTAACTGTGAACCCAAGGGAAAAGTGCACGCACATGCACCGAAAGACAATAGATTTGGCACCGACTTTGCACGAAACATGCACCGAAAAAAAAAAATTTTTTTTTCGAATTCGCTATTTTTTTCGAACTTCATTATTTTTTTTGGAAAAAAAATTTTTTATTTTTTTTGGGGTTCATCAGTTTGTCGAAACGGTCAACTGTGTCTGAGAGATTAACGCAGGTAAATTCAAAAGAGACTCGGTGCTAATCGTCCGGTGATCCCCTCTCGCGGTGTGGCGTGACGGTCGTGCGGCTCTCGCTGTGTGTTAGATGAAAATATTTGTGAAAGAGTATTTTAAAAGAGTATATTTGTGAACGTAAAAAAACTCAGAATTATTAAAAAATAAAAAAAATAAATAAAAACAATAAAAAGCCTCCCTTCAGGATTCGAACACGGGTCTACTACGTGACAGGGCGACGTGTAAAAACAAATGCTGACAAGCAATTATTAGTATCGTTAGAGTCATGTACCAGATTATAGCGATTTCTCTCTATTGCATATCCAAGCTAACTCAAGTCAAATAAAAATCATCATCATCATGTGCCTCAACACTATCCCTTCATGGCCCTTCCTATCATCATCATGTGCCACCCTCACCCTCTCTCTCTCTCTCTATCGCATATCCAAGCTAACTCAAGTCAAATAAAAATCATCACCAAGCCACACAAATTGACACATCATCATCATGTGCCACCCTCAACACTATCATCATCATGTGCCACCCTCAACATCCCCCTTCCTATCATCATCATGTGCCACCCTCAACACTATCATCATCATCATCCACCCTCATCATCATCACCCCTTCCTATCATCATCATGTGCCACCCTCAACACTATCATCATGTACCACCCTCAACACTATCATCATGTACCACCCTCAACACTATCATCATGTGCCACCCTCAAAATTCTCTCTCTCTCTCTCTCTCTCTCTCTCTCTTCTCTCTCTCTCTCTCTCTCTCTCTCTCTCTCTGTCTCTCTCACATTCATGATAAACCAAAACAAAATAGGCTCATATTAAAAAAGTCGACATAAAACCGTAAAATATTCCACTACAACACAGACCGCTAGACTGAACAGTACTATGAAAATAAACGTCCGTGAATCAAGCGCGCTTATAACACGAAGTCTCACATCCGACTAGTTTAAATATAATCTGGTAAATAAAAGTTAGGAGGCAAGGGCAGAAACTTAGGAGGTAAGGGCAGAAACCAAAGAGGCAAGGTCAGAAAACAAGGAGGGAAGGTCAGAAATCTAAGAGGCAAGGGCAGAAACCTAGGAGACAAGGGCAGAAACCTAGGAGGCGAGGGCAGAAACCAAAGAGGCAAGGTCAGAAACCAAGGAGGGAAGGTCAGAATACTAGGAAGCAAAGGTTGAAAACAAGGAGGGAAGGTCAGAAACCTAGGAGACATGGACAGAAAACTAGGAAGCAAAGGCTGAAAACAAGGAGGGGAGGTCAGAAATCTAGGAAGCTGTGTTAGAAAACAATGAGGGAAGGTCAGAAACCTAGGAGGCATGGTCAGAAATCTAGGAAGTTGTGTTAGAAAACAAGGAGGGAAGGTCAGAAACCTAGGAGGCATGGTCAGAAATCTAGGAAGCTGTGTTAGAAAACAAGGAGGCGAGGGCAGAAACCAAAGAGGCAAGGTCAGAAACCTAGGAGGCAAGGTCAGAAACCTAGGAGGCGAGGTCAGAAACCTAGGAGGCAAGGGCAGAAAACTACGAAGCAAAGGCTGAAAACAAGGAGGGGAGGTCAGAAATCTAAGAGGGAAGGTCAGAAATCTAGGAGGCAAGGTCAGAAACCTAGGAGGCAAGGTCAGAAACCTAGGAGGCGAGGTCAGAAACCTAGGAGGCAATGGCAGAAAACTAGGAAGCAAAGGCTGAAAACAAGGATGGAAGGTCAGAAATCTAGGAAGCTGTGTTAGAAAACAAGGAGGGAAGGTCAGAAAGGACATGCTCACCTATCGGAACTTTTGTCCCTCATATGCTATTTCAAAAGTTGTCTTCGTCAATTTAGGAAAGGTCAGAAACCTAGGAGGCAAGGGCAGAAACCTAGGAGACATGGACAGAAAACTAGGAAGCAAACGCTGAAAACAAGGAGGGGAGGTCAGAAATCTAAGAGGCAAGGTGAGAAAACAAGGAGGGAAGGTCAGAAACCTAGGAGGCATGGTCAGAAATCTAGGAAGCTGTGTTAGAAAACAAGGAGGGAAGGTCAGAAACCTAGGAGGCATGGTCAGAAAACTAGAAAGCAAAGGTTGAAAACAAGGAGGGGAGGTCAGAAATCTAAGAGGCAAGGTGAGAAAACAAGGAGGGAAGGTCAGAAACCTAGGAGGCATGGTCAGAAATCTAGGAAGCTGTGTTAGAAAATAAGGAGGCATGGTCAGAAATCTAGGAAGTTGTGTTAGAAAACAAGGAGGGAAGGTCAGAAACCTAGGAGGCATGGTCAGAAATCTAGGAAGCTGTGTTAGAAAACAAGGAGGCGAGGGCAGAAACCAAAGAGGCAAGGTCAGAAACCTAGGAGGCAAGGTCAGAAACCTAGGAGGCGAGGTCAGAAACCTAAGAGGCAAGGGCAGAAAACTAGGAAGCAAAGGCTGAAAACAAGGAGGGGAGGTCAGAAATCTAAGAGGGAAGGTCAGAAATCTAGGAGGCAAGGTCAGAAACCTAGGAGGCAAGGTCAGAAACCTAGGAGGCGAGGTCAGAAACCTAGGAGGCAAGGGCAGAAAACTAGGAAGCAAAGGCTGAAAACAAGGATGGAAGGTCAGAAATCTAGGAAGCTGTGTTAGAAAACAAGGAGGGAAGGTCAGAAAGGACATGCTCACCTATCGGAACTTTTGTCCCTCATATGCTATTTCAAAAGTTGTCTTCGTCAATTTAGGGAAGGTCAGAAACCTAGGAGGCAAGGGCAGAAACCTAGGAGACATGGACAGAAAACTAGGAAGCAAAGGCTGAAAACAAGGAGGGGAGGTCAGAAATCTAAGAGGCAAGGTGAGAAAACAAGGAGGGAAGGTCAGAAACCTAGGAGGCATGGTCAGAAATCTAGGAAGCTGTGTTAGAAAACAAGGAGGGAAGGTCAGAAACCTAGGAGGCATGGTCAGAAAACTAGGAAGCAAAGGCTGAAAACAAGGAGGGGAGGTCAGAAATCTAAGAGGCAAGGTGAGAAAACAAGGAGGGAAGGTCAGAAACCTAGGAGGCATGGTCAGAAATCTAGGAAGCTGTGTTAGAAAACAAGGAGGCATGGTCAGAAATCTAGGAAGTTGTGTTAGAAAACAAGGAGGGAAGGTCAGAAACCTAGGAGGCATGGTCAGAAAACTAGGAAGCAAAGGCTGAAAACAAGGAGGGGAGGTCAGAAATCTAAGAGGCAAGGTGAGAAAACAAGGAGGGAAGGTCAGAAACCTAGGAGGCATGGTCAGAAATCTAGGAAGCTGTGTTAGAAAACAAGGAGGCATGGTCAGAAATCTAGGAAGTTGTGTTAGAAAACAAGGAGGGAAGGTCAGAAACCTAGGAGGCATGGTCAGAAATCTAGGAAGCTGTGTTAGAAAACAAGGAGGCGAGGGCAGAAACCAAAGAGGCAAGGTCAGACATTTTCATTATTTGGAGTCTTTGTATTACCTTCTTAGTGAGATTCTCTACGTGTTTCTTCAAAAAGCTACTCTCATTCTCATACTAGTTAGACACATCGAACCGTTCGTTATTTCTAAAGCCAAAAAAAAAAAAAGTTTGGCCAAATCACTAACAATTTACCCACAGAACAAAATAAATATAGACTCATATTAAAAAAGTCGACCTCAAAACCATAAAAATCTACTCCCACACTCATCTAAATGTTACACCAAAACCGCACGAGATTTGCACCGTGCAAAAACTGGTGCATTGATTTCGTTCAAAGTCCATAGTTAGAGGCTTTCCCGAAATACATTTCCCGTCGACCGTCAGGTTCATATAAATCAGACCAAAGTGTTGAAAATTGAACGGGTTAGCTGTGTAAACACCATTAAAAGCACTGGCCGTAATCAGACCTATCACTATACGGGTCGGTGTTTGAGGTCACGCTAAATTACGGAGAGGATGCGAAAACGGGATACTTGACGGTCGCTCTGTTCTACAAAGACACAGCTGGCTACCATGACGATTTGAAAGAAAATGAGGGTTTTAAAACACGGCGCGATTTGACTTCGGGTAGTAAAGAGGTTGAAATGATGGGTCGTTTGCACTCTGATGTCTTTGTGCAGGATCGTTACATGTTAAACAGAGTCGATGTGAAGATAAAACTCACGCCCTCGAAGGATGTGTTCAGCCTCGCGGCTCACGATAGCTCTGTGGGTTATAAGAGTGTTATCACCTACGCCGCGCTCGTGGTCAGGAAAGCTAAGCTAAACCCCGCGATTTCTCTGGCCCACGAAAAGGCTCTCTTAAGCGGGAATGCGCGGTACCCGATCAAGAGGGTTACCATCAAGACATTTTCCATCGCTAGCGGGATGTTCTCCCACAGTCAAGACAATTTATTTTTGTCTCAAACACCGACCCGTATAGTGATAGGTCTGATTACGGCCAGTGCTTTTAATGGTGTTTACACAGCTAACCCGTTCAATTTTCTAACACTTTGGTCTGATTTATATGAACCTGACGGTCGACGGGAAATGTATTTCGGGAAAGCCTCTAACTATGGACTTTGAACGAAATCAATGCACCAGTTTTTGCACGGTGCAAATCTCGTGCGGTTTTGGTGTAACTTTTAGATGAGTGTGGGAGTAGATTTTTATGGTTTTGAGGTCGACTTTTTTAATATGAGTCTATATTTATTTTGTTCTGTGGGTAAATTGTTAGTGATTTGGCCAAACTTTTTTTTTTTTTGGCTTTAGAAATAACGAACGGTTCGATGTGTCTAACTAGTATGAGAATGAGAGTAGCTTTTTGAAGAAACACGTAGAGAATCTCACTAAGAAGGTAATACAAAGACTCCAAATAATGAAAATGTCTGACCTTGCCTCTTTGGTTTCTGCCCTCGCCTCCTTGTTTTCTAACACAACTTCCTAGATTTCTGACCATGCCTCCTAGGTTTCTGACCTTCCCTCCTTGTTTTCTAACACAGCTTCCTAGATTTCTGACCATGCCTCCTAGGTTTCTGACCTTCCCTCCTTGTTTTCTCACCTTGCCTCTTAGATTTCTGACCTCCCCTACTTGTTTTCAGCCTTTGCTTCCTAGTTTTCTGACCATGCCTCCTAGGTTTCTGACCTTCCCTCCTTGTTTTCTCACCTTGCCTCTTAGATTTCTGACCTCCCCTACTTGTTTTCAGCCTTTGCTTCCTAGTTTTCTGACCATGCCTCCTAGGTTTCTGACCTTCCCTCCTTGTTTTCTCACCTTGCCTCTTAGATTTCTGACCTCCCCTCCTTGTTTTCAGCCTTTGCTTCCTAGTTTTCTGTCCATGTCTCCTAGGTTTCTGCCCTTGCCTCCTAGGTTTCTGACCTTCCCTAAATTGACGAAGACAACTTTTGAAATAGCATATGAGGGACAAAAGTTCCGATAGGTGAGCATGTCCTTTCTGACCTTCCCTCCTTGTTTTCTAACACAGCTTCCTAGATTTCTGACCTTCCATCCTTGTTTTCAGCCTTTGCTTCCTAGTTTTCTGCCCTTGCCTCCTAGGTTTCTGACCTCGCCTCCTAGGTTTCTGACCTTGCCTCCTAGATTTCTGACCTTCCCTCTTAGATTTCTGACCTCCCCTCCTTGTTTTCAGCCTTTGCTTCCTAGTTTTCTGCCCTTGCCTCCTAGGTTTCTGACCTCGCCTCCTAGGTTTCTGACCTTGCCTCCTAGGTTTCTGACCTTGCCTCTTTGGTTTCTTCGCCTCTTGTTTTCTAACACAGCTTCCTAGATTTCTGACCATGCCTCCTAGGTTCTGACCTTCCCTCCTTGTTTTCTAACACAGCTTCCTAGATTTCTGACCATGCCTCCTAGGTTTCTGACCTTCCCTCCTTGTTTCTCACCTTGCCTCTTAGATTTCTGACCTCCCTCCTTGTTTTCAGCCTTTGCTTCCTAGTTTTCTGACCATGCCTCTTAGGTTTCTGACTCTTTTTCTAACACAGCTTCCTAGATTTCTGACCATGCCTCCTAGGTTTCTGACCTTCCCTCCTTGTTTTCTCACCTTGCCTCTTAGATTTCTGACCTCCCCTCCTTGTTTTCAGCCTTTGCTTCCTAGTTTTCTGTCCATGTCTCCTAGGTTTCTGCCCTTGCCTCCTAGGTTTCTGACCTTCCCTAAATTGACGAAGACAACTTTTGAAATAGCATATGAGGGACAAAAGTTCCGATAGGTGAGCATGTCCTTTCTGACCTTCCCTCCTTGTTTTCTAACACAGCTTCCTAGATTTCTGACCTTCCATCCTTGTTTTCAGCCTTTGCTTCCTAGTTTTCTGCCCTTGCCTCCTAGGTTTCTGACCTCGCCTCCTAGGTTTCTGACCTTGCCTCCTAGGTTTCTGACCTTGCCTCCTAGATTTCTGACCTTCCCTCTTAGATTTCTGACCTCCCCTCCTTGTTTTCAGCCTTTGCTTCCTAGTTTTCTGCCCTTGCCTCCTAGGTTTCTGACCTCGCCTCCTAGGTTTCTGACCTTGCCTCCTAGGTTTCTGACCTTGCCTCTTTGGTTTCTGCCCTCGCCTCCTTGTTTTCTAACACAGCTTCCTAGATTTCTGACCATGCCTCCTAGGTTTCTGACCTTCCCTCCTTGTTTTCTAACACAACTTCCTAGATTTCTGACCATGCCTCCTTGTTTTCTAACACAGCTTCCTAGATTTCTGACCATGCCTCCTAGGTTTCTGACCTTCCCTCCTTGTTTTCTCACCTTGCCTCTTAGATTTCTGACCTCCCCTCCTTGTTTTCAGCCTTTGCTTCCTAGTTTTCTGACCATGCCTCCTAGGTTTCTGACCTTCCCTCCTTGTTTTCTAACACAGCTTCCTAGATTTCTGACCATGCCTCCTAGGTTTCTGACCATGCCTCCTAGGTTTCTGACCTTCCCTCCTTGTTTTCTCACCTTGCCTCTTAGATTTCTGACCTCCCCTCCTTGTTTTCAGCCTTTGCTTCCTAGTTTTCTGTCCATGTCTCCTAGGTTTCTGCCCTTGCCTCCTAGGTTTCTGACCTTCCCTAAATTGACGAAGACAACTTTTGAAATAGCATATGAGGGACAAAAGTTCCGATAGGTGAGCATGTCCTTTCTGACCTTCCCTCCTTGTTTTCTAACACAGCTTCCTAGATTTCTGACCTTCCATCCTTGTTTTCAGCCTTTGCTTCCTAGTTTTCTTCCCTTGCCTCCTAGGTTTCTGACCTCGCCTCCTAGGTTTCTGACCTTGCCTCCTAGGTTTCTGACCTTGCCTCCTAGATTTCTGACCTTCCCTCTTAGATTTCTGACCTCCCCTCCTTGTTTTCAGCCTTTGCTTCCTAGTTTTCTGCCCTTGCCTCCTAGGTTTCTGACCTCGCCTCCTAGGTTTCTGACCTTGCCTCCTAGGTTTCTGACCTTGCCTCTTTGGTTTCTGCCCTCGCCTCCTTGTTTTCTAACACAGCTTCCTAGATTTCTGACCATGCCTCCTAGGTTTCTGACCTTCCCTCCTTGTTTTCTAACACAACTTCCTAGATTTCTGACCAATCCTCCTTGTTTTCTAACAAAGCTTCCTAGATTTCTGACCATGCCTCCTAGGTTTCTGACCTTCCCTCCTTGTTTTCTCACCTTGCCTCTTAGATTTCTGACCTCCCCTCCTTGTTTTCAGCCTTTGCTTCCTAGTTTTCTGACCATGCCTCCTAGGTTTCTGACCTTCCCTCCTTGTTTTCTAACACAGCTTCCTAGATTTCTGACCATGCCTCCTAGGTTTCTGACCATGCCTCCTAGGTTTCTGACCTTCCCTCCTTGTTTTCTCACCTTGCCTCTTAGATTTCTGACCTCCCCTCCTTGTTTTCAGCCTTTGCTTCCTAGTTTTCTGTCCATGTCTCCTAGGTTTCTGCCCTTGCCTCCTAGGTTTCTGACCTTCCCTAAATTGACGAAGACAACTTTTGAAATAGCATATGAGGGACAAAAGTTCCGATAGGTGAGCATGTCCTTTCTGACCTCCCCTCCTTGTTTTCTAACACAGCTTCCTAGATTTCTGACCTTCCATCCTTGTTTTCAGCCTTTGCTTCCTAGTTTTCTGCCCTTGCCTCCTAGGTTTCTGACCTCGCCTCCTAGGTTTCTGACCTTGCCTCCTAGGTTTCTGACCTTGCCTCCTAGATTTCTGACCTTCCCTCTTAGATTTCTGACCTCCCCTCCTTGTTTTCAGCCTTTGCTTCCTAGTTTTCTGCCCTTGCCTCCTAGGTTTCTGACCTCGCCTCCTAGGTTTCTGACCTTGCCTCCTAGGTTTCTGACCTTGCCTCTTTGGTTTCTGCCCTCGCCTCCTTGTTTTCTAACACAGCTTCCTAGATTTCTGACCATGCCTCCTAGGTTTCTGACCTTCCCTCCTTGTTTTCTAACACAGCTTCCTAGATTTCTGACCTCCCCTCCTTGTTTTCAGCCTTTGCTTCCTAGTTTTCTGTCCATGTCTCCTAGGTTTCTGACCTTCCCTCCTTGTTTTCAACCTTTGCTTCCTAGTATTCTGACCTTCCCTCCTTGGTTTCTGACCTTGCCTCTTTGGTTTCTGCCCTCGCCTCCTAGGTTTCTGCCCTTGTCTCCTAGGTTTCTGCCCTTGCCTCTTAGATTTCTGACCTTCCCTCCTTGTTTTCTGACCTTGCCTCTTTGGTTTCTGCCCTTACCTCCTAAGTTTCTGCCCTTGCCTCCTAACTTTTATTTACCAGATTATATTTAAACTAGTCGGATGTGAGACTTCGTGTTATAAGCGCGCTTGATTCACGGACGTTTATTTTCATAGTACTGTTCAGTCTAGCGGTCTGTGTTGTAGTGGAATATTTTACGGTTTTATGTCGACTTTTTTAATATGAGCCTATTTTGTTTTGGTTTATCATGAATGTGAGAGAGACAGAGAGAGAGAGAGAGAGAGAGAGAGAGAGAGAGAGAGAGAGAGAGAGAGAGAGAGAGAGAATTTTGAGGGTGGCACATGATGATAGTGTTGAGGGTGGTACATGATGATAGTGTTGAGGGTGGTACATGATGATAGTGTTGAGGGTGGCACATGATGATGATAGGAAGGGGTGATGATGATGAGGGTGGATGATGATGATGATAGTGTTGAGGGTGGCACATGATGATGATAGGAAGGGGGATGTTGAGGGTGGCACATGATGATGATAGTGTTGAGGGTGGCACATGATGATGATGTGTCAATTTGTGTGGCTTGGTGATGATTTTTTATTTGACTTGAGTTAGCTTGGATATGCGATAGAGAGAGAGAGAGAGAGAGAGAGAGTGAGGGTGGCACATGATGATGATAGGAAGGGGGATGTTGAGGGTGGCACATGATGATAGTGTTGAGGGTGGTACATGATGATAGTGTTGAGGGTGGCACATGATGATGATATGAAGGGGGATGTTGAGGGTGGCACATGATGATGATAGTGTTGAGGGTGGCACATGATGATGATGTGTCAATTTGTGTGGCTTGGTGATGATTTTTATTTGACTTGAGTTAGCTTGGATATGCGATAGAGAGAGAGAGAGAGAGAGGGTGAGGGTGGCACATGATGATGATAGGAAGGGCCATGAAGGGATAGTGTTGAGGCACATGATGATGATTTTTATTTGACTTGAGTTAGCTTGGATATGCAATGAGAGAAATCGCTATAATCTGGTACATGACGCTAACGATACTAATAATTGCTTGTCAGCATTTTTTTTTACACGTCGCCCGTCACGTAGTAGACCCGTGTTCGAATCCTGAAGGGAGGCTTTTTATTGTTTTTATTTATTTTTTTTATTTTTTAATAATTCTGAGTTTTTTTACGTTCACAAATATACTCTTTTAAAATACTCTTTCACAAATATTTTCATCTAACACACAGCGAGAGCCGCACGACCGTCACGCCACACCGCGAGAGGGGACCACCGGACGATTAGCACCGAGTCTCTTTTGAATTTACCTGCGTTAATCTCTCAGACACAGTTGACCGTTTCGACAAACTGACGAACCCCAAAAAAAAAAAAAAAAAATTTTTCCAAAAAAAATAATGAAGTTCGAAAAAAATAGCGAATTCGAAAAAATTTTTTTTTTTTTTTCGGTGCATGTTTCGTGCAAAGTCGGTGCCAAATCTATTGTCTTTCGGTGCATGTGCGTGCACTTTTCCCTTGGTTTCACAGCCACCTGCACTACTCACATACTCACCTCCTGCAGTCATTAATGACACCATCCTGGAAGTCTAGTTGCAAACCCCGAGTAACAGGATACCGTCATCATGCCCACACACTACACACGTCAGCTCCCTCTCCACTATGTGTCGACGATATTCCCTTCTTCAAGTAGAAAAGAACTTTTGTCTCATCACTTCAGGCAGTTTATATTGAAATGTACTCTTATCATGACGCACATCTTGAGGCGTCACGAAATGTTTCCCATTCTCACTCACATGTTTTAACTCCACTTATCCATCATTTATCTCATTCTCGCTAACATGTTTTAACTCCACTTATCCATCATTTATCTCATTCTCACTCACAGTTCTACTCTATTTATCCATCATTTATCTCATTCTCGCTCACATTTCTACTCTATTTATCCAACATTTATCTCATTCTCGCTCACATTTCCAATCTATTTATCCATCATTTATCTCATTCTCGCTCACATTTCTACTCTATTTATCCATCATTTATCTCATTCTCGCTCACATTTCTACACTATTTATCCATCATTTATCTCATTCTCGCTCACATTTCTACTCTATTTATCCAACATTTATCCCATTTTCGCGCACATTTTCCTCTCTATTTATCCAACATTTATCTCATTCTCGCTCACATTTTTCTACTCTATTTATCCAACATTTATCTCATTCTCGCTCACATTTCCACTCTATTTATCGAACATTTATCTCATTCTCGCTCAAATTTCCACTATATTTATCCATCATTTATCTCATTCTCGCTCACATTTCCACTCTATTTATCCAACATTTATCTCATTCTCGATCATATTTCCACTCTATTTATCCAACATTTATCTCATTCTCTCTCACATTTCCACTCTATTTATGCAACATTTATCTCATTCTCGCTTACATTTCCACTCTATTTATCCATCATTTATCTCATTCTCGTTCACATTTTCACTCTATTTATCCATCATTTTTATCATTCTTGCTCATATTTTCCATTCTATGTATCCAACATTTATCTCATTCTCGCTCACATTTCCACTCTATTTATCCATCATTTATCTCATTCTCGCTCACATTTTCCACTCTATTTATCCATCATTTATCTCATTCTCGCTCACATTTTCACTCTATTTATCCATCATTTATCTCATTCTCGCTCACATTTCCACTCTATTTATCCATCATTTATCTCATTCTCGCTCACATTTCCACTCTATTTATCCATCATTTATCTCATTCTCGCTCACATTTCCACTCTATTTATCCAACATTTATCTCATTCTCGCTCACATTTCCACTCTATTTATCCATCATTTATCTCATTCTCGCTCACATTTCCACTCTATTTATCGAACATTTATCTCATTCTCGCTCAATTTCCACTATATTTATCCATCATTTATCTCATTCTCGCTCACATTTCCACTCTATTTATCCAACATTTATCTCATTCTCGATCATATTTCCACTCTATTTATCCAACATTTATCTCATTCTCTCTCACATTTCCATCTATTTATGCAACATTTATCTCATTCTCGCTTACATTTCCACTCTATTTATCCATCATTTATCTCATTCTCGTTCACATTTTCACTCTATTTATCCATCATTTTTATCATTCTTGCTCATATTTTCCATTCTATGTATCCAACATTTATCTCATTCTCGCTCACATTTCACTCTATTTATCCATCATTTATCTCATTCTCGCTCACATTTTCCACTCTATTTATCCATCATTTATCTCATTCTCGCTCACATTTTCCACTCTATTTATCCATCATTTATCTCATTCTCGCTCACATTTTCCACTCTATTTATCCATCATTTATCTCATTCTCGCTCACATTTTCCACTCTATTTATCCATCATTTATCTCATTCTCGCTCACATCTCTATTTATCCATCATTTATCTCATTCTCGCTCACATTTCCACTCTATTTATCCATCATTTATCTCATTCTCGCTCACATTTCTACTCTATTTATCCATCATTTATCTCATTCTCGCTAACATTTCCACTCTATTTATCCAACATTTATCACATTCTCGCTCATATTCCACTCTATTTATCCAACATTTATCTCATTCTCGCTTACATTTCCACCCTATTTATCCAACATTTATCTCATTCTCGCTCACATTTGCACTCTATTTATCCATCATTTATCTCATTCTCGCTCACATTTTTCTACTCTATTTATCCATCATTTATCTCATTCTCGCTTCATTTCCACTCTATTTATCCAACATTTATCCCATTCTCGCTCACATTTCCACTTTATTTATCCAACATGTATCTCATTCTCGTTCACATTTTTCACTATATTTATCCATCATTTATCTCATCTCGCTCACATTTTCTACTATTTATCCATCATTTATCTCATTCTCGCTTTCATTTCCACTCTATTTATCCAACATTTATCCCATTCTCGCTCACATTTTCCACTTTATTTATCATGTATCTCATTCTCGTTCACATTTTCACTATATTTATCCATCATTTATCTCATCTCGCTCACATTTGTCTATTCTATTTATCCATCATTTATCTCATTCTCGCTCACATTTCCTCCTATTTATCCATCATTTATCTCATTCTCGCTCACATTTCCACTCTATTTATCCATCATTTTCTCATTCTCGCTCACATTTCCACTCTATTTATCCATCATTTATCTCATTCTCGCTCACATTTTTCTACTCTTTTTATTCATTATTTATCCCATTCTCGCTCACATTTTCCACTCTATCAAACATTTATCTCATTCTGGCTCACATTTCCACTCTATTATCCAACATTAATCCATTCTCGCTCACATTTCCACTCTATTTATCCAACATTTATCTCAGTCTCGCTCACATTTCCACTCAATTTATCCATCATTTATCTCATTCTCTCTCACATTTTTCTACTTTATTTATCTCATTCTCCTCACATTTTCCACTCTATTTATCCAACATTTATCTCATTCTCCCACATTTCCACTATTTATCCATCATTTATCTCATTCTCGCTCACATTTTCCACTCTATTTATCCATCATTTATCTCATTCTCGCTCACATTTTCCACTCTATCTATCATGTTTCTCATTCTCGCTCACTTTTTCCTATCTATTTATCCATCATTTATCTCATTCTCGCTCACATTTTCCTATCTATTTATCCATCATTTATCTCATTCTCGCTCACATTTTCCTATCTATTTATCCATCATTTATCTCATTCTCGCTCACATTTTCCTATCTATTTATCCATCATTTATCTCATTCTCGCTCACATTTTCCTATCTATTTATCCATCATTTATCTCATTCTCGCTCACATTTTCCTATCTAATTATCCATCATTTATCTCATTCTCGCTCACATTTTCCTATCTATTTATCCATCATTTATCTCATTCTCGCTCACATTTTTCCACTCTAATTATCCTTCATTTATCTCATTCGCTCTCACATTTTCCTCTCTATTTATCCATCATTTATCTCTATACGACACTTCTATATTGAAAATACATTTTTGTGTTAGGCTATCAATATATAAGTAATGACATATCATGAAAACTATCTCTCCTCCCTATTCTCTAGTCTCAATATCTCCCTTTTTACTACTCTGTGTGTCACTATTACCCCCCCCCCCAACCCCAATCTCCAACGCTCTATGTCATATTTCAAGACTAAGTTTACTAATCGTAGGGAGGTCAAAAAGTAATGCACACCAATTTTTTTCTCGGAAACTATTCGGGCAAAATGTGTGAAATTTTCACAGATTGTAGCTGAACATCCCCTTTACACTACCTATTTTTCAACATAATCTCCGTCCAAGCGTATTGCCTTACGCCAACGCGAAACTAGGTCATGAATGCCTCGTTTGTACCAAGTTTTGTTCTGCTCGCGTAGCCATTTTTTAACTGCACGGATCACATCCTCATCATTGTCAAAGTGTGTCCCACGCAGGAATTTTTTGAGTGGTCCAAACAGATGGAAATCTGAGGGAGCCAGATCAGGGCTGTAAGGAGGATGGGGCAGTACAGTCCAACCAAATTTGTTGATTGCTTCCCGTGTTACCAGACTTGTGTGAGGGCGTGCATTGTCATGTTGAAGCAACAAATCTGCAGATAGCTTATTAGGCCGAACTCTGTGGAACCGATTTTTGAGTTTTGTCAGTGTATTGATGTAAGCTGTCGAGTTGATTGTCTCACCTCTTGTCATTACATCAACAAGAATCACACCATCAATGTCCCAGAAGACAGTGATCATCACCTTTCCGGCTGATGGAGATGTTTTGAATTTGTTTCTTTTTGGTGACTGCGGATGATGCCATTCCATTGACTGCATTTTTGTTTCAGGCTCATAATAATGTGCCCACGTTTCGTCACCGGTAGCAATTTTTGACAAAAACATTTCTCCTTCAACACCGAAACGCTCCAACAATTCAGAACAGAATGTTTTCCTTTAAACTCTGTGATCATTTGTTAGGCACCGAGGAACCCATCGAGCGCAAATCTTTGAATATCCGAGAGTTTTAAAAATTGCGATTGCACTTCCCTTGCTGACTGTAAGCTGCAATGCCAATTGCTGACTAGTGATACGCCTATCCTTACGAATAATGGCATCAGCCCGGTTTAACATGTCTGTGCTGGTAGCCGAGGCAACACGTCCAGAACGCGGTAAATCATGCAGCTCCACTCGTACACTTTCTGCAGCTTTAATTCTCTGAACCCAGCGACTAACTGTGCTCCTATCGACTGCAGAACATTTGTACACTGCACACAGTCGTTTATGAATGTTTGCCACAGTTTCTTTTTCCGCAACCAGAAATTCTATGACAATTCGCTGTTTGTAACGGACATTGTTGACAAGCTCCATTTTAACGGTTCATAGATTGCGTAATATTTATCAGAATGCCGTGCAATTTAGTACACATAATTGGAACATGTCATATTCCAAGTGTGCAAAATTTCATATTCCTATCTTTATTATTAGCCGAGAAAAAAATTTGTGTGCATTACTTTTTGACCTCCCTTCATAATTCTCCTATGTGCATCTCCTTCCGGATTTATACTTAGTCACTTATAACTCTATTTATGATTCGAATCTTCTTCTGTCACTATGAGAAGTAAGGTTATATCGTCCAACACAAATGGTCATTCTCATGTAATATGTGATTGATATGAAATCAAATTTATATTTATTTTCATGCACTTCCGTAGATATTGAAATGAGATTTTCAAGCATATTTGACGGGTGTAAAAAATTAACTTTTTCATATATGATAGGCGTTCTTTTTCTATACGATCTTTTCTGCGGATTTGATGTTATGAACTTAACTTGGAAGATGGGGAGCCGCGATAGTTCAGTGATTAGTGAATTGGACTACAAAGGATAAGAGGTCGGGTCGATACCAACCGACGGCTTCCGGGTTCACCCAGCCTTTAATTGGTACCGGATTTTTTTCTGGGAAAGTAAAGCGGCACGGGCGTAATACCGACCACATTACCCTAAAATAATCATGTGCCGAAGGTCTGTACAATTTATGGTCACTAACACCATATTCCCTATACGCCACTTAGCATGACGGGGGTACTTTACTGGGTTTTTTTAACTTGGAAGGTCCTATAAGGGTTTTATGTTTCTGTCTCTCTCTCTCTCTCTCTCTTTAAAATTATACTTTGTGGACCAAAATCACTAAACCTCATAACCGGCAGACTTGTTTTAATTAATTAATTTTTAAAACAGATGTGACAATTTAATAAATATCCATACGACAAATGTAAGTACATGGGAGCTTCAGGGGCCAGGTGTGTCACAATTTGGGGTAAATGCATCATGATGTATAGAAATACGAAGATGCTGCTGAGTTGATGGTTTTAGAACCCTTCCCCTTTTACCGTATTTCTCGCCAGTGTCTAGCTCTGTCGGCGGGCCATGTTAATTTCGGTCCAGTCGGTACCTGACCAAGATTCATGCCAGACCAAGCTCCAGAACACAGGGAAGTGACTTATTTTCCTTTTTTTTTTGGAGAGTCAAGCATATTATCGCCATGTAGTTAGATCTATATGTATATCCCTATATATAAATTTTTGTGTTGTTGTTTATTGTTCCAGCTGAAGACCTTTTTTTAGCCGAAACTTCGTTCCATTTTTGTTTTGTTTCTCTTGTTTCTCACATACGTGAAGCTGTTACCATATCACTATTTTTTTTTTGTATTCTTCAATGTATCACAATTTTCCTGTTTTTTTTTTTTTAATGTTAATGATGATGGTGATGATGATGTGATTTCCGGTATCAATATGTATATTGATACTCTTTGGCGTATTGATATCATTCACAATATCAATAATAAAGACTTAGGGGAGAATTGTGGACAGTACATTGCTTCTTATGACAGCCTTCTTCTAATGTTGTTTTTCTTCAGTACTGGAACTCATTGCTTTTCTATGTAATAAGTTTTGCCTGAAACATTAATTTGTCTGTAGCAAAATGTCGAAGTAAAAGAAACACGAATTAAAAATAAAGGAAATGACGTAAAGCCCGCTGTTTGTCTGGACATGTTTTTGCTAAAGTTAAATTGTCCAGATTGACAGATCTGAAGCAAAGCTTATAATTATTATACAGACGGTAAGAGTTAAACAACTTTTGATTTCTGGATTGTAATCGAAACTTACTCACAGTTTGATACATTAATGAACAGAAAATTATACACACAAACAGTACAATCAAAGTCATCATCACAAGTAGTAACTTTTACTTTTAGTTTTAGTAACTTAAGTAACAATCATAATCATGGTTTTTATTATTAATTATTTATGTTCTATTTTGTCCATGTCTCTCCTCAACTTTCGATCTCAACAGCTATTTATCATTTCTGTTGTTGACCTTCTACCAAGCCATTCTCTTAAGCTGTCTCTGGTATCTTTTCTCTTTTATTCCCTCTATCTCTTCGTCCCTCTATTTTCCAAGTTTTCACAGTAAGTTTAGTAGTTTACTTTTCAGCTGTCCCCTTCTGAGCCTTCTCATTACTGTTACATGGCCAAAAATATTTCTTCCTATTTTGTTTAAAAATTAGCTAGCTCTCTTTTTGCTTTAACCTCTTTCAGAACGTTTTCATTATTCTTATTAACTGCCCATGGTATTCTCAATATGGTCAATATTCTTCTGTAAAACCACATCTACACATTTCTACAGCTTCCAACTTCCAGTGATTTTCTTGTATGTTTTCCTATTCACCTATTGTCCATGATTCACATCCATATGTTTAGGCTGGCTCTACATACATAACTGTCATAACATTTTTAAGAACTCTTTTTCTTATCTTCCTCATTTTTTGGAAAATGAGTTTGCCTGAGCCATTCTGCATCTCACCTCTGTTACTCTGTTGTACATCTACAATTGGAGGATAACAGTGTTCCCAAATATTTAGATTCATTTACCTATTTTAATATTGTTCCACTTGTCTTTATTGTGCATTGAGGTGATGTCTTTTCTTGGTTGTTACCATTACTATTTCTTTCTTTTTGCTATTAAGGCTGAGTCCTTAATTTTTGCTTTCCTTCACTACAATGTCTAAAGGCTATCATTTCTTGTAACTTGTTTTCACTCTTAGTGATTAAGACTGTATCATCAGCACACCTTAGATTATAATTATTGATTATTTATATTATGACCTCCAATTGTTATTCCAGGCATGTCCCTTATGGATCTTAAAATAATCTCACTATAAATATTAAATAAATCTGGTGACAGCACACAACCTTGCCTAACACCCTGTTTTATTAGAGGAAACATTCCCAATTGATTTCCAGTATGGCTGCTGACAGCAGTGCTGTTTGTTGCCAATAATTAAAGGTTCCTTCCACCTCTTGCTAGACATACGAGGAATATGTTGTTAGTGATCATATTTTTTATGACTATGACACATTTTTGGGTGATGTGATCAGTATCATGCCAGACCGCCATTACTTCCCAGAAAAATGTCTGGTACCCATTTTTAGAGGTTGGGTGAACCCAGAGCCTTGTCGGTCAGAAAAAAAAATCTGCCACTGCTGGGGATCGAACCTGGACCCTATTGGTCAGTAAATGGGCACACTACCACTTAGCCACCAAGGTTGATTGTTGCCAGCACGTTTTTTTTATTATTCTTAGATCGTTGCTCTCTTCATTTATGCAATCTAAAATTTTGATTATTTGTTGGTGCTTTACTTTGTCAAATGCTTTGGTATACTCTATGATACATAAGTATAGATCTGTTTTCACTTCTATGGCTCTTTCTACTAAAGATATTATGATGTACATGGCATTGTTCGTATGTTTACCTCCAACTGTTTTACTTTACCAACCACATTGTTAAAAAAGTAAAGTGCCACATAACGCCAAGTGACTTATAGGGAATATGGTGTTAGTGACAATATTATTTTACAGACCGTTGGCACATGATTTTTGAGGTAATGTGGTCGTTATTACGCCAGTACCATTTTACTTACCCTGGAAAAAAATTGGTACCCATTTAAGGCTGGGTGGTGGACCTGGAAGCCGTCGATAAGAATCAAACCCAACCTCTTGTCCTTTGTAGTCCAGTTCATTAACCACTGAGCCATCACGGCTCCACCAACCACACTTTTCATCACTAATTTCTGAACTGATTTTGTTTCACACTCTTCACATTATGATTCTTAGTAATATCTTAGCCATGTGAGTCATAAGGCTTATTGAGCGATGATCATCACATTCATTCGTACCTGATTTCTTTCGCACCAGATTACCTGGAATGTACATGCTCTAAATGATGGAAACTAACTATGAGTATTACACAAAAACCCTTTTTTGGGAAACCCTAGGGGAGAAGACAAAGAGGAAGGCCAAAATAAACTTAGAATAGATGATGGAAGCAGAGATCAAGAGGATGGGGAAGACATAGAATAATCTCAATGACAAGAAATAGGACGACTTGGAAAGTGTTTGTTGAAGATCTATAAAGTTGACAGGAAGAAAAAAAAAGAGATTTAAATGCCAGGTATATTTATGAATCTCTCATTTTATAGAATAAGAAGGTAATTTTTTAGGGGAAAAAATCTCTGAATATGGGTTATCTTAAGTTTATACTCATGAAGATCTGCTGGTGACTGGTGTTTACTTGTTTCTTAAAAGTGAGTATTTTCCTTCAGGTGTCCCGAAGTTGTATCAAAATGTCTCAACAAGGAGCAGCATTACAGAGTTATAACAATGAGCTCGTGAAGTGTAAGTTGTTATTTAGATTTACAGCCGGTTTCTTATAATATAGTTATTTCCAACCTGGAATACATGTGTCTCCAGCAATATGAACCAACATATTTAAAGTTGCAAAAACAGCAAAAGTAATATAATAATAGCGCTGAAATGTATATGCATCAACAGTGTGTATGTATTCTTTTTTTGGTACTATGACTTTGAAATGATATGCTTGAGTATTGAGTACAGATTATTTTTCTCCTTGTATCTAGTACATAATCAGAAACTGTTGCTTTATTCATTTTCAGCCTTTTTTAAAAAAGTTTCTAGATTGTTTAGTTTAGTCAAAATATTATGATTGTACAATGGACAACTCCATTGTGCTTAGACCCCCTCCTCAGCACATTCCCCAGTATAAAGCATGCCCACTACACTCTAGCACATTAAAAAACATATACATGAATAAAAATGTGCATAAATAAATATATACTTATGTAAATATATTTAAGATGGTTTCAGCTCAGATGCATGAACTCCATAGCACCAGCAAAGACCTTCCTCCCAAACCTCCTCTTGTGACCATGGCAGTGCCATGGGTTATATCCTTTTTTTTACCCCTTATCATGGCCAGGGTCGAACTCTTTGATCAGTTAGTCACACTGGTAATTTTTCAGATTATAATCTTCTAAGAAAACAAATATTGATGCTTCTGTATAACTGAAATGGAAGGAGAATCTTTATTTAATACAATTCAAACAATGGCATTTTTCAAAAATATAAATTACTTTCCTGAATGTGATCTTGGAAAGAAAAATAGATGGTAAATGAAGCAGAATCAGACAAGGACTTGTGTGGACTGTCAATATCAAGAAATGAGCAGTAGAAACTACGACAGTATGTTTCATCAAGGCTAGAGACAGCTCCATTGTAGTCATTATTCAATGTATAGATGGCACAAGATAATGATTGAGTCCAGTTAGGTTTTTTACCAGGCCTTCAACGGAAATTTTTGGCCTGATGTGGAGATTTGGCTTATAAAAGTATGCAGGGTGTGTTGCCTTTCAGCAGTGGGATCATATTAAAGACTTGGATCAGCAAACTAACACATAGAAAGTGCAAGCAGATGCACCTAAAATTAAGTTACTGTTTTGTTATTTTTTTAATATAAAATAGTTTAGAGAGCAAGATAAATAAAACATAAGTGAAAAAGCTCAGCATGTCTATCATAATTATTTGTAATTATTATTGATTGTATTGTTTAGAAGTTGTTGTTAATTATGTTTGTATATCTCTCTCAGGTATAGAAGAGTTGTGCAGTAGGCGTGATGAGATTCACAGATCAATATTGCAAGAGGAGGAGGAAAAACATAAACTTCAAAATGACCTTCGGATACTTACTGAGCGTCTAGCAAAAGTGAATGAATCTCTAGCTAAGAAAATGGCTTCACGGAATGAGTTTGATAAAACTATTGCAGAGACTGAGACGGCCTACATGAAGGTAAAGATTCTTTCTGTTGTTAGCTTGTTTGCGTTTGATAGCTTTATATCTCCGGTAAAGTCCAGAGGGACTGAATTTTCCGTGGATATCACTTTTTCCTACACACAGGCATTCCCCTACCATGCAGGTTCTTCTTTCTTCTTCTACCTCTTTAGCTCCCAGTGGAGCATAAGTCTTCAACAAACACTTTCCAAGTCGTTCTGTTTTCTGCCATTCTTATAAGATCATTCCATGTCTTCCCCATCATCTTCATCTCTGCTTCTGCATGTCTTCTCCAAGAATTCCTTGGTCTTCCTCTTTGTCTTTTCCGCTGGGGATTCCAAAAAAGGGCCTGTTGTGTAATACTCTCAGTTGGCTTCCGTAGTGTGTGTCCTATCCAGCGCCATCGTTTTCGCTGTATCTCTTTATCCACTGGTATTTGACTGGTACATTTCCATAATTCTATGTTAGTGATTTTGTCCTGCCATTTTCATCCTTTTATTCTGCGTAAGCATCCATTAATGAAAGTCTGTATCTTCATGATTGTCAATTTTGTTTTTCTCCATGTTTCACAGCCATATAATAGGACCGACTTAACATTTGAGTTGAAAATTTTTATTTTTGTATTTAACCTAATTTCTATGAATTTCCATATGTTTCCCAGTGCAATGAAAGCTCCTCTTGCTTTTGATATCCCTATTTTGGTATCATTTTCTGTTCCTCCCTCTTTATCTATATTACTGCCCAGATATATATAAGATTGTACGTCTAGTAGAGGTATTTCTCCTAGTTTTATTTGGTTATTGCCAACTGCATTAATTCTCATAATGTTGGTCTTATCGCTATTAATCTTTAGTCCTAGCTGTTGTGATCTCTCATCTAATATACTCATTTTATCCTGCATCTGTTGATGGCTGTGTGATAGGAGAGCTATGTCATCAGCAAAGTCTAAATCATCAAGTTGTTTGGTCAGTGACCACTGGATCCCATTTCTGTTGTTTTGAGTTATTTTCATAATCCAATCTATGGCCAGTAGAAAGAGAAATGGAGACAGAAGGCATCCCTGCCTTACTCCTGTTCCTATTTCAAATGCTTCTGTAAGCTGTCCTTCATAAATTGTTTTTATCAGGTTAATATACTTTATGGGGATTCCATAATGACTCAGCAACTTCCAAAGCATTCTTCTGTCTAAACTATCAAATGCCTTTTCGTAATCTATGAATCCAATATAAAGTGGGGATTTTAGTTCTAAACTTTGTTCAACTATTATACGTAGAGTAGTTATTTGATCAGCAGATACCTGTTTCCTAAAACCTGCTTGTTCATCTCTCAAATGTTTCTCTATGGCCTCTTTTAGTCTCTCCAGAATGATTCTGCTTAATATTTTTCCTGGCACTGATAATAGCATAATTCCCCTATAATTTGTGCACTCCTGTAAACTTCCTTTCTTTGGTAGTTTGATCATATAACCTTCTTTCCAGTCTTTAGGTATTTCTTCCCTCTCCCAAATTTTATCTAATAGATTATGTAACATCTTGGTAGAGGTGTTAATATCTGCTCTGATGGCTTCTGAAGGAATTTCATCTGGTCCTGTGGCTTTACCATTTTTTAATAGTTTGATGGCTTTAATTATTTCTTCTTTGCTTGGTTTTCCACAGTTAACGTGTAACTCTGGTGGTCAAAATATTTGTTGATTTTAAAAAAAATTGCAAATAAAAGTTTCATGAATGTAGTGTGTTATTCATTTAGTCAGTGATACCACTGGCTATAAATACAAATTGATAGTGCGTGTGGGATATAGATGATTAGATTACTGACCACCATGAGCACATTGTCATTGATAGTTCTGTAGGGGAGTTTGATAGCAATATATGATGGTTATGATGCAAATGGTGATAACATTAATACTAATCATTAAAAAAAATTTTTTTACGTAAACGTTCCTTTTAAAATTAAGGAATTTGTAGAAGATGCTGACATGATATCGTTGAGAATGCTAAGCCCTATGATTACTATATCTTCATTGCCATTGCTAAAATATTAAGGTAAAATAACTATTTGTGTCTAATAAATTACACATTTGCTATATGATTCCAGTAATTGTAAGAGCATTGATGTCTACAATTTCATTTTTTTTGTTCTATATGCACTTGAAATTTATTTCTATTGTGTCAGATATTGGAGAGTTCTCAAACTTTACTTACTGTCCTCAAGAGGGAATCACAATCACTGAAGGAGAAGCCTTCACCCGCACCAGGAGCCCCCGCACACAGGAACCAGCCATCAACATGAGCATAAATCGTTCATTAATTATCTGTACAGGTGTTTATTTACAAATTAAATTCCTTATTTTCATATAGTTATAGTTAGTCGAAGGCCCCAGCATCACTGCAAACGAATGAAAATCCATAATTGCTCAACCGCCCGTGCCAGTGGAATCATCCGAATTACTAATTCATCTCCCAAACAAAGAAAGGTAACTGTAGTCCCCATCGTAGCAGTCTCAGCACACGCCAAAAGACATAAGGCGAAACCGCGCAGAAAGTGAACACAGCCAACTGTTCGCCGTCATACGATATCATCATTCATCGTAAACAAGCGGGATATCGAAGCAGGATCAAAACGGATGAGACACACAGCTCACGGTGTGCACAGAGCACTTAACTCAGTAGCTCCTGCAACAAGCCGGACTTGGAATATGAGGAAACTGCAAGAAGGAACACTTTTCAGACATAGCCTTCAATGGTTCCTGCCGCCTATCCACCATATACCATGGGAGTTCACGTCCTCCCGAAAATGATGATCGTCATAGCACTTGATGATGTTAGGCCGTCATTGATGACTCCAATTCCAAACATATAGACACACAGTGGTGGTAAGTTATCATTTCCAATCCAACAGAAGCCACATGACCTGTAGTTAGTAAAACCACAGAGAGAATATTATTTTGTGACCTTCACTGATTCACTCTTAGATGTGAATGTGTAGTTTACACAAGAGGAGAAGTTTTCAACTACAGTGATCCCATTTAAGGCAATTATGGGATAGCAAGGCAAGTCTCCTTTATAGCAGCAGATCTTGATGTTCTCCGCTCCCTTCTTGTAGCTGCTACCACACGATTCTGATGTCTCGTTAACTTGGACATCATTCAAGAACAATGTCAGATTAACATTCCATAGATATGGCTCTGCTGATGAAATGCTTGGTGCAACAGTTGTATCAATCATACTGGAGGCTCCTGGTCTGTGGTCATTAATATCACAGACGGCATATGATGTTGTTATATTCAGTATTTCTTTCTGGGGTGTAAATATGTGGCACACACATGGAGAGAAAATGTGTATGAGGTCACACAATATACCAATTTTAATAAGAGAAATGTAGTATACTCTGGATATCCTCAACCAAAAAAACTGTAAACGTAATCCACATTTAGTTCATACAAGCAACCGTGATTCTACCTGCATGATAAATGCCATGATTACAGAATATGTGTTACAAATCTCTCAGAAAGATACACTTTCAAAAGCCCAAATACGAGAAGTTCTTGAGCCTGACACCCCTTATAGCCAGAATTAATGGATGCAAAATTATTTTTGCTTGATAAGCCAAAATCTCTTGCAAGTTTCTAGTTAGAATCTTCTTTCTTGACTTTTCGCCTAAAACAAAATGGTTATGATTATTATTTTATTATTAGAAGTTGGTCTACTGATTTACTGCATCGAACAATCTATGATTTTAAAAAGTGTCCTTTTTTAACAGTCATGCTAATAAAGGAATATTTGAATGGTTGATCATCGTTTTTAATTTGTTTCTTTTTGATGAAGTGTTTTATGAATTCTATTGTTGATTTTCTATTAAACTATCCTTATCACTACATCTATTCCAGCCTGCCTGCCTCTTCTTCACTCAATTTTTTTCTGTTGTCACTATATATTTTGATTACATGGCCAAACACAGTTTGATAGAAGGAACAATATTTAAGGAAGGCAGGCTAAGAAGGTGGTTTCAAGATATCAAAATGACCTTTGAACATGACAACAGAAGAAGTGGGAGATCTGGTCAGAGACAAATTCTGTCAGGTGGGCTGTGATGAGAGCAATGTTCTGCAAAGGACACACCACCTGATAATAACATGGCCAAACAATGATGTTTGTTACTTCCTGATGTTGGTAGCATGCTTTCTGTTTGGCTTTTGCCTTTTTTTAAAAAATGTCTTCCTAGCTCTTTTTAGCTGTCTGGTATTTTTCTATCGAAAACTACATTTCTGTGATCTCCAAAGATTTTCTTCTTTGCTATTCATTTATCCAAGATTGACTTCCATTTTATCCATTCTGGCTAATGCTGAGAAATCTTTTCTTTTTTTCTCATAACTAAATTTCAGGTGCACATTGAATATCTTTTTAAATATTTGGAGTGTATCCTTTGTCTCACCTATTCTGCACTTTACATTTCTTGTATATCACCCATCGAAAGTTTACGTCATTTTCAAGTGTTTTATTTAATTCATTGGATTGTTTAAATCTGTCCCATTTACTATATGGAAGGTGAGATCCAATGTTTTTCCCTCTTGGAAAAGATAGACAAACAGAATGCCTTGTGTACACTCTGCGCATGTTAATTCTTGCCAGTTAAGTTGAGTAGAGTATGGCGGCTATTGTAACAAAATTGTTAAAATCTACCTGTACCGAAGACACATACAGAGGACCAAAAGACGCAGATATAAATTAACAGCACGGCACATCAGCATTCATTTAATATCTTTCCAACGGTTGGCAATGTATATGAGTAGTCATTAGAATAACGAAGAAGATAAAAGCATTCCTCCTCAGTTCTAAACATTGTGGTCTAGAACGGTAGTGTTTTCACTGCTTTGACATAAACTAGCAATGGAGTGCATACACGCCCACTTGTGGAAGATATTAAGAAACAATAGACAAATAGCTATGCCAGGGTGGAATAAGCTTGCTGGTTATTTATATCAGAGTTAGATCACAGCACATCTTAGTCATCAATCACAGACTATGCAATTCATGTTCATTCCACTCTGATTGAGTGCATTTTATAACATTGTAATTTGTTCTGCGCCAATGGCCCAGTGCATCCGATGTCAGCCAGCATTTTATTCAGGTTTGCTTTCTTTAGCCTTTGATTGTACTCATGTTCATTCAAGTTTATTGAAACATTCTCTTTGGCATGTGACAATTAGTGGCAGTACTTAAATTATCATGTTCTTTATTTCAGACGAACTCTTCTAACTTTAATTCACAAAGTGTCTTGTGTTACACTACTTGCTATTGTCTCTGAAGCACAACTTCTGAATGTTCTTGTAAACACTTCACAACTAGACTTTGTTATTACCGTCTCTAACTTATCTATATTCTCTACTGTCTCTAACTTATCTATATTCTCTACCGTCTCTAACTTATCTATATTCTCTACTGTCTCTAGGTTTCTAATTCACTTGTATCTGTTATTGTTCTATCAACTTCTCAATTTGGTTATGGAAGGCCCCGGTATCACTGCAAACGAATTAAAATCCATAATTGCTCAACCGCCCGTGCCAGCGGAATCATCCGAATTAATATCTCATCTCCCAAGCAAAGAAAGGTAGCTGTATTCTCCATCGTAGCAGTCTCAGCCCACGCCAAAACACATAAGGCGAAACTGCGCAAAAACTGCGAAAGTGAACACAGCCAACTGTTCCCTGTCATACGATATCATCATTCATCGTAAACAATTGGAATATCGGAACATGTTCAAAACGGTTGAGACGCACAGCTCATGGTGTGCACAGAGCACTCAACTCAGTAGCTCCTGCAACAAGCCGGACTTGGAATATGAGGAAACTGCAACAAGGAACACTTTTCATGCATAGCCTTCAATTGTTCCCGCCGCCTATCCACCATATACCGGAAGTTCACGTCCTCTTGAAAATGATGATCGTCGTATTTTTTTGAAAATGTATAGAGCTTGATGATGTACTGGTCCTAGGTAACTGCTATTCTCTAACTTCTACTGATCTTGCCTCTGCTCATTTCCTAACTTGTGTGCATAAGCTTAAGTACTCGTCTCATTTGCATAATTTATTCGCTTAGTCTTGTGCACATGCCATCTGCAGCCAATAATTAGTCACAAGGTCTTGAACCATGTCAAAATTGCCAAAACAACGCCATCTTGCCACTTAATTGACCTCACTTACTTGTTCCAAAACAAACTCTTACGAATAACACCTCTCTGGTCAACTTGACCTGTCTCGAGTTTGTTTGTCAACCTAATTTCTGACCATGTTGACAGGTCAAGTCATGTGACCAATCCCACCTTTTCCAGTAACAACTGTACAAATTCCACACTCCCAAAACTTGTTATTCATCTGTCTTAATTATAATAGTTACATTTCTGTTACAACTACTTCCATCCCCATATCCTTTCCAATAACAGCTAGGAAATTTCCATCGCCTATGTTATTCAGTAATACCTCTACTACACGTGCAATCTTACATATACCTAGGTAGTAATATAGATAAAGAGGGAGGAACAGAAAATGATACCAAAATAAGGATATCAAAAGCAAGAGGAGCTTTCATTGCACTGGGAAACATGAAAGTCCAAAGAAATTAGTTTAAATACAAAAATAAAAATGTTCAACTCCAATGTTAAGTCAGTCCTATTATATGGCTGTGAAACATGGAGAACAACAAAAGTGACGATCATGAAGATACAGACTTCATTAATGGATAAACAGAATAAAAGGATGGAAATGTACCAGTCAAATACCAGTGGATAAATAGGTACAACGAAGACAATGGTGCTGGATAGGACACACACTGCGGAAGCCAACTGAGAGTATTACACAACAGGCCCTTTTTTGGAATCCCCAGGGGAAAAGACAAAGAGGAAGACCAAGGAGTTCTTGGAGAAGACAGATAGAAGCAGAGATGAAGATGATGGGGAAGACATGGAATGATCTTAAAAGAATGGCAATAAACAGAACGACTTGGAAAGTGTTTGTTGAAGACCTATGCTCCACAGGGAGCTGAAAGGTAGAAGAGAAGAAAGAAGACATTATTCTGTCACTAACTACTGATGACTGTTATTCTTATGTTACTGTTATTTCTTCTTTTCACATATCAGTTATGGTATTCTTTCTATTACCCTCATTATACTGTTGCATGTCTTTGGACATGTTATAGGATCACCACCTGGCAGTATCCTTAAGTGGGCCTGACACAGCTGTTTTCTTTAGTCTGAAAGTAGTATTTTAGTTTAAATCATAGAAATGTTCCTACATGTATAAATGTGTATGTCTTGAGGAAACTACATTCCTATCATTTTTGAGGTTAAATTGTTAATTTTTCAATTGGAGTGGTTCAAATTTGAGACACTCTAAAAAAAACGAATATTCTAGAATAGTTCAAACTTATGCTATTGATATTTTAGTTCAATAACTTTTATGAGAATAAATATTTCAAAATTGGGCCCTTTCTGGTGTAAAATAATCATATCTTAATCGCAAATATTGTGTACATTAGAGTTCTATCATCTAATGAGCATTGTTGATGTACTATAGAAGAATTATGCTCAAGTCATGTTTCAGAACTGAGAAACGTTACCAAAAACTACCAAAATATAATCAGCTATATCTAACTTTCAGAAACAATGAAAATAGAGGAAAGATATCTCCATACTTCAATGGATTAATGAAACAACAAACGTCCTCGTTGTAGAAAAGTGAACCATTGCTAAACGCAAAAACCATGAAATGTAATAATTCTGTAACATATTTTACGAGGGGCAAGAACTAATGACATAATTACCGTCACAACTTCCCAGACTTGGAAACTTAATCTTCCCCGTTCTATCTGCGCGAACAATGAGTCCGAGAGGCGTTTCCTGGCACGAGTTACGAGCTTATTTATAAGAACAAAATACATTGCTGGAGGCTGCAGCACTTCGATAACGTGACTGTGATTTCTCTCTTTTCATAAATTTGACCGGCGCTAAATCGAACATCTGGTGTTTTTGGAAGTTGTGTAAGTACGATTGTTACAGTAGAGTCGAGCTAATTTTGCTTCCTTCATTAAAAAAAAAAAAAATTAAAGATATATTTTTGTAGAAATAAAAATTCACATTCTATCTATTGACCTTTCGAGTTGTAGTCGGCACATAGGGCATAGACCAAGATACTCCTCTTATCTAAATTTAAATTCACATTAGGATGATACATTAGGGTTGTTTGTCACTGTTGCTTGATTTGCTCATTGAAAACTTTCCAGGAAGATCAAATACGCACGTCTGTTCTATTGTACATTGAAAGTGATTAGAGGAAGCTTAAAAGAATAATATTAAAATGTAAGCAACGTTTGTGATTAGAAATCGAATATTACATTCCGGAAACACTCAGATTAGCAATATTTTTGTTACGGGTATTAATTACTGAAATATTGTTCATGCATTAAATATTTACTTTAAAAGAAAATGTCGTTTCGTGTGTGTCATGAATTGAAATCAATTCCATAAAAAATCATGTCATGAATTCAATGCACTAAACTCAGGACTTCTTCATCCATAAGTGATACGAAATGGCCAAGATTGTAGCTAAAGTGCCACTTTGAGATGAAAACAAACAGCAGTGAGAGCAGCGACTCAGCTAACAATTCTTTATTTAGAGATTGTCTTTCCAGCACTAACAAGCTGTCGTTTAAACTCATTGGTTGCATTATATTACTTGAGATCATCATCAAGTACCATGCCTGCTGGCATAGGTGATCATGTCTCTCCACAACTTTCGATCTCGACAGTTATTTATTTATCATTTCTCTTGTTGACCTTCTGCCAAGCCATTCTCTTAAGCTGTCTGGTATCTTTTCTCTTTGCTTCCCTCTATATCTTCGTCCCTAAATTGTCCCACTTGTCACAAAATATTCAAGTTGTTCTCTTCTCATTACATGGCCAAAAATGATGATTGTTTCTTCCTAATATTGAAAATTAGTTCTCTTTTTGCTTTGGCCTCTTTCAGAACGTTTTCATTACTCTTCTTAGCTGTCCTTGGTATTCTCAACATCCTTCTGTAAAACCACATTTCTACAGCCTCCAGTGACTTTCTTATCTATTGCTCTATTGTCCATGATTCACAGCCATATGCTAAGACTGATTCTTCATAATATTTAAGAACTCTTTTTCCTTGTTTCTTTTGTCAAAAATGGTTTGCACAGTATCTTTCTAAATGTTTGGAAAGTTGCTTTTTCCTTAGCCATACTGCATCTCACCTGATTTGTACATCTACCATCTGAGGTTAACATTGTTCGCACGTATTTAAACTCATTTACCTGTTTTAAATTGTTCCGCTTGTCTGTATTGTGCATTGCGGTGATGTCTTTTTCTTTGTTGTTACCATACTTCTGTCTTTTTGTAATTGAAGCTGACCTTTTTATGTTTGCTTTCCTTCACTACAATGTCTAACATTTCTTGTAACTCCTTTTTCACTCTTAGTGATTAAGACTGTATCATCAACATACCTGAGGTTATTTATATTATGACCTCTAATTGTTATGCCAATCATGTCCCTTATGAACCATAAAATAATTTCAATATACATTACTTGAGATATATTCATATAAATACATACAGAAATTACAGCTGCAATTGTTTAGCAACGTGATAAGACAGAAATAGGGGAACGAGTCAAAAAAAGTTACGAGAACATAAGGTGCAAGGGGTCGATAGATCTCACACTAGGAAACGTAAAAGCAGGAAAGGCAACACGAAGGGCTAAACACTGCGAACTGTATCTATCCTCGACACTGAAAGAGGAATGAATGAAACAGAAAACATATCCTCCACTTATTTTCTTTCTTGTCCACTGCTTAAAAATAAAACAGCCAGTAGTCTCGACTAGTTTCACAATTCTGTCTCCGGTAATAAAATCTGGTGCCCATATTTTCGGCTGGGTGAACATAGAAGCTGTTGGTAGAAATCTAAAAAAAAAATATCTTTTCTTTTTATTTCTTAGCCACTAATTAAAAAAAAATTCCAGTAGTCTACTGGCTAATCTACGTGTGCAGTCTCCTCCATTTGTGGCCATCCTCCTTGCAGTGCCTTAAGTCTGGCTCATTTGTATATCCACTGCTCAGTGCTAAGTTACCGTCGATTATGTTTCTGTCCTGTCTTTCTTCCACAATCCACTGCCTGACAGTTTATGTAATTGTCATCTAAGTACATAACCCATGTAGCTAAAGATAATCTCTATTCAAGTGTTAATCTTTAAAATCCTCTCTTCATCTTCGCGCGTTAAGCGAGCGCTGATGCGTTGTTGTCGCTAGCTTACTGCAAAGCCGCCATATTTCAGCGTTTAGACCAGACACATCAGTCTTCAGCACGGATAGATTTGTTTCACAATTTCTGCATGGACGGCCGCCATTGTTGGCCCACTCTTTTCAACTTTGAATGTGCTAAGCGTTCTACGACGGTCGCGAGTGAACCCGGGACCTGCCGTTTCCCAAGAGGGTTAGAGATCGGACCTCATTACCAAGAGACCATGTGAGGGTAACGACGCGAAGAAACCACGGATTCCATTTTGAGAATTTCCCACCGCCTTAGGTAAGATTTTAACCCTGCATCTTCCTGTCCAAATGCCGACGTCATACCTCTAGACCACCCCACCTACTGTGTTTTAAAATGTACTGCCAACACCCTTAGCTTTTATTCCATATACGTAGGGAGGTCAAAAAGTAATGCACACCAATTTTTTTCTCGGAAACTATTCGGGCAAAATGTGTGAAATTTTCACAGATTGTAGCTGAACATCCCCTTTACACTACCTATTTTTCAACATAATCTCCGTCCAAGCGTATTGCCTTACGCCAACGCGAAACTAGGTCATGAATGCCTCGTTTGTACCAAGTTTTGTCCTGCTCGCGTAGCCATTTTTTAACTGCACGGATCACATCCTCATCATTGTCAAAGTCTGTCCCACGCAGGAATTTTTTGAGTGGTCCAAACAGCTGGAAATCTGAGGGAGCCAGATCAGGGCTGTAAGGAGGATGGGGCAGTACAGTCCATCCAAATTTGTTGATTGCTTCCCGTGTTACCAGACTTGTGTGAGGGCGTGCATTGTCATGTTGAAGCAACAAATCTGCAGATGGCTTATTAGGCCGAACTCTGTGGAACCGATTTTTGAGTTTTGTCAGTGTATTGATGTAAGCTGTCGAGTTGATTGTCTCACCTCTTGTCATTACATCAACAAGAATCACACCATCAATGTCCCAGAAGACAGTGATCATCACCTTTCCGGCTGATGGAGATGTTTTGAATTTTTTTCTTTTTTGTGACTGCGGATGATGCCATTCCATTGAATGCATTTTTGTTTCAGGCTCATAATAATGTGCCCACGTTTCGTCACCGGTAACAATTTTTGACAAAAACATTTCTCCTTCAACACCGAAACGCTCCAACAATTCAGAACAGAATGTTTTCCTTTGAACTCTGTGATCATTTGTTAGGCACCGAGGAACCCATCGAGCGCAAATCTTTGAATATCCGAGAGTTTTTAAAATTGCGATTGCACTTCCCTTGCTGACTGTAAGCTGCAATGCCAATTGCTGACTAGTGATACGCCTATCCTTACGAATAATGGCATCAGCCCGGTTTAACATGTCTGTGCTGGTAGCCGAGGCAACACGTCCAGAACGCGGTAAATCATGCAGCTCCACTCGTACACTTTCTGCAGCTTTAATTCTCTGAACCCAGCGACTAACTGTGCTCCTATCGACTGCAGAACATTTGTACACTGCACACAGTCGTTTATGAATGTTTGCCACAGTTTCTTTTTCCGCAACCAGAAATTCTATGACAATTCCCTGTTTGTAACGGACATTGTTGACAAGCTCCATTTTAACGGTTCATAGATTGCGTAATATTTATCATAATGCTGTGCAATTTGGTGCACATAATTGGAACATGTCATATTCCAAGTGTGCAAAATTTCATATTCCTATCTTTATTATTAGCCGAGAAAAAAAATGGTGTGCATTACTTTTTGACCTCCCTTCAGTACATGACATTGTTTATTTCGTAAATTTCTATCTACCTTTTTGTTCTTAATTTCTGCGAAATGTGCTGGCGTGTTTGTTTCTGGACGAAATTTAAAGGCAATTAAATGTCTAAGACCCCTTTCAGACACATGATTAGGGAACTGGTTGGTCTCGATGCAAGACGCCGGCCTTGAGACAGAGAGATTGTGAGATCAAATCCTGGCAGCACTAGCTGGGAACTTTATTTGGGATTTCTCTTTGCGGCAACTACCGCTGGTCTCAGCAACGAGGTCCGGCTTGAAATGTCAATTACTCATCGACGGAAAAAATATGAGTACCTCTGAAAATGAAGTTATCTGCCTCTGTGGTTAGAGACTCCTGTGCACACGACTGCCAGAGAAAAACGGATTAACACTCCTATCTCTCGGGATTTTGCTAGAGGCGAAAACTGGTGAACGAAAAAAAAAAAAGACACATGATGACGAAGTTGAGATTCAGTTTAAGATATTGGAGGCGAAGGCGCGCCTCGGTGAACCAGAAACATGCAGACCCTGCTCCACCTCTTTGCGGTGCATCTCGTAACAGAATAACCTGTCTAGTCGGGCCAAAGCGAGTAGGGATTGAAGAGGGAAGAAAACCCAGTTTAAAAAATGTAAAACTGAAGTCGGAGGTGTTGGGCCGAAAGGCAAAATTATCACAGTTATACTGCAAGCCACAACACAGACACGCACACTTAATGTCCTTTTTAAGGGCGGATGATGAAGAGGTGTACTCCTTTAGTCATCGAGCGAACGCAAGCAAGTTTCAGATAATGACACAGATTACCTCACAATTTAATGAGAAGCATACATTCAAAATATTGAACAATTAATGAAACCTCAGTCGCTATAATTTTTGGACGTTGAATTAAAGTTTAGCTTCTTAAGATGTAGTGTAACAAGCGAGCGATGGGAATGAAAGAGTGATCCCAGTCATGATGCAAATGTGGGGCGTATCCAAAACATGGTGACAGTGCCCGTATATTTTGGCTATGGGCCCTGTCTTGGACCGTGTAGTCAGTATTCACAGCTGTTTGTTTTTATTTCAGTGTGGCATTTTAGTTCTAATCATGGAGACTTTGTAGTATTTATTTGATGATGTCATGGGCCGAGTACATTCCCTTCATTCTTGAAACTGATATTTTAATGAAGGGGTTTCAATTTGTGACACCACACATATAGCCCGTCCAAATTTTTAGCTAAGGTAAATATTAATGTATGAATACTATCATAGAAGTTATCACTCGAAGTAACAAAGAAGATATTCTCCGCACATCCTTTCAGTCTGCCCTTACTTATTCTACTCGACCCCTTGCTCTCACCCACTACTTCCATTACTATGCGGTGATCAGAATCATTCACTTCTACCCCACTTTCCTCTGCTCCGACCCTACCACCCGTCTTCTTTTCCCGGACCCTCCTGTGGTTACCTTCAAGAATGACCGTAACCTGCGCGACATGCTTGTCAGGAGCCGCCTTCCTTCCAATGTCCACAACCATCGTGGCACTATACGGTGCGAGCTCAGTCAATTTAAATTGTACGAACACGTTGTCCGGCCGGATACGGTTCTCTTCCCTAATATTCTCTTCGAGATTAAGGAAGGGTTTCCATGTATATCTCTTTATATTATCTATGCCATCACATGTATGCAATGTAAGATGACCTACATTGGCGAAGCAGGCCGCCGCCTAAAGGGCAGATGCTGTGAACATCTCTATAATATTTCACGTGGTGCAGATACTCATGTAGTGCCCCACTTACACCCTCAAGGACACGATAAATGTCCATGTTACCGGTTTAGTGTTCTTCGAACAACCGTAGCTGATTCATTTGAGAGAATCGTCTGATTATCCATATAGGTTGCTTCACCCCACGGATCTTATCATAACGTTAGCATAGCGCGATTTTCTCATACAATACTCCGGATGACATTCTCTCCCCATAAGTATGACATGCCTACGTCATTCAGGGGCACATTCTTGTGTTTTGCCACACTCGACAGGATATGTAGGGAATAGAACTTCGTCGTGGTCAATGCAGAGGTCAACGGTCTCATGTAGGATAATATCGATAAGAAAGATGCAGTCATCAATACAGATGGATTCGTAATATGACACAAAGACAGTGGTGCAAACGTTATTACCATGAGTAGCATGACGATGGAGGTGATGGCAGTGACCAGGACATTCATCTGGTTAGAGTCACAAGATCTCACCCGCGTCTGCATATTAAGGGATTCGATGAGCATGATAAGAAAAGTTGAGGCGAGCTCTGTAGGCTGGGTAGAGTCATTGTAGAAGTAAAAAAAATAAAATACGTAGGGTCACCTTTGTCTACGTCCCTGGACATGTGGGAGTACGGGAAAATGAAAGAGAGGACAGGTTGGCTAGCTATGCTGTCGTTATTCAATTATTGAGTTATTTGCGGGTCATCATCATTGTAATCCGAACATGTCCATAGGTATTCAGATCCCCTCCTCAGCAAGTCCCGCAGCGTTCAGCGACTGACGAATCCCAGTTCTGTGTTGGTTGATAAGTCTTCTAACACGCATACTAAGTTTCTCGTTTCTGGTTGTGTCCATCTTAACTCCTATCTCTTTCATCCAAAGGAGTGACGTGGACTCATGGTTGTCGATGTCCCGTGCCCTTCCCACATCTCAGAGGACATTGATGATGTCCGCTCGATCCATTGCTTGACCGTTTTGCGCTAGTTGTGTTATGTCGCTATGTCGTGCTAGAGTTGAAATTAAATTTATATATATATATATATATATATACATTTATATATTTTTAAAGTAAAGTACCCCCGTCACGCCAAGTGGCTTATAGGGAATATGGTGTTCATCATTATCAAGTACCGGGACTACTGGCGTAGGTGATCATGCCTCTCCACAACTTTCTATCTCGGCAGCTATTTATCATTTCTGTTGTTGACCTTCTGCCAAGCCATTCTCTTAAGCTGTCTGTTATTTTTTCTCTTTGCTTCCCTCTATCTCTTCGTCCCTCAATTTTTCCAGTTGTTACAAAATATTCATGTTGTTCTCTTCTCATTACATGGCCAAAAAATGATGATTGTCTCTTCCTAACATTGGAAATTAGCTCTCTTTTTGCTTTGACCTCTCTCAGAACCTCTTCATTACTCTTCTTAGCTGTCCATGGTATTTTCAACATTCTTCTGTAAAACCACATTTCTGCAGTAAAAAAAAGGTAAAGTACACCCGTCACGCCAAGTGGCGTATAGGGAAATATGGTGTTAGTGACCCTATATTTTACAGACCTTCAGCACATGATTTTTGGGGTAATGTGGTTGGTATTACGCCCGTGCTGCTTTTACTTTCCCAGAAAAATATCCGGTACCCATATAAGGCTGAGTGAACCCGGAAGCCGTTGGTTGGGATCGAAACCTACCCCTTGTCCTTTGTAGTCCAGTTCACTAACCACTGAGCTATCGCGGCTCCCACATTTCTACAGACTCCAGTGATTTTCTTCTCTGTTGTCCTATTGTCCATGACTCGCATCCATATGTTAAGACTGGCTCTACGTAACATTTAAGAACTCTTTTTCTTGTTTCTATTGTCAAAAATGGATTGCATAGTATTTTCCTCATTTTTTTGGAAAGCTGCTTTTGCCTGAGCCATTCTGCATCTCACTTCTTTTGTACATCTTCCGTCTGACGTTAACAAAGTTCCCAAATATTTAAATTCATTTACCTGTTTTAATATTGTTCCACTTGTCTTTATTTTGCACTGAGGTGATGTCTTTTTCTTTGTTGTTACCATTGCGTTTGATCAGTTGGGATCGAACCCTACCTCTTGACCTTTGTAGTCCAGTTCACTTATCTTCTTAACGGCACTTTTCTTTAAGTGCTTCTTTACGGCACGTTTTATACCGTAAAGAAAACACTGTAATATATATTATATATATATATATATATATATATATATATATATATATATATATATATATATATATATTACATACATATACATATATATGAAGATCTTACAGCAAGTTCCTCACTTTCAACATATCCTCTGATATACTCTCGTTGTCTCTAGATAGCTTCTTACTTTTGGTATCAGCTGCAAAATGACGACCTCGAAGTAGCCATGAATCCACATAATTGCTAGGAATTAATTTAGTGAGAGGAGGGCACACTATCACGATGAATATCATTGCAGAGGTTGTTTGTACAAGCAGGGATGACCTAGATGATGTTAATATAAGGTTCATCTGAGAGAAGCCCCTTTCACATTCACTGGCAGATGCGACAATTGTGTACAAAGTGAGCTTTAGAGGAAGTTGTTATCCTGGGAATTTATTTTCTTGAAGATTTTCATGAAAACCACGAACTGCTTCTCTTTCATTTAAGCGGAATTTGAGTGCTAACTTTTAAATCTCATCTTCACCAAATTTCAGAGGAAGATGTCAAATATCAAGTGACAGATGAGGGTTTTATAGTCCTGCCACACTGCATATACAGTGCGAGATACAACCCAGCGAGTGATACAAATTCTGCCAATTTTCAGTAGTTGAAGTTTAGAGTGGCTGCACACTCCTGTAGCTCCCTAGCATTCTTAAGCATGATAAGTCACATACAGTTTGTTCGTGAAAATCTTAAAGCTGTTCACACCTGCCATGTTGTTCATTGTCTCACTAACCGACAGTTCAAGGCGATGGCTAGCACAATGCCAGAAAATGACACCAGGAAACTTCTCTTTCAATAGGCTCCTTACACCATTACACACACCAAATAACACCGCTGAACCATCGCATATTACAGACAATAAATACTCCTTTAAGTAATCTTTAGAAAATATAAAACACCCAAAATGACAAATTTAGAGAGAGTTCAGAATTCCTCTAGCAGTTATATCTGATAATTCTATTAAATATAGGGGTAGACTCACTGGAGCCAAAAGTTCAGGAAGAACTACACGAACAATAATAATCAATGTTGATATGTTGCTCACAGTTGTCCTTTCAATAATAACGATATTATGTTTTTGGAATACACTATACTGTCTATTAATATTCTCATTTCATTTGCTATATAGCACACAATGTTAATTGCAGATATTTGCTGAATGTAGAATAAATCCCATCTCTAGGCCATTAAGTTCCTCAAATTTATTTCATCTTCAAAGTTTTTAAATGACTGATTTTTCTTCACAATAATGTAAGCAGTTCGAAACATTTTTGCTGTAATATCTTGCTATGAAAAAACGTGTTTAGGTAAACAGTCTCCAATGTTTCGATTTTAGCTTAGGATTTGATTTGTTTACATGCTTTGTGAGCTGCGGTCTCCTTATGGTCGTCAATCTTCTTTCCTAAAGACATTAGCTATTGTATCAGGGTTTCTTCAGAATGACTTACTCTACAATTTGCCCACTCCACAGAAATGTTTATTCCCATCTATATATCGACAGCCAGACTTCCAACACCACGACACATTTAACATAAATCCACTGGTTTCTCTTGCAAATTTAATTTCTCTGCAAAACTGTCCAATATTCGGGCCAGTCTTTACCTGAATCTGGTTTCTATTTGAACACGTGGATCTTTTGTCTTATTTTCGTGATTGTCATCACTAGGCGTATTTTTGGTTCTAGTTTTCTGTCTTATAGGCTCACGGGACGACTCCGCAATTTCTGTTTCCGCAGTCTTCCTTTTGTTACTCAATGGTTTAATAACTACTAACTCTTATAATTGTAATACTTATTTTATTCATTTTGTACAACGACAGCACAGATTACACTTGGTTGTGTGCTACGTCATCGTAATGGCTCATCGTACATCCCTAGACCGGCTAATCTTACGGTCTGTTGTTTGATGTGCGACGGGAATAATCTGACGATGTACTGTGTGTCTATATGTTCGGAATTGGAGTCAACAACGATGGCCTAACATCATCAAGCGCTATACATTTTTAAAAATACGACGATCATCATTTTCAAGAGGACGTGAACTTCCAGAATATGGTGGATAGGCGGCGGATACAATTGAAGACTATGCATGAAAAGTGTTCCTTGCAGTTTCCTCATATTCCAAGTCCGGTTTGTTGCAGGGGCTACTGAGTTAAGTGCTCTGTGCACACCGTGAGCTGCGTGTCTCATCCGTTTTGATCATGTTTCGACATTCCAATTGTATGCGATGAGTGATGATATCGTATGACAGGGAACAGTTGGTTGTGTTCACTTTCTGCGCGATTTTGCCTTTATGTCTTTTGACGTGTGCTGAGGCTGCTACGATGGGGACTGCAGTTACCTTTCTTTGTTTGGGAGATAAGATATTAATTCGGATGATTACGCTGGCACGGGCGGTTGAGCAAATATGGATTTTGATTCATTTGCAGTGATACCGGGGCCTTCCATAACCAAATAACCAAAGAAGATTATACTTATATGTATGCAACCTGCATGAGAACTTGACAAAAGCTGTTCGCTGTTACATAAATGATACAATTATTTCACAAACTATTGGAAACGAACACTGATTCCTGTTTTCAGTTGCGCGCCAACTAATAAATAAATCTAAACTGAAATCAGTTTAACAATGTTAGTGCATGGCTAAGTATTAGGTCGAGAAGAGACTATGGGGGAATGCGTTATTTTAAACATTTGAACGCAGCACTGAACGCTGACGCAATAGTTTGACACTTATGACACATCGCACATATCATCAAAGAGACGCCTTGACATCACGGGAAGTATATTTTTACTGTCAATAAATTTCAATTTGAATATTAAAAAGATGCCGCTGCTGCGTGACATTGCGTACCGCCAGAAAAAAAGAGAGTATATGACACCCCAATTGTTCCCAGCTACCAGCTTTACTAGCCGCGATAGCTCAGTGGTTAGTGAACTGGACTACAAAGGACAAGAGGTAGGGTTCGATCCCAACCGACGGCTTCCGGATTCACCCAGTCTTTAATTGGTACCGGATTTTTTTCTGGGAAAGTAAAGCGGGACGGACGTTTATACCGACCACATTACACCAAAAATCATGTGCCGAAGGTCTGTAAAATTTGTGGTCACTAACACCATTTTCCCTATACGCAACTTAGCGTGACGGGGGCACTTTACTTTACTTTTTACCAGCTTTATTGCAGTAATGTATTTATTTACCTGTTCCCGGCTACCAGCTGTACAGCAGCATTGCATTTATTTGTTTGTTCCCAGATCCTAATCAGCTTTGAGTTCTCTATTGACTCTATCCACTGGTTCCGAACCAGCCCCTTTCGATTTTTCTGTGAGTGTTCATCAAGTTACTCAGAAAACAGACTTGAGTAAGGGGTTGTGTTTGCCGGCAAGACTACTGATTTAGTTTTTGTTGTGATTTCCAAGGGCAAACTACTGTTAGTTACAGCGAAAGCAACATTATCCTCCTTTATTGTTCTTCCTTTGGCCTGGCCCGTGAAAGTTTGAGCTTCGAGTATGCTGGATATGGTATGTAAGAATGAATGTCGTATATTAATATATTGAGAATGAAAGTATTGCAATGTTTTTATAGAACCGATTTTACTTTATGGGCAAATAACAAAACAAACCAAATGATATCGCAAAGCAACATTGATGTGTTTCCTCTTAGAGCAATACACTAAATTAGACAGAAAAACAATCAAATGAAGAAATGCTAGTGGAAAATGAAATAAGATAACAACTGCAGTTTAAAAAAACAACATAAAATGAAGGTAGACAACATTTGTTGATATGTAGGAGTGAAGGACTTGAAATAAAATGGTGACCTAAAATATCGAAGGTCAAAGAGAAAAAAGAAATTAAAATGGAAAGAGTAGGCAAAACAACCGTGACACTTATCGGTAAGCTGGTTATAAGCTCAAAGATGTTCTGAGGTATTTACTAGTTCAGAATTCATACTGTACTAAAAAGATATGACAGTCAACAAATAAAAGCACATAAAATGATATTGTTGCTTCATCTATCTATCTATCTATCTATCTATCTATCTATCTATCTATCTATCTATCTATCTATCTATCTATCTATCTATCTATCTATCTATCTATCTATCTATCTATCTATCTATCTATCTATCTATCTATCTATCTATCTATCTATCTATCTATCTATCTATCTATCTATCTATCTATCTATCTATCTATCTATCTATCTATCTATCTATCTATCTATCATCCATCCATCCATCCATCCATCCATCCATCCATCCATCCATCCATCCATCCATCCATCCATCCATCCATCCATCCATCCATCCATCCATCCATCCATCCATCCATCCATCCATCCATCCATCCACCCGCCCGCCCGCCAGCCCGCCCGCCCGTCCGTCCGTCCGTCCGTCCGTCAGACCGTCCGTCCGTCCGTCCGTCCATCCATCCATCCATCCATCCATCCATCCATCCATCCATCTATTCATCTATCCGTCTGTCTGTTTGTCTGTCTGTCTGTCTGTCTATCTATCTGTCTATCTGTCTATCTGTCTGTCTGTATGTCTGTCTGTCTGTCTGTCTACCTGCCAGTCTGACTTTCGTTCCCCTGTACCCGAATAATAACTTAATCTAAATACTACCTCATGTTTCTTTTGCCATTCTCAGTTACCACACAACTAACGATGAATAAACAATAACGAGGGAATACATCTGTTGTATCTGTGCTTACCAGTCTTCGCAAGAACAGAAATAAAAACCGACAATGAGCATTAATGAAACAAATGAAACCTACATAACGTACGAAGACTCAGACTCTAACAGCATAAAGACGGCTCTAAACATTTACTTCACGATTGAGATTTTCCTGGCTGTTGCAGGGACCTTCCTCAACGTGTGGTTCCTTGTGGCAATATTGACTTCAAAAGACATGCGGTCACGTCTACGTAACAAGGTCATCTGTAACACTCTAGTGGTTCATCTTCTTGACAGCACCGTCATCATTCCTGTAGCTGTTTGGGATATGATGACTGAACATGATAAGGGATGCATTTTCTCATCAGTTTTCATGAACCTTTCACTCATTCAAGATTTCATCGTTAACTGGTTGGTGGTGATAATTCTAGTTGTATTCATCGCGCAGATCCAGAAATTTAACCCCGGTATGAGACACACACAAAGGACTGTTACATTAGTCACACTTGGCTTGCTGATTCTTCCTTGGGTTTCTTCTGTTTTAGTCGTGCCCGTTATTACACACGACTACCACTACCGCGATCGGTGGCGATTAAATTGTATTCACCCAACCATAGACGCATTCCAGACCTATAAAGTTGTGGACACAGCCGTTCCCATTCTTCTGGCAGTTTTGCTGGTGATAGTGGCAGCAACTCTGAGGAAGATACGCATTACTCAGTCCCATCCTCCTGGATCAATGCAGATCGAGCTCATAAGTCAAGGACCAGAGATCGATAACATCTTTGCTTACATCATTGCCGTTGCAATCTCCATCGGATGTGACATCATGAAAACGACACTATTTATGGATTTCAACATCTTCTTTCAATATGGCTTAGTGACATCGTGAGTTGTATTGTTTTAACACCAACAATTTTTGTTCTCTGTTTTTCTGCATGTTCATTATTAGCAGGTACTGTGCCTGCTGGCGTAGGTGATCATATCTCTCTACAACTACCTTTCCATGGGTGTTTGTCATTACTGTTGTTATTGAGCAAACCACTTTCTTCAACTTTCTTGTATCTTTTCACTCTGCTCCCCTATCATTTCTTTCCTCAAGTTTTACATATGTCACAGATTTGTGTTAAAACGTTGCAATCGTCAATGAACTAACTACTAGAGACCCAGTACTTTCCCAAACAATACCGAAACCCTTGGGACCATTTGATATGTCTCCTCATGGGAAACATAAAATACCAGAACTTAAGGAAAATATAACAGGAATCATGAAAAAAGGCACCCAATCAGACACAGAAAGAAAACACGTAGCAGAAAAACACATACACGATACCTACACAGGACTCATGGTCCCACATATACACAGATGGTTCTGCTACAAATGCCACCAGAAATGGAGGGGGGTGGTGTGTTCTTGATGCTGAATAACCAGGACGAGATCACCAAGTCAATAGCTACTGGGAAATTCTCAAACAACTTTAAAGCAGAAACTGAGGCCCTCAGAGATGCTGCAACACTGGCTACTCAACACAAAAATAACATGCACAATAAATTGATGATTCTGACTGATGCTCTGTCAGTACTATCAGCTCTAAAAATCCCCAAGAACAATGAACTAGATGACTTGAGAACAACCCTGGACCAACTATGCAATAACTTCCAGAGAGTAGTCATTCAGTGGATACCATCACACTGTAATATACACGGGAACGAAGGCGCAGACAAATTAGCTAAAGAGGGAGGGAGATTACCACAAGAGAACCATCCGCTCAGTTATGATGATGCCAAATCCATCCTCAAAGGTGAATACCATAAAAAATGGAAACGAGAACACCCAAAGCTTAAAGAGAGCGACGGATACCATAAACTATCAAGGAGGGATCAAGTCATCATACTTCACCTACACACTGGCCACAATAGAATGAGGAATCACATGTTCACCAAATTCAAAATGGGTACAACCAGCCTATGCAACTGTACACCGGACAATATGACTACAAAACATGTTCTACAGGATTGCCCCCAGTACACAGACCTGAGAAGAGCAATGTGGTCCACGCCTACCTCTCTGAAAGAGAAACTATATGGGGCAATCGTTTCGCTTAAACAGACAGCTGACTTCATGGGAGAGTCTAAAATCCTACTCTGATTCAGTCTTGATCGCAGAGAGAGAGAGAGAGAGAGAGAGAGAGAGAGAGAGAGACAGAGAGAGATTTGTGTTAAAAAGAACGGGAATATAAGAAAAAAATCATTTCACGTTGCTTATTGTCCTTATCTTAATGCAACTATTGGGACATGAAGAAAGTGAGGAATTTTTGTTTTACCGTAGAAGAGGACATCTCATACGGTCACCACCTGGCGACATTCTAGTGTAAATGTTTTTTTTCTTATGTCCCAAAACATCTCTAGGAAATCATTAATCGTTGTTCAATGTCGCTTCCAAGAACAGTCTACACAGAACCTACCAACTTCTGTTCTTAGCGTCTACCTGTAAGTGGGCGTGGAGGCGTGGTGATGTTAGTTTACTGCATAGCGCCGATATCTGAGCCTTTCTGCCCGTCACACCTGCCTTCGACATGAGTAGATTTGATTAACAAGTCACGAGGAATGCATGGATTCCAAGTGAAATATTCCCACTTCGAAACTGGCACCTTTCTGTCTAGAAAAGCCGACGCTTTCCCTCTAGACCACCAATTCCCTTGAACCCAAAAACAATGAAGCCATCCCATGATTTATTATACACTGCTTTAAAAATCTACCTACTTGTACAATAAATAAAATGGGTGTCAATTTGCTTATGAAACACAGGACTATAACCGGGTATGAAACCCTGTATATGTTGTCATGTACATTCGTTGCATTCAGTGCTCGGAGCGACATTTGTTTCTACCTTTTAGCTCCCAGTGGAGCATAGGTCTTCAACAAACACTTTCCAAGTCGTTCTGTTTTTTGCAATTCTTTTAAGATCATTCCATGTCTTCCCCATCATCTTCATCTCTGCTTCGATCTGTCTTCTCCAAGAATTCCTTGGTCTTCCTCTTTGTGTTTTCCCCTGGGGATTCCAAAAAAGGGCCTGTTGTGTAATACTCTCAGTTGGCTTCCGTAGTGTGTGTCCTATCCATCGTCATCGTCTTCGCTGTATCTCTTTATCCACTGGTATTTGACCGGTACATTTCCATAATTCCACGTTAGTGACTTTGTCCTGCCATTTCCATCCCTTTATTCTGCGCAAGCATCCATTAATGAAAGTCTGTACCTTCGTGATTGTCAATTTTGTTATTCTCCATGTTTCACAGCCATATAATAAGACCGACTTAACATTTGAGTTGAAAATTTTTATTTTTGTATTTAACCTAATTTCTTTGGATTTCCATATGTTTCCCAGTGCAATGAAAGCTCCTCTTGCTTTTGATATCCTTATTTTGGTATCATTTTCTATTCCTCCCTCTTTATCTATATTACTGCCCAGATATATATAAGATTGTACGTCTAGTAGAGGTATTTCTCCTAGTTTTATTTGGTTATTGCCAACTGCATTAATTCTCATAATGTTGGTCTTATCGCTATTAATCTTTAGTCCTAGCTGTTGTGATCTCTCATCTAATATACTCATTTTATCCTGCATCTGTTGATGGCTGTGTGATAGGAGAGCTATGTCATCAGCAAAGTCTAAATCATCAAGTTGTTTGGTCAGTGACCACTGGATCCCATTTCTGTTGTTTTGAGTTATTTTCATAATCCAATCTATGGCCAGTAGAAAGAGAAATGGAGACAGAAGGCATCCTTGCCTTATTCCTGTTCTTATTTCAAATGCTTCTGTAAGCTGTCCTTCATGCACCACACTACATTTTGTTCCTTCATACATTGTTTTTATCAGGTTAATAAACTTTATGGGGATTCCGTAATGACTCAGCAACTTCCAAAGCATTCTTCTGTCTAAACTATCAAATGCCTTTTCGTAATCTATGAATCCAATATAAAGTGGGGATTTTAGTTCTAAACTTTGTTCAACTATTATACGTAGAGTAGTTATTTGATCAGCACATGATCTGTTCTTCCTAAAACCTACCTGTTCATCTCTCAAGTGTTTCTCTATAGCCTCTTTTAGTCTCTCCAGAATGATTCTGCCTAATATTTTTCCTGGCACTGATAGTAGCATAATTCCCCTATAATTTGTGCACTCCTGTAAACTTCCTTTCTTTGGTAGTTTGATCATATAACCTTCTCTCCAGTCTTTAGGTATTTCTTCCCTCTCCCAAATGTTATCCAATAGATCATGTAACATCTTGGTAGAGGTGTTAATATCTGCTTTGATGGCTTCCGAAGGAATTTCGTCTGGTCCTGTGGCTTTACCATATTTTAATAGTGTGATGGCTTTCATTATTTCTTCTTTGCTTGGTTTTCCGCAGTTAACGTGTAACTCTTCTTCTGCTGGTAGTATATCTGGAGGATTATTTGATCCGGGTCTGTTCAAAAGTCCTTCAAAGTGCTCTTTCCATCTCTCCATTTGTTCCCTTATATTACTAAGCAGATTTCCTTTCTTATCTTTGATAAAGGCGTTGATCTGTTTGTATTTTCCACCTAATTTCTTTGTGCTGTTGTACAGTTCTTTCATATTCCTTTTATTTGCTGCTGCTTCTGCCTCTTTAGCTAGTTCATCTATATATTTCCTCTTATCCCTTTTAATGCATCTTCTCACTTCTTTGTTCACCTCTGTGTAAGCTTCCTGTGTCTTGGCTTTATTACTTCTTGTTTTGCTTTTATTTATGTCTGCTTTCTTGTTCTTTCTTTCTTTAAATTTATCCAGGGTCTCTGCTGTCATCCATGCCTTATCCTGGCGTTCTCTTTTCTCCAGTGTTTCTTCGCATGGTTCTTTCCATATATTTTTTACCTGTTTCCAATGATCTTCTATATTTATTGTATTTTCTAGTTGTTGGAGGACTTGGTATTTGTTTGCTGTTTTGACTGCGAATTTATCTTTAATTCCTTGTTCTTTAAGAAACCCTACATTGAAATACTTTCTACCCTTATTCGTTGTAGTATACCTTTTTAATTTAATTTTAAGTTTGGCTAACAGAAGATGATGATCAGAAGCTACATCTGCCCCTCTATATACTTTTACATCCTGTAAGGATGACTTAAACTTATTATTAATACATATGTGATCAATTTGATTTTCCGTTCTATGATCTGGTGACACCATTGTAGCTTTGTGTATTCTTTTATGTTGGAATATTGTTCCTCCTAGGCTCATTTGATTAAGGGCGCAGAAATTCACAAATATCTCTCCATTCTCGTTTATATCTCCAAGTCCATGTTTTCCCATAATCTCTTCGAAGCCTCTGTTGTCTGATCCTACCTTAGCATTTAGGTCTCCCATCAAGATGTTAATATCCTTGGCTCGTCTTGCATCCATCTGACATTGTAGCTGTTTACAAAAATCATCTTTAACTGAGTCATCTTTATCGTTGGTTGGTGCATAGCATTGTATAATGTATAATTGTATTTTGTTTTTGGTTGTTCTAAATGTTGCTCTCACCAGTCTTGGTCCCACTGCCTCCCATTCTATTAGTGTCTTCTGTGCATTCTTTAATAGCATTATAGCTACCCCTTCGCTATGTTGTGCTCCTGGTTCCTTGTGTCCTGATGATAAAATCATCTCCCCTGTATTCAATTTTATTCTCTCCGCTCCCAGCCATCTTGTTTCACACATTCCCAGAATATCTATCTTGTAGTTGGTCATTTCTGCTGCCACTTGTGCCGCTTTTCCCTGTTCGTTAAGGGTACGAACATTCCAGGTGCCAATTCTGGATGATTTCCTGGTAGACAAAGGGTGAGTCGGCACCCCGGACTCCTTATGGCTTTCTCCGGATTGCGTCATACGTCTCTTAGACAGAGAGCCCTTCTCTTTCCTGGTTGACGGATTAACTTTATCTTTCTTTGACTTGTTCATGTTTGTGAAGTTTTTCCGGCTTATTTTTTTACAGTATGGGATAGCCAGTCCCATGCCTAACCCTCCTTTCTCGCCTCTTACGAACATGCCTGGTAGGGTACAGCGCTGCTATTCTTTACTCCCCTTTCGGGCCCCGGCAGCGCACGGGCGAGAGCGACATTTGATAATGTGTAATAACCATCTCAACATAACGTTTGAGAACGCAAAAAGAAAACTGAAGCTCTTGAAATGTGGATTTATAGAAGAATTGTTAGAATTTGGTAGACAGTTGAATGAAGGAATGAAGGAATGAAGTTTTGAAACAGCTGAAAATGAAGAAAAATATGGAAAATAAACACAATTTAAGAGGATACACACAGAAATAAAGAGAATGACTAGTACAATTAAAAAGCCACAGAAAGTGGATGTATTGCAAACAAAATAGGAAAAATAATAGACAATAAAGATATAATCAATAGATGGTTGGAATGTATAACATAATTATTTTATGATGAATGGAAATTGAAAAAGGGAAAATTTGCATAACCTGACAACATACAGGTAGATACGATGAAGGCGTTATGCGATTTTGGCATTGTAGTGATCACATTCATATGCAACTACATATACCGTCTAGAATGCATACCAAATGAACTAAAAACATTACAATTTAATTGCTTTGGCTATAAGGAATGTTGCAGTTGAATGAAGTGACTTTCGAATGATAAATCTAATGAGCAATGTAACAAAAATCTTGCTCAAAATTATACAAGGAAGGATTCAGAAAAAAAAAATCAATATTGTATGAGAATTTTGTTTTAGGAAAAACAGTGGGACAAAAGAAGTCATATTCTGTATGAGAACATTAATCGAAAAGTACACAGAAGTAAACAAACTAATATATGCCAGCTTCATAAACAACGGGAGCCGCGATAGCTCAGTGGTTAGTGAACTGAACTACAAAAGACAAGAGGTAGGGTTCGATCCCAACCAACGGTTTCCAGGTTCACCCAACCTTTAATGGGTACCGGATTTTTTTCTGGGAAAGTAAAACTGCACGGGCGTAATACCGTCCACATTAACCCAAAAATCATGTGCCGAAGGTCTGTAAAATTTATGATCACTAACACCATATTCCCTATACGCCACTAGTTGTGACGGGAATACATTACTTTTTTTTCATAAACAACACCAAAGTTTTTGATAGAATACACAATAAACAACCTATTGACTGCCAAAAATATATAAATCTAAATGACACGGACATACAAGTAATATATAATCTATACTGGGAGCAAAAAGCAATAACAGAATATAACAAAGAGAACTCTACACCAGTTGATATAAAATGGGAGTAAGACACGGATGCATCTTATCACCAAGCTTGTTCAACCTATACACTGAGCAAGTCTTTACAAGCATTACAGAGATGCCAGACCTAAACATTAATTGAAAGACAACCAATAACGTAAGATATTTGATGATACTTTATTACTAGCAGAAAATCCTAAAGATCTACAACAAATACTTAATGAAATAAACATGGCAAGCAAAAAAAATGGATTAGATTTGAATATAAAAAAGACTAAAACTATAATAATAGACAAACATTATACTAAAAACTCACAACTGGATATCAGAGTTAAAAGAATATATCATGGAGACAGTTCAGAACAATAACTACCTTGGACATACTATAACCAGAGATGGAAAATGTAAAACTGAAATAAATAAACAAATAGGAAATGCTAAAAGTAATTTTAATGTCATTACAAAAAATACTACCATCAAAACAAATAACACCAGGGCTAAAACTAAGAATAGCAATTGTTATGTCTTCTTAACATTCCTGTATGGTCCAGAAATATGGACAAAAAGACTAAAACTATGTTTTAAAAAAGACTAAAACGGACAAGCGAATAGAACAGAAAATTGAAGCCTTTGATATGTTGATTTATAGAATAATAGGAAGAATAGGATGGAAAGAAAATAAAACAAACGATGAAGTCTTAAAACAACTAAAAATGAAAGGAGAACTACTAAGCACAATTCAAACAAGATAAATAAGGTTTTGGGGGCATGCTAAAAAAGACAGCAGCTTAATAAATGTAATCTTTAAGGGAAAATGCAAGGCTAAAAGGGCAGAGGCAGACCAACACTAACATGGGCGAGTAACATCAAAAGGTGGACAAGTCAGCCAATAACAACCTGCACCATCAAAGCAAGAGACAGAGTGAAATGGCGCGGTATGGTAGCCAACCTTCGATGCGGAAACGGCACTGAAAGATGATATATTTATATTTTGTGCCTATCTCCAGATGTGAGGAAAATATTCTCTTTCATTACAATCAATAACTTCTGGTCTCGAACCGCCAGAGTTGCTATACCTTCCCATGAAATTGTTATCGTTCATTCTCTTACAGATCTGCAGATCTAACCTCACGAACAAAAGACCAGATGAAAAGCCTCTCCTGCCAGTACCTGGTAAGTGCAATAGGTGCAACAGGTGCAACTATCCAATGGGAGACAAAAAGCGCCTGACAGCAACAGAGCTGAAAGCTGCCCGTGATTCACAACTAATAGCTAGGCTAGCCAAACGAGTAGGGAAACGAACTGAAGAAGGAATGCAACCTTTACACAAAAATATCGTTCTGAAGTCGGATGCGTTGGACAGAAAGGTGCGAGTATCACAGATTTAATCCAAACTACAATACAGAGCATCTACACCCACTTATTTTTCTTTTATGATTGAATGACAATGAGGAGTAAGACAGGGATGCATCATATCAGATGGTAGATGTACAACAGAGGCGAGATGGTAGATGTATAACAGAGGTGAGATGATAGATATTGTAACAGAGGTGAGATGATAGATGTGTAACAGAGGTGAGATGGTAAATATACAACAAAGGTGAGATGGTAGATGCACAACGTAGGTGAGATGGTAAATGTACAACAGAGGTGAGATGGTAGATGTACAAAAAAGGTGAGATGGTAGATGTATAACAGAGGTGAGATGGTAAATATACAACAAAGGTGAGATGGTAGATGTACAACAAAGGTGAGATGGTAGATGTATAACAGATGTGAGATGGTAAATATACAACAAAGGTGAGATGGTAGATGCACAACGTAGGTGAGATAGTAAATGTACAACAGAGGTGAGATGGTAGATGTACAACAAAGGTGAGATGGTAGATGTCTAACAGACGTGCGATGGCAAATATACAACAAAGGTGAGATGGTAGATGTATAACAGAGGTGAGATTGTAAATATACAACAAAGGTGAGATGGTAGATGTACAACAAAGGTGAGATGGTAGATGTATAACAGATGTGAGATGGTAAATATACAACAAAGGTGAGATGGTAGATGCACAACGTAGGTGAGATAGTAAATGTACAACAGAGGTGAGATGGTAGATGTACAACAAAGGTGAGATGGTAGATGTATAACAGACGTGCGATGGCAAATATACAACAAAGGTGAGATGGTAGATGTACAACGTAGGTGAGATGGTAAATGTACAACAGAGGTGAAATGGTAAATGTACAACAAAGGTGAGATGGTAGATGTAAAAAAAGGTGAGATACATAATGGCTCAGGAAAAAGTAGCTTTCCCAAAAAATGTGGAAGATACTGTGCAATCCATTTTTGACAATAGAAACAAGAAAAAGAGTTCTTAGATGTTATGTAGAACCAGTCTTAACATATGGATGTGACTCATGGACTATAGGACAACAGACAAGAAAATCACTGGGAGCTATAGAGATTTTGTTTTACAGAAGAATGTTAAGAATATACCACGGAGAGGTAAGAAGAGTGATGAAAACGTTCGGAAAGAGCTAACAAAAAGAGAGCTAATTTCCAATATTAGGAAGTGACAATAAGCATTTTGGCCAATTAATGAGAAGAGAACAGCCGGAATATATTGTGACAACTGCAAAAATCGAGGGACGAAGAATTAGAGGGAAGCTAAGAAAAAAGATGGACTTCCATTTCCAAGATGGTGGAACTTTTTCACGTTCTCTCGATCGCTGCAGAAAGTGCATTTTGGGTCTGATTAATTTCGGCGCTCCATTGCACTTTTCTGCGGTAATGTCAAAATGATGTTCTACTTAACACATCTGTGCCGATGAAGCGAAGTCGTAAGCACGGGAATATTCCTTTTGACAAATCAAGTTTTGTGAATGAGACATTCCACCGTCTAGAGCTGATCTGCGCTTTACGTCACAATGAGTGCTGTTCATGACCGTTGTTGGAATTGCTTGACGAAAGTTATGTACATGTTACAACTCATTCATGTGAACTGTTTCGTCAAGTCAGCCGCAGTTTTATCTCTTTAAGGAATTTGCACCGTGTTTCGTTCGTTGTAGACTGCATTCACTAGAGTAATCAGGAATCTATTGGTGCTGCCATTGTAGTGTGTGCTATGTCATCATCCCAATCGCTATCGTATATCCCAAGACCGGCCATACGCTAATCTTACGGTCTGTTGTTTGATGTGCGACGGGGATAATCTGACAACTAACTGTGTTTTATATGTTTGGATTTGGAGTCAAAAACGATGTCCTAACATCATCAAGCGCTATTTAAAAAAAAATATGACGATCATCATTTTCAGGACGTGAACCTCTGATCAATATGGTGGAGAGGTGGCAGGAACCATTGAATGCTATGTATGAAAGTGTTCCTTGTTGCAGTTTCCTCATATTCCAAGTCCGGCTTGTTGCAGGAGCTACTGAGTTAGGTGTTCTGTGCACACCGTGAGATGTGTGTTTCATCCGTTTTGATCATGTTTCGATATTCAAATTGTTTACGATGAATGATGATATCGTATGACAGGGAACAGTAGGCTGTGTTCACTTTCTGTGCGGTTTCAACTTATGTCTTTTGGCGTGTGCTGAGACTGCTATGATGGGGTCTACAGTTAGCTTTCTTTGTTTGAGAGATGAGATAGTAATTCGGATGATTCCACTGGAACGGGCGATTGAGCAATTATGGTCTTTACTTGGTTTGCAGTGATACCGGTGTCTTCCATAACCAAAGAACCAAAGAGAAAAGATACCAGACATCTTAAGAGAATGGCTTGGAAGAAGGTCAACAACTGAAATGAAAAACTGTCGCGATAGTAAGTTGTGAAGAGACATGATCACCTACGCCAGCAGGCATGGCACTTGATGATGATGATGATGTTGGTGATGATCATGATGACAATGAGGATTACAATTTCCTTGAGCAGCCATCGAGTGAATGTCAAAAAGAGAGAAAGTGCTGCTCACGGACGGGACAAGTCGTGCGAAAAAGAGCCACTATTAAGTCCCTATCCGCGTGGAAGAACACCAAAGAACACAAACCTAACAGTTGACATCGAGAGAAGGAAAGACTGTGGGAAAACACCCAGACAGAAGTCACGAGCACGGTGGGCGCAACAGCCCTGATCAGTATCCACTCTACGAGAAGGAAACACTCTTACGTCAAACCAAGGTCTAATCTGCCGAAGACAGGAGTAGTTTTGGGTACAATATCAGGACACATAGAGCAAATGTGAGTAGCAGCCATGAAACTAGCGCACCGCATCATTATGTTGTTTCTACCCCTCATTCACGATACAAGACAAAGAGTCACGATCACCGGTCACATGAACAAAAGACTTGGGGATGTTCATTCTCCCAGTAATAGGAAACTCTTTATACAGAGCTCCGCAGGAGGAGGGAATCTGATCATCAGAAGTACCCGATCGAGCAAGTGTTTCCGCCCTTTAGCTTCTTGACACTCTAAGGGAGGTGGGCCAGCCTGGGTCATGACTCCCAGGCATCAACCTCCTGCTGTATTGAACTCTAAAACTGAAAAAAAATATTCGGCATAAAATAAAATTACACTTATTCTACACTGGGTGGTCTAGAAGTAAGACGTCAGCCTCTAGACAAAAAGGTACTGGGTTCGATTTCCTGCCCCCCCCCCTTCCCACAGGCGATGCAAAACTTTAAAAAAATAAATAAATAAAATCGAATCGTGGCACATTCCCCGATCACTGAGTGGTTTGATCCGATGTCTAGCCTCTTTGAAAACGACGAAAACCAACAGGCCCAGTGCACATTCTGTACACGTTAAAGAACCCTTGGCTGTTGGAAATCGAAAAGAGTAGGCCAAAAATGACAGCTGCCTGCGTAACATCAAACAAGAAAAAATCTACCCAAAACTCTCCACGATAAAAATATTAGGAGTCCCTTTGAAGTCGGAGAATATCTGCAAGTATGGCGAAGGACATCTGAGCACAGTTGGCTGGCTGCCAGTGTGAAAAATCGGGAAAAGTGATATTGACGCAAAATTAAGTCCCTCGGGACTTTGCTACAGATATAAAGTTGGCCAATCCAAACAACAAACTAACCCGGTTGTTTACTTATTTGTCTTAGCTTTAACCCAGCACATTGATTATATTTATATATAAAGTCGAATTTGTCGGATCGGAAGGCGCAGATATCTTTACTTGCTGAAAGCCACGACACACACGCAATATGCACTCAGCTCACGGCTTTTTAATGGCAGGCGAAGATTAAAACTAACTTTGTCAAACTTCGGCAAGGGCACCACGCCGAGGATGTTCTTGTGTGTCTACTCCGTCATTAATCAGAAAATGGCAACACAAAGGCTTCATACTGTTTAGTCCATAAATGAGTTTATATTAGATAGTGTTGATTCTGTAATCATTTATCATCTTTATATGTTATCACTGAATCAAGATTTACCCGACTTGTACGATTGTAACTTATAATGCCCTATATACCATTAGGGGCCGTCTGTTCATGATAGGCAAGGAAGGGGAGCCAAAGGTGTCAAAAGTTTGGGAACTATTAACCTTAGGAATAACGCAAACATGATCGATAATCATGATTTCTGGTTTTGTATTTCATTGATTGATTTATTTCTTCATCTTAAAAAATAAACGTAACATTTTATGTAACTATTTAACTAAAAGAAAGACAGTTATATGCAAATATTTAAATACAAATGTGTTTCCTTTTCATGATTTATTCATCTTAACAGCGGTTCCGAACTTGTGTGCCTATCTTAAACATAAATCTGCTTATAATAATCGATCATTATGATCTAAATTATTTCACATTCTATTCTAACTAGGGTCAATCTATGGATTTCATCCTCGATAATGAGTGACTCCGGAGTTCTCCTGATGCCTCTCTCATGGCTTCTCCTTCCAGACATCAAACAAAGAATCAGAACTTGGAGGCCTTGGCATCGCTTTGTTCCTGGCATTGACTTAACCGTTAACTATAGAAAATATGATAACTCATCTGAATAATACCCATATTTATACTTTGCTAAATCTATTTTATTAAGATTTATTTATTATATATGTGCACATATAAATAAAATAAAATCTCTTGGTCACGTAACGCAACATAATGAATAGCCTAGAGAAGATAGTTACGGGTAAACAAGAGAAAGGAAGACCTAAGAGAAGGTTACTCTAATTATTTCCTTCCTCATTTGCCTTCCAGCTCCAAAAGAAGATATAGTTTGATAGTAAAGGAGCAAAAATATCAAGATACACACCTGGTCAGTGAGATATATACTTGGTCAGTCCGTCCACCAATTTTAGTTTAGTCGGTGGCTGACCAAGCTCTGGACCGCAGGGAAGTGACCTTTTTTATTTTTGGTCTTTCTCTTTCTTGAGTATCTAGCATATTATCGCCATTTAGTTAGATTTGTGTATATATCCTTATATATATTTTTGTGTTGTTTATTGTTCCAGCTGAAGGCCTACCTGGCCGAAACGGCGACTTTTGTTTTGTTTCTCACCTACGTAAAGCTGTTACTATATCACTTTTTTCTCCTTTTAAAAAAAATTGTCATTATAATTTGCCAGCTTTTACACTTCTATTGGCATCAGCTGATGTTATGTTTCCTTGTATCTCTAATATTCCATTCATAAATAATCATTATCGCTGCCGATCCTTGAGTCTGGTGTTCTCATAACATTTATTAATTAAAGGCACGTTGTGCTGTGTTTTGATCTTTCTCTTTGATGACATGGTCGAACCATTGCATCTCTTATTCTTTATGTCTTAAGTAGCGAAAAGTGTCCGTTTTGTCTCCAGTGTAATTTCTTCTTGGAGAGCAGTGGCGACATTTGTCCTATGATTTGACGTTAGAATCTTTGACTTGAATGAATAGAAGATGAGTAGGGATTGACTGCAGCAGAAGCCTGACATTGCTCGCAGGACACACACATTTCAGAGCTAGTATTACGCAAGTCGGTTTACCAGATGAAAAATGAAGAAAATTATGACATTTAACTGAAAAATCAGGACATTTTATCTGAGAAATCAGGATATTTTATCTGAAAATGCAGTATATTTTATCTGAAAAATCAAGACATTTTATCTGAAAAATCAGAACATTTTATCTGAGAAATCAGGATATTTTATCTGAAAATGCAGGACATTATATCTGAAAGATCAGGACATTTTATCTGAAAATGCAGGACATTTTATCGAATAAATCAGGATATTTTATCGAATAAATCGGGACATTTTATCTAAAAAATCAGGACATTTTATGTGAAAAATCAGCACATTTTATCGAATAAATCAGGACACTTTATCTGAAAAATCAGGACATTTTATCTGAAAAATCAATACATTTTATCTGAGAAATCTGGATATTTTATCTGAAAAAAACAGGACATTTTATTTGAAATTTCATAAAATTTTATCAGGAAAATCAGGACATTTTATCTGGAAAATCAGGACATTTTATCGAATAAATCAGGACATTTTATCTAAAAAATCAGGACATTTTATGTGAAAAATCAGGACATTTTATCGAATAAATCAGAACACTTTACCTGAAAAATCAACACATTTTACCTGACAAATCAGGACACTTTATCTGAAAAATCAGCACATTTTATCTGAGAAATCAGGACACTTTATCTAACAAATCAGCACATTTTATCTGGGCAATCAGGACTCTTTATAAAAAAATCATTTTATCTGAGAAATCAGGACATTTTATCGAATAAATTAGGACACTTTACCTGAAAAATCAGCACATTTAACCTGAGAAATCAGGACACTTTATCAGAAAAATCAGGACGTTTTATCTGAAAAATCAGGGCATTTTATCTGAGAAATCAGGACATTTTATCTGAAAAAAACAGGACATTTTATTTGAGATTTCATAAAATTTTATCAGAAAAATCAGGACATTTTATCTGAAAATTCAGAATATTGTATCTGAAAATGCTGGACATGCACTGGCACGGGCGGTTGAGCAATTATGGATTTTAATTCATTTGCAGTGAAACAGGGGCCTACAATAACCATTACCATTTAAATATATTTATTTAGTGCTTATGTATAGAGCATTTAAGCTCAACACTTTTTTCGTTCACAAGAAGTATTTGCAATGTCGTTTCTTGTATAAATTTTACTTTATTTTTGTTTGTTTTTTATCGTAATTCATGCAGTGGTTCATCATTGCTTTTGCATGTCATCATTATCATCATATGCCATACCGGTTGGCCTAGGCGATCATGTCCTTCCACAATCTTCTATCTACAGTACATCGTATCACTTCTGTTGTTGACCGTTTTCCAGGCCACGACACCAAGCCATCCAGTATTTTCTCTCTTTGTCGCCAGCGATCTCTCTTTCCTTTTATTTTGCCAGTTGTAACCAAGTATTCCAACTTTCCTCTTCTCATGAAGTGCCCGAAAAATGTTGATTGTTTCTTTCTGATGTTTTTTAGGAGCTTCCTTTTTCTGTTGTCCTCTTTGAGAATTTCCTCATTGTTCCTTTTAGCTGTCCAGTGAACTTTCAACATTCTTCTGTGAAATCCCATCTCTGTGGCCTCTAATCGTCTCTTCTGCATGTAGTGTTGTATATATGGGTCAAGTGTTTTTTTCCCCAATCTTCTATATTCAGTACAGTTTTGAAATATGCTGTTAGCAGTCTGGCGCGCCTGTCCACATGTGTACATGTGGATGATGTCCCAATCACTTGAAAGTAATGCAACATCAGCAATGACATAAACAGAACTATCTGAAAGGTAAAATTATCGAAGAACACAAATCGTATAGAGTATTAGCCAACAAGACTGCAATAATTCACGTTTCTTTATAGAAATTATTCATGTGTTCATCATCATGTGCCATACCTGTTGGCGTAGGCTATCATGTCAATTCACTAATCTCTGTCCACCGTGCATCGTATCAATTATGGGTTCTTTGTCCATTGTAACCAAGTAGTCCACATTTCTTTTTTCTCATGATGTACCTGAAAATGTCGATTGTTTCTTTCTGTTTTTTTTAAGACCTCTCTTTTTGTGTTTGCTTTTTTTTTTATAGAAAACCCTCTTTGGTCTTTCTCAGATAACCAAAGGAACTAAGTACATGACGTATAATGTCAAAATAGTTTATTACTATTATTATTATTTAAGAAGCCACGGTTTCTGAATGGTTAGTGTGCTCGCTTCATGATCAGAAGGGGCTACGATGCCCAGAAGTGGGGGATTTTTTTTCGGACTGTCAAGGCTCCGAAGTCTACCCAGCCTCTAAAAATAAGCACCATCAATTTTTCTGCGAAATAAAGGTGACCAGACGTGATATCGACCACAACGCCAATTCAGCTCCCTATGGAGCATAGGTCTTCAACAAACACTTTCCAAGCCGTTCTGTTTCTTGCCGTTCTTTTTAAGATCATTCCATGTCTTCCTCATCATCTTCATCTCGGCTTCCATCTGTCCTCTCCAAAAATAGCTTTGTCTTCCTCTTTGTTTTTTTTCCGTGGAGATTCCAAAATGGGTCTGTTGTGTAATACACTCAGTTGGTTTCCGCAGTTTGTGTCCTATCCAGCGCCATCGTCTTCACTGCATTTCTTTATCCACAGGTATTTGACTGGTATAATAAACGTGATCACGAACGTCAACATACCTTTTACTTGATGATGACGATTGTACTCCTGATGCTGCTGCAGCAGCTGCAGCAGCTGCAGCAGCTGCTGCTGGTGATGATGATGATGATGATGATAATGAAGAAGATGGTGAAGGAGATGATGATGATGATGAATATTCGTTGTATTAATTTGTTTAAATAGCCGTATTATTATTTTGAATAATTGAATATTTACAATAAATATATACACTTTTAATCTCGCTGTTCAATATATAAATGAATTAAACATTTGAGCCATGTTGTAGACTTATGTTCATTATTTTCTTTGTCTAGTTCTAAACATGTTTTCTCCGAGACATTTTAACAATTGAATTGTTATTAAAATATATACTAAAATATATATTTCTCAGTACTTGCATTCGTTACAAGGCCGAAGATTATCTTATTTAAATAACTTGACTTGACCTAATCCATCTCAGCTGTTTGCTCGTTTTTTTTCTTTATTGTTCATGCCTGTCCTACACGTTTCTTCTTTACTGTTCATGACTGTCCTACTAGTTTGTTCTTTACTGTTCATACCTGTCCTACTAGTTAGTTCTTTACTGTTCATGCCTGTCCTACTAGTATATTCTTTACTGTTCATGCCTGTCCTACTAGTTTGTTCTTTACTGTTCATGCCTGCCCTACTAGTTTATTCTTCACTGTTCATGCCTGTCCTACTAGTTTGTTCTTTACTGTTCATGCCTTTCGTACTAGTTTGTTCTTTACTGCTCATGTCTGTTCTACTTGTTTGTTCTTTACTGTTCATTCCTTTCCTACTAGTTTGTTCTTTACTGTTCATGACTGCCCTACTAGTTTGTTCTTTACTGTTCATGCCTTTCGCACTAGTTTGTTTTTTACTGCTCATGTCTGTTCTACTTGTTTGTTCTTTACTGTTCATTCCTTTCCTACTAGTTTATTCTTCACTGTTCATGCCTGTCCTACTAGTTTGTTCTTTACTGTTCATGCCTTTCGTACTAGTTTGTTCTTTACTGCTCATGTCTGTTCTACTTCTTTGTTCTTTACTGTTCATTCCTTTCCTACTAGTTTGTTCTTTATTGTTCATGTCTTTCCTAATAGTTTGTTCTTTACTGTTCCTGCCTGTCTTATTAGTCTGTTCTTTACTGCTCATGTCTGTTCTACAAAGTTGTGTGTCTATTCGATCGTATTGCTGATGTGTAGAGTGTGTTGTGAACGTTGCATGTGTTGGTAGATACTTGTCTAGAATTTTCTTAAGGGCAGTGTTGTTATAAGTGAATTTAAAAAAAATAAAATTGTCAAATTAAAACTACTTGCGTCATTAGAATGACGTGAAAGAGTGAGTACGGTGCACCCATGGCGATGTTAGTCATGGTCTATATCTGGGACGAATAACACTAGTCTACACAATTTCTAAAGTTGTTTTCTTCAGAAATTAACTGTACCATTTTTTCACTAATTTTGAAATGCTGATTTCAACTTGTTAAAAATTATTACTTCTACTATTGCTTTCAATGTCTAAGGAAAATACTTAGCATAGCGTGGAACGAATTCAAAACAAACGAGGAATTTAGAGAAATCGCCAATCAATCACAAATATCATCAGTAATGAAGAAAAGACGATGGACATACGTTGGATATGTGATGAGAAAAGATAATAAACTAATAGCAAAACAAATACTCAAGTGGGAAACAGCAAGTATGAGGAAAAGAGACCGACCCAGAGAAACATTAAGAAGAACATTGATCAGACAGGCACAGGCAGCAGGAATCGGCTCCCTCAATGAGATTAAGATGCTTGCACAGAACAGAGCAAATGACGAGATTTGATAAAACAACTTTACAAGGATTGAAACTGCCTGAAAGAAAATTCCTAAACAGGGAAAGAGTATTTGAGTCTATGCCCTATGGGCTGACTACGGTTCGAAATGTCGATATACAGATAACCTTAAACCTACTGTCTCGCTGAATAGCGGGAATACGGTCTGCAAAATACGCGGTAGACAAAAAGAATGTTTTCTTCTATAGGGGCTGAAATAAATGTCATGAATCTAACACGTCGTGGCGACTGATTTGATACACCACCAATTAGTAAAATGTGTCGTAGAAAAGTCTCCTCCACCCTCCCCTCCTTTTTTTCATCAATACATTATCTTCTCGAGGTACAATTTCATAGTTTTTTTGTCATTATTTAATATTTATAATCAGATTTTCATTTCTGGTTGGATAACTTCTGCACTGATTGAGTCATATTGTTTTTCTCCATGGCCACAGTTACTTTGTTAAAAAAGTTGAGCTGCATCTTACGTTTTCAGAAAGGACAAATTGATTTTTCGGAAACTGAAATTGTGACAGATATTCAATCCATCGAGACAACGTTGCTACACCGGGACAATCCCAGTCAAACTTAGATGTGTGGTAACCCTACTGTACGCCATCATCATCATTGAGTGCCGTCTCCACATAGAAGGTTGGCTACCATGGAGCGCTATTCCACTCTGTCTCTTACTTTGATGGTGCAGGTTGTCATAGGCTGACTTGTCCATTTCTTGATGTTACTGTCCACCATCTATAGTAAATCTAAGCATATAGCCCTCCCTACTATATGGAATGTGGTTCTTCTCCCCCCCCCTTTTTCCCCCCACCAGATATGTTTTTTTTTTTTTAAAAAGAAACAACTCCCTTAGAACTAAAGGGAAACTATTAACGTAATTCTAAAAATAAGGGAGAGTATTCCCATGTTGCTATGATTAATAAATGAGCACGTGGATGGCCCGCATCGACGATTGTTGAACATTGAACATTTGTAGTGAAACATTCGAACACAATTAGAGTGTATGTGAAGAAATATTTCAGAATATTAGTCAGGAAAGGGTTGTTCAATATTCTCATTCAAAATTCTGTATTTAGCTGAATGAAGCATGGAAGTATTGGTGGTAAGTGACACAGAGTTAGACTCACTAATCAGTGACGACGACTGTGCTGTTTCAGAAGTTTCATTAGTTTCAGTTTCAAGCACCGAATTAGAACATTGTTGTAAAGCAAAAAAACAACCACAGACATCGGACGTGATGAACTTCATAAATACGAAGTACAGTTTTCACAACTAACAACATCAACATGGTTAGTACTGTAATATATATAATAATATAATCATAATAACAGAATAATAGCATTATAATTAACTGAATAAGTTTTATAAATCATTAATTATCCTTTATTTTATATAAAATACGTTTACTTGGTAAAGGTCTGGTTCTATGTCCCAAATTATTTCGATTCGGGAAAGTAACGTCCCTTGAGTTCATCATCATCATCATCGAGTGCCATTAGCGCAGCGACGGTTGGCTACCAAGGAGCGCTATTCTGCTCTGTCTCTTACTTTGATGGTGCAGGTTGTCATAGGCTGATTTGTCCATCTTTTGATATTACTCGTCCATGTTAGCCTTGGTCTGCCTCTGCCTCTTTTACCTTGTATTTTCCCTCCAGGATTACTTTTAGTAGCTGTTGTGTCTTTTAACATGGCCCAAAAATCTCATTTGTCTTGTTTGAATTGTGTTTAGCTCTTTTCATTTTTAGTTGTTTTAAGACTTCATCGTTTGTTTTCTTTTCCTTCCATCCAATTCTACCTATTCTTCTATGTATCCACATTTCAAAGGCCACATTTTTTCTTGTCTAATGAGTTACATTTGCTTGCCCTTGAGTTACATTTCATTTTATTCAGTGGTTCTCTAACTTTCACAATCAGGACCTATTTGCGACACATTTTACGCATTAAAGATTCACTCATAGTGATTCTCTGTTACATCTTATCACAGACGTTTTCTCTTAGTATGTGACAAATGTTTTCTTTAAGTATGTATGTACGAATGATTACAGATTAGTTAGCACAAGTGAATTAGCAATTTATACTCCACCATTTCTTGAACTAAAGAATGTTTTATTTAAATTTATTAATATACAATTTTATAAAATTACTTACATCTTATACAGTACAACTCTCTGTAATCCCAGTAATGATTATCCCTGGGATATTTCCTTGTCTCATTTTGTTTCTGAAAGCGAACTTGTGTAGAAATGATGAAAACTAAGGACGCCTAGTCAGTAACTGTCTTTTCAATTTTATTTTGGCCCACATTCATATGTTTTCAATATTGTGTGTGGGTGTGTGTAAGTCGTCATCATCTGGGTCGACAAAATTCTCCTTATATGTGACTGTATCATTGGTATAAATGCCATCTTCAGTACTTTTCCTATTGGCATATGCGGAGCAGCCATCAGTAAAAATGTGTGGCTTTCATACAGAATATGAGATTATCTCTCTTGTCAAAGTAGCATCAGAGCGACCTGGTACTTCTATGAGAAAACATTTGCCAGAGATTCTTTCTATTTCAACAAATACTATTTCGTCTCGTCAATTTCGACGACGATTGGTTGAAATTTATCGTCAATCACACCAATTTTGACCACGATTGGTTGAAATGTATCGTCCATCCCACCAATTTTGACCACGATTGGTTGAAATGTATCGTCCATCCCACCAATTTCGACTTCAGTGTCTGGCCATGAATTTCTCGCATTCATGGCGTTAAATATTTGTACCCATCAATCACAGTTGGTTTGTTGACGTCTGCCTCGTGCTGGATTACACTCAAGAGCAAATCTTAGTCCCACCAGTTTGTCAAAATTAAAATTTGTTTCAGTGTCAGATGGCTCTTTAAAAAGTTTGATTTAGCACCTATGGACTTAACGAAAATTGCAGTTCCGACACGATCAACGACAGCCCTCCTCCATGATGAGCTACTAAACACTGGATACTTATTCATTATAAGCCTGCGACTGGAATGTCTAACCGCTGAATGCACAGTTAATTAATGTCAGTCTCGGAAATCAAAGTTATTAAATTCTATTTCTCGGCAATGATATCTTGGAGAGCCATGATCTGTCCAATATTGATACCTCCAGTTCGGGCTCTTGGTCTTCCCACCATTTTGCTGCAATAAAGCAAAAGATACTAATATTCAAGACGGCAACCTTCAAATTGACTGGTGAAGCTGGTTTTAAAACTATGACGAACTATCCACCTACACAGTCTACTTCTGTCTGTGAAAGTTCGGACCGCTGATCAAACACAAGAGAATAAGGTGTAATCCGTTATCGCATAAGGTTTGTTTAGCCCCGCGATTAAAATGAAATAACCCTTCCATTGAATATATAAAGAAACAACAGATAAAATGGTTTGACTACGTGACAGACCGTGGGAGCTGTTCAGTGGGGAACAGTTCCCAATTATTAAGTTCGCGTAGTCAAGTGTGTAATAGCCTAGGGCCCAGTGGCGAGTGACATTGCTACTGGGCAGCGTGTGCGATTAACCAGTACAGACAGTTGGTCATGTAAATATGTTGGAATACGTCGCCCATGTGTCAGGGCTGTGAATAAAGATTTGTTGGCCTTAAATTGGTCTAATGTTGTGTGTTCCAACAGTTAGCTGGTCACGCCTGGCGTAGTGAGACTAGGGAAAGAAAAAAAAAGTTGCGGGCACAACTCGGTAGAGTTGGCAGAAAGATCAAAACACAATAAGCTTTCAATAAAACTTTGTGAAAACACCAAACCCAAGGGCCAAACACAAAAAAGATATATTAACGAACTGTTAAAAACACTACGAAATATAACAGCAGAAGAGGTGAACAGAAAAGCAAGAAACCTTTAATTTTTTTTCCCATCGACTCTGAAAGGCACATGAGGAAGGAAAGAAGAAGAAAAAGAAGAAGTACCCCGCGATTTGGGATTCAGGTCTCCGCTTTCTGCTGTCAATGAGGTAAACATTTCCATCAGCACTGTATTTCAGTGATTTTATTTATTTGAGTCTGGATTAAGGACGTATCATAATTGTCTCATGACAGATTTACATATGGTTATACCATTAAATTAATGCTAACGAAAGTGTCTCGGTAAACAATTTAGCGTAAGTAATTTTTAAGGATGGTTTAGCAGAAACAGAAGAAAATAACTGGTTAAATGATAAATAAAACTTCAATACTCAGGAAACAAAAAGAACCGCGATAGCTCAGTAGTTAGTGAACTGAACTACAAAGGACTAGAGTTCACCCAATCTGAAATGGCTACCGGTTTTTTTTATGGGAAAGTAAAGCGGCACGGGCGTAATGCCGACCACATTACACCAAAAAACATGTGCCGAAGGTTTCTCTCTGACTTTAACTTTTTGTTTCAATTTTTGACACATTTATTCATCCGCAATGTCTGCAATTACTTTCGCACCAAAAGAAATGTCTGACAGCGCTGTCTCCATTTCAAAAAAGTGAAGTCACTTGTGATAGTACTCCTATTTGAAGTCTAACTTCAGAACACAATTTTCTGACAGCACTGTCACACTTGTGGGATAGCCCGCGATAGCTCAGTGGTTAGTGAACTGGACTAAAACGGACAATGGGTAGGGTTCGATCCCAACCGACGGCTTCCGGGTTCACCCAGCCTTAAATGGGTACCGGATTTTTTTCTGGGAAAGTAAAGAAGCATGGGCGTAATACTGACCACATTACCCCACAAATCATGTGCTGAAGGTCTGTAAAATATAGGGTCACTAACACTATATTTCCCTATACGCCACTTGGCGTGACGGGGGTACTTTACTTTTTACTGTCACACTTGTGCGTTACTGATTAGGTGCGATGTTTTGGTAAAAGGTTTATTTTATATCTCAACTTTAAACCTTTATCCTGACATGCAGTAAATCAACTAAAAGTGGTCTTTAATTTTCCATCGAAATATTAATCTATAATTACGCTGTTTGAGTTATAGACACGCTGTATTGATTCAGGCAGGTTTATGTGTTTCTTAGCAATAAAATTACAAAACTAAATGGTTTCCGCTTCATAGAGGATCTTCTAAGTGGAAATGTTATTTCACCTAAAATGACAATAAATGTTACCAACTACAACCAAAAATATTCATTTATGCCCTAAATTTGTCAAAATATGACCTAAACCTAAATTATGGTAAAGTAAGCATTTAGTTTTTTCGGCTTAGTTTTTTTTACAGTATGAGATAGCCAGTTCCATGCCCAACCCTCCTTTCTCGCCTCTTACGAACATGCCTGGTAGGGTATTCTTTACTATTCTTTACTCCCGCTATTATTTACTCCCCTATCAGGCCCCGGCAACGCACGGGCCCTTTTTTGGAATCTCCAGGGGAAAAGACAAAGAAGAAGACCAAGGAATTCTTTGAGTAAACAGATAGAAGCAGAGATGAAGATGATGAGGAAGACATGGAATGATCTTCAAAGAATGGCAAAAAACAGAACGACTTGGAAAGTGTTTGTTGAAGACCTATGCTCCACTGGGAGCTAAAAATGGTAGAAGAAGATGCATTTATATGACGAAGGAAAAAGCGTCAGAGTTTTCAGAATGACATGTAACATGCAGAAATTAAATTTGATTAAAAAAAAAATATATGCCAGGAAAAGATGCGACAGGTCACAATATCCGAGCCCTATTGTACATTATGTGACAGACATTATAATGGGCAAGAACAAATGTGAACATAATTACAGTCACAACTTTCCAGACTTGGAAACTTAATCTTCCCCGGTCTGTCTGCACGAACGATAGTCCAGGAGGCGTTTCCTGGCACGAGTTACGAGCTTATTTATAAGAACAGAATACATTGCTGGAGCACTTCGATAACGTGACTGTGATTTCTCTCATTTCATGAATTTGACTGGCGCTAAATCGAACATCTTGTGTATTTGGAAGTTGTGTATGTACGATTGTTACAGTAGAGTCGAGCTCATTTTGTTTCCTTCATTTAAAATATAAACTTTTTGCAGAAATATTAATCAACATTAGGCACAATACAGATGTTTGTTACTGGTACTTTAGTTCATTTACTTATTTGCGACTCTCAAGGAAGATCAAATGCGCATGCTTGTTTTATTATCTGTTAAAGTGATTTCAAGAAATTGTATCTTCAAGTTAAAAAAGAATAAAAAACATCCGTAGTTAAACATTGAATATAACACCCAGGAAACTCAGATTAGCCAATCATTTTGTTACTATAGTCCGTTCAGATTCGTTTGCCGAGATGTTATGATTTATAATTCAAAAAGTTCTTGATGATTTCACATGAATTTTGGCATACGGTGTTAAAATGTCCATGTCACGAGAACATATGTGTTACTCGATGTCTAGCTATAACGGTTTTCTTAAAGCGGCGAATTCCTTTGATCTTTGCCCATGTAACTATTATTTTGACCCTAATCAAAATGTTTTACAGTAATCTAGTGCAACGATGACCCATAGGCGTGTCCATAAGATTTTACTTGGTGGCAAGTATACAAATTTTAAATTATATATAGAACTTTTGTTCGTAGAGTCAATTTGATATAGTTCCATGCTCTTGGTGTGAGTTTCCCAAATGTTGTCGCTGCCTTTCAAATACGTACATTTAGTTCCTCATCTAAGGAAAGTGTGGCTGTAATAGTGGATCCAAGATAGCTGAACTTCTGTACTGACTCAAGCAGGCTTCCATTCAAAGTAATGGTTGTTGGTTTGCTTATAACATATTTTTGATTGCTTGGGTGGTCTTGAACAATAAACTGTTTAACAAATCAACTAGGAAATTTTGCAAATCAAACTATTTATCTGTAGACTTAATCAGAGTAATGATCATTCAGAATCAGACGAGTCAAATAGGTCGATTACTGCTTTCGGCTGAACAAACAACAAACCATCCTTTTTCCAATATTCCTCTTCTTGTCGTAACACATGATCCTCACATTTTACCCAGTAGTCTTTATTTATATTTGATAGAGCCTGATTTGTAAGTGTCTCAACATCGCATAATTTGAAAGTTTTATTTGTATATGCTACGTGTCCTTTAACTTTTGCCCAAACTAGTTCTATAGGATTTAAGTGTGCATGATATGGAGGTAGTCTCAAACATCTATGGCCATGTTCTTGAATTAACTTGTCTATTTTAAATATCTTTGTACGTTGTGTCTGTTTTACAAGGCTAAGCAATTCGGGTTTCAAGTAGCTGTCGTTAACTTGTATGTGTTCTTTTATGAGCCACGTTTTGATTGCATCTTTTGTACTTGATGATGTTGGGATTCTATCTTCTACGTTAACTACGTTATGGTATGAAGCATTGTCCATTATCAGACAAGAAGGTCGATCTAATATTGGAAGGATACTTTTCTCGATCCAGTCTTTAAATATGTGCCCATTCATTTCGGAGTGGTAGTCTCTATTGTCTATGGATTTTGAAATGAAAACGAGATGAGCATTCTGCAACTACCCATTATGTCTGCTACCTGCATGTGCAACTATCAAACGTTGCCCTTTACTGCTTGGTACTGATCTTTTAATACTTCCATCTGCTAACTGCCATTCCTTTTCATTTGTATGATGAGCGTTGATCCAAGTTTCATCTAAATAAACAATATCATAATCATTTTCGCGCATTTCCTTCACTTCACGTAAATACTTGCTTCTAAGAGCTACTAGATGTGGCTTCTCACAAATAATGTTTTTTCCACCTGCATACTTTCTAAAGGTGAAGCCTGCACTTCTTAATATTTTCCATAATGAAGTTTTTGATATTTCAATGTCGTTGTTAGTTTTCAGCCAAAGCTTCAACTTTCTAAGTGTCACTTCTTCGTTTATATCAAACATTCGACAGATTTCTCTTTTTACTAGGTCCTTATCAAAACTGTCTACCGTTTCTTTCCTTCCTTGCTTTCTTGCATTTGTTGGCAATAAATATCCGCTTCCTTTAACTATTCGATCAAATGAACGTTTACACAAACCTAAAATATGCATTGTTCTCTTCTCAGGGTTTGATAAAGAACAATAAAGATGTCCCTTTTTACGCTCTCTGCAGAAGTATTGATAAATCTTTATAGCAATGTTATGCTCAGTAAATATTTTGCCTTTATATTCATTCTCACATAGACTTGCAGAAGATAATATGGATAGTGCCGCCTCCTTTCTGTAAATATTGAGATTTGCCTCTGAATTATGACTCGAACTCGAGTCTACGGCCGTGATTTTGACGTCACATAATTTCCGGTTTCGGCTAAAATGTCATTTTGTGCTAAACGGGAAATTTCATATGTAACATTTCTTTATAAAAATTTATAGTGGAAACATAACTATTTTAGGACGGTGCGCATTCAGCCGTGAAGGTCATGCCTATATGTTAAAGAATCAGCTGTGAGATGTAAGCATCTACATAATCCCGCCGGTGTTTATAATATCGATTAACTTTTTTTTAATATAGGTTAAATAAGGCATCTTTGAAACTGGATCACATTTCTTTGATAAAAAAATATTTTTATAGCGACATTAGTATTCTAAACCTAACTTCAAAAGATCAATGCAAATGAACAATAAGTTTTTGAAAAAAATAAATTAATGTCTATGCAAACGAATCTGAACGGACTATAGTATTAATCACTTAAACATCACCTCATGCATTAAATATTGACTTCTAATATAAATTGACGTTTCGTATTTGGCGTCACAAATTGAAGACAATTTTTTTTAATATTACGGATGAGAACAATGTACTAAACTCTGGCCTTCTTCATCTATAAATGAATCACATTTGCCAAGATTGTAACTAAAGTGCCACTTTGACATAAAGACTAGCAGCTGTGAGAACAGTGGCTCAGCTAACAATTCTTTATTTAGGGATTTTCTTCCCCACGTTAAAAAGTTGCCGTTAAAACTGTCATAAAATTACACGTGTTGTCTTCAAATACAGGGTTGTCAGTTGTGGGCCTCCAATACCTTTGAATTGTTATAAAATCTTAACAGGCTATAGCCTATTATATCCTTTATAGGATTTAGCGCCAGTAGCTTATATGCTAATATTTGCCAAAATCTTGATTTAATACATAGGAACAAAAGCTATACGTTCATTAGTAGAGCAGTGACTCAGAGCAGACAATTTACGACAGAATCAGTGATAAAAATCTGATCATGAACCTACAGTGCTTCCTGGCTGCGGAGCCTAGGAACAGATGAACACGTCTAGCCAAGCGAGTATGGATAGAAGAGTGAAGGCAATCCAGTATCTACAAATGTCCAGCTGAAGTTGGGTTTATTGTTAGATAAAGCGAAGATATCATTGCTTGATGTGAGCTACACACCCACCGCCTCTACGCGCATTTAGCAATTGTTACGGCATTATACCATTACTGGGGTCTGCCAGGAGCCATACAAGTTCAGAGAAGAAAGGCCGCTTGAGGCCATTTTAAAAGTCGCGCTAGAAAAGCAAAACAATTGTTCGGTTAACGCAAACAATAGCTTTCAGGACTCATTACTACATTGTCGGTTGCTGAAACTAACCAAATCGCGACCGGTACCTAATGTGGAGGCCAGCAAATCAACCAATAACATAATATGTAGATAGTTACTGTTTTTCCTGTAATTGTGCGTTTATTTACTCTGATTTCTGTAATTGCTGTCAATGTACGGCTATTTTCTTTCATTCAGCGTAGAGTGTTCATGTTATTTCTAGTTGCCACGTTGCACTATCATCCAGTTAACGAATTGTTTTAACTTTGTGTTTCGTGTTGAATAAGCTGGAAGTCGGTATCAACAATAAATTATACTTTCTATTTCCTAAACTTTTCAATTTTGTACTGAATGTCTTTAGGGAGCCGCGGGTTCACCCAGCCTTAAATGGGTACCAGATTTTTTTCTGGGAAAGTAAAGCGGTTCGGAATAAGTCCGACCACATTACCACAAAAATCATGTACCGAGAGTCTATAAAAAAATATGATCACTAACACCATATTCCCGATACGCCACTTGGCGTGACGAGCTCTTTACTTTTTAAAATGAATATTTTGTTTTATATTATTCGTTAAATGAGACGTCGATCCTGGACAAGAAAGTTCTATGGTTCGAATCTTGCCGCGGGCACGATGGTGATTTTGCTGTTCATTTTCTGTACCCTCTCTAGCCTCTGGGTAAGATGATCTAATGACAGCCCTTTTGGGGCATGGGGAAAAGCAGAAAGTCTCATGAACACTCTGCACACGTTAAACAACTCTGGGTAGTGAGTGGCCACTGTCTGGGAAAATGTGTTCAGAAACAAAAATATATACCCAATCACTTCCTCTAATTTCAATCTTTCTTATCTTAGCCTGTACTACGGAGTTCGTATATCTGAACTGAAATTATTTTTATTGATTTCGCAAACGTGTTTCGGCGATGCTAAGAAGCTGATCTGAACAATACGAAGTTACTGCAATGTCTCGATTTGTCGTCGAAACTGAACTAAATCTTCCTTGATTTCTTTCATTCCTTAGCCAGTTTTGTTTATTAAAATCTAAAACTGTTGTAGAAAGCTGTAAAAATCCTTAAGGAGATTGTTAGACTTGAACCCGGGCGGTTCCAATGACTCGTTGGCTAGGCAGACATTTAGCTCATCATGACAGGCTGTCATTGATATTTTTATCTATTGATATTTTTGACTATCTAGACAGTGTCTTCCAGCCCATGGTTGCCAGTCTTCATTCATATGTCAAGGGCACTAACCATGCACTAAATATCTTCTCTTCTATCTCTCTCTCCCATGGTCGCTCATACCGACTTTTTACCCTTGATGTTTGCTCCCTCTACACCTCTATTCCTCACTCCGACGGCCTCTTAGCTCTACGTTTCTTTCTTGACCAGAGACAACACCCCTCTGTGGATACTGCCACTCTTCTCCGCCTTACTGAGCTTGTACTCAACCTCAATACCTTTGAGTTCGATGGTGACTTCTATGATCAGGTTAGTGGAGTAGCCAAGGGCACCAAGATGGGCCCTAGCTATGCTTGCCTGTTTATGGGCTACCTTGAGTACCAAATTCTCAATTCATATCAAGGTCCCCTTCCCATCATATACCTTCGGTACATTGATGACTGCTTCAGACTTACCGATCTACCTGAGGATGACCTCTCCAGGTTTATCGACCACATTAGTGGCTATCACAAAGCTATCAAGTTCACATCTTGTACATCCACTTCCTCTGTCACCTTCCTAGATCTTATCGTTTCTTTGGGTACTTCTGGCCTCCATACTTCGGTTTTCTATAAACCCACAGACGCCCATTGCTATCTTCTCTACACTTCATCCCATTCACCTTCTTGTCGTGATTCTATTCCGTTCTCTCTCAGTTATTGCGTCTCCGTCGCATCTGCCAGGATGACCAAGATTTCCTCCTACAGGCTCATCTCATGTTAGGTTTCTTCAGCCGCCGGCTTTATCCAGACTCGATCCTCCAGTCTGCCCTCAAGCGGGTCCTCCTTATCTCCCGTCCCGAGGCACTCACCTCTTCCAACCGCCCCCCTTCTGAGAGAACTATACTTACCCTCACATATCATCCTCACAACTTAGCTGCTGTGACGATACTCAACCGCTACCGTTCCATCCTCCTCTTTGATCCCACTACCCGTCTACTTTTTAGTGATCCTCCGATGATCGCGTTTAAGCGTGACAGGAATCTGAGAGATATTTTGGTTAGGAGCCATCTCCCTCGCTCCCACCCTCAACACTTCGGTACGGCCCCTTGTGGTCGAAACTGTATTACCTGTGCCTATGTGCTCCCTGCTGACTCGGTTTTGTTCCCTAATGGACGGTTCGAGATCAAGCATAGCTTCACATGTGTGTCCCGCAACATCATTTATGCCATCATATGCCAACGATGCCACATGACCATTGGTGAGTCTGGGAGAAGATTAGCGGAAAGATTTTGTGAACATCTACGTGATGTCCAACAAAATACTGGTACTCCGGTATCTTCCCACTTCAACTCCCCTGATCACAAGGGCAAAGACGACATCCGTGTCACTGGTATTGTCCTTTGTCACTCTGGCGACCGCAGCCGTTATACTTTGGAAAATCGCCTTATAGTCCAGTATGGTTCGCTGACCCCGAGAGGTATGAATGTATCACACTCATACGCATAGTTTCTTTTTGCTTGCTCCTTCCCTTTTGCATAGCCTTCTCTACTACACATATTTGGGTTCTCTGGTCTACTTACTATGCCATGCTTTTTATAGTTCTTCTCCTCTAGTCCCTTATGAGACACTTCGGTTTTCTCCTCTATAATTTTTTTTCTGTGCTTCTTACCCCTCATTTATTTTTATTGTACCCCACTCTCAGACATCTCACTCTTAGCGTCTTTTTACACCTGTCAGACTACTATTCGATTTTTTCTCCTTTGTGTTTGCACACTGACCCCTGTGTTAACTCCTCTGGTTCTGTTTACATTTACGCACCTTTTGGCACGATTTTCGACGTTCACGACAGCCGCACTTGGTTACGATTTTATTTTGGATTTTACAGGATAGTTTTATTTATTGTTGTTGTTTTCTTTAACACATTTCGATTGTTTTTGTTTTGGTTGTTTCTTTATCAGTTTTGTATGTGTTTTTTTTTTGTTTGATCCCGATGAAGGCCTATTGAGCCGAAACGTTGTTTAGTCTGTGTCGTCCACTTGTCACGTAAAGCTTCATACATACCATTTTTTTATTTTTTTATTTTTCCTTATATTCAGCTTTACTGCAGCTTCGCATTTTTATGCCTTAACCCTTTACTAGTATATTACAGCTGCTACTTAATGTTTGTATTTCGTCCTTAGTGTTTACTTTAGTATTTATATCTTAGTTTTATCCTTTTACTTGACTGCCATTTTGATCATCCTTTAGTTTTTGTACGTTTGCCACCTATTACGTTGTTATCATTGTTGTGATCACCATCATCACTCTTACCTTATTTTAGTTTTAGTTCTTCTTTGCCTGTGTTAGCTTAGTCCTTTCACTTGTTCCTTTCTCTGACAGCATGCCCACACTTAAATAGTTTTCGAACTCCATACGCCGAGGTACTCTTTTAGCCTTCCATTATTTACATACAGACATCTCTTCTATATCCACTGAACTCGCCTTTACTACTTATAAGCTTACCAGATTTAGTTGCCACGTCAATTTCCTCCAAAATTGTATACGATTTAAGATTCTCCCTTTTGGGTTCCGGTCTAAATTCACCCCCTTTGTCCACCAGCCCAACCTTAGTGAAATTAGGCGATTTGATAGTATTGAAAGACGCCTTGGTTTCCATCGTATGAGGCTCGTTCTAGCCAACTACACCAGGCTGGTCTCCCACCTGCGCACTCAGCGTCTATTGCTGGTGTCGAGACTCAGGTGTTTAATGACCGGCTCAGACCATTTTATCCGACAGATCATCCACGACTTTAATAGGCAACTCTATATTTTTATGTCCTCCCAGCACAAGAAGAAGATCTCCTTCCTCCGCCCCGCCCCACCCTCCTCTATACCTGCTACATCAGCTACCGACTCTTTAGTTTTTTGTATACCCCCCGACCTCCATCTCTCACATAATGAGAGGTCTGTTTTCTCTAAAGGTTTAAAATGTATCCCAACACTCCAAGGTATGGTGACAGCTTTACAAATAAAGAACACAACACAATACTGACGTTTCGGCCTGTGGCCTTCTTCAGAATACAGGGACAACGACAACAAGCGGTGAAGCACAATTACTACATGTTAGATGATCAAGTGGAGGGCGAGGAAAGTAGGATGCAGAAATAAGAAAAGAGAGAAATGAGTATTACATGATGAGAGGTATGATGGGCGTCAAAATATATAAAATAGAAAAAGAGAAAAATGTATAATAAATAGTACTTAGCTGAGCTCAGAGCAGGAATTCTGTAATCCGTTCTGAAACAAGTCGGAATGACTAGAAGACAGAGAGCATGTATAGAAAGCAACCCGTGACCAAGACAGGTCAGTTGAGAGGGCAGACGGATCTAATATCGGGAAAACCAAGGGGGGGGGAAGGGAGGGGGGATAGACGAAGACACTCCTGGGACACGACAAGCAATACATATAAATCACTCAACAATGGAAGTGAGAGATCACGCGAGAGGTTAAGAGAAAGAAATTGAATGACACGACAAAGTAGTGAACTAGGCAAACGGTGAGACAGATGGACTCTACAGAATGGATGGCCTCGAACTGAAAGAGTTGAGAGGTAGGTCAACGAAAGGAAGGATTGGATACTGGAGGAAGAGATAAGGAGAGGAAGAATAATAAAGCCGGTATAATGAGAAGGGCGATAGAGGGGTGGTCCGGAGGAAGTTAGTCTATCGGGAGGTAGGGAAGTATTAGAGGAGGAGGTATGGAGAGGAGGGATAAGAAGCAGGTATGTGAAAACTGGATAGGGGGAGAGGCGGTAGGTCAGAAGTGAATGGAAAAAGAGAAAAAAAGAGAGAAAGTCTGGAAGAAGTGGAGCAATAGGGGATGGTGTGCAGGAGGTATGAACCATAGGAGGTAAAGAAGTAGGGAAATGATAGAACAAAGGGGGAATGAAAGTGGGCATCAGGATAAGGGGGATACTGGAATAGTAGGTATAGATGAGTAGTGACTACAAGTGAATAGAGAGGAGAGGGGTGAGCTAGGAGTAGATCAGCAGAGGGGTGGTAGGAAGGACGAGGAACAATAGAAGTGGGCAGAGAGATCGTACGTACAGTCCAGGTGGAGAGGTGATATAGTGATAAAGAGGTAAAGGACATGAAGGTAGTCAGAAGAGAAAAAGGTGTGGGGAGGGGGGGTTTAGGATGAAGAAGGCAATATGGGGGTTACTCAAAGAGGATATGAAAAGCAGGGATGGAAGAAGAGAAATAGGAAGAGAGGTCCATAGGTGGGAGGGTGGAGTCGGAGGCAGGAGGGTCCTCAGAGGGACAGGGATACATTGATGCCACGAGGGGTGAGGCAGCCCCAACGAACGATCAGACGGTGCTCAAGAGTGAGCCGACTGTGGTGATCAGAGGAGCATGATATTAGGCCAGTTACCAAGACATCAGTCATACCTCGATGGCCCCTCGAGTTAAAGTGGGCTGCTACAGGAGTGTCCGCTTCTCGGGTGATGTCATTCAAGTGTTCACGGCACCTATCGCCGATTCTACGACCAGACTGACCGATGTAGGTCAACTTACATCGCTTACAAATGATGGCATAAATGATGTTCCGCGATGTGCAAGTGAATCCCTCTCTGATCTCGAAAGGACTATTGGGGAAGAGGACAGTGTCGGCCTGGAGAACGTGGTCACAAGTTTTACATACTCTCCGGTTGCAGCGGATAGTGCCTCGATGGCTGAAGTGGTCAGCAGGAAGACGACCCCTGACAAGAAAGTCTCGGAGGTTCCGGTCACGTCTAAAGGCCACTAGTGGCGGGTCAGGGAAGAGCAGACGAGTAGTAGGGTCAGATCGGAGAATAGGAGGTAGCGGTGGATGGTCCTAATAGCGGCGTAGTGGTGAGGGTGATGGGTGAGCCGCTTCCTGTAGCAGCCCACTTGAACTCGAGGGGCCATCGAGGTATGACTGATGTCTTGGTAACTGGCCTAATATCATGCTCCTCTGATCACCACAGTCGGCTCACTCTTGAGCACCGTCTGATCGTTCGTTGGGGCTGCCTCACCCCTCGTGACATCAATGTATCCCTGTCCCTCTGAGGACCCTCCTGCCTCCGACTCCACCCTCCCACCTATGGACCTCTCTTCCTATTTCTCTTCTTCCATCCCTGCTTTTCATATCCTCTTTGAGTAACCCCCATATTGCCTTCTTCATCCTAAACCCCCCCTCCCCACACCTTTTTCTCTTCTGACTACCTTCATGTCCTTTACCTCTTTATCACTATATCACCTCTCCACCTGGACTGTACGTACGATCTCTCTGCCCACTTCTATTGTCCCTCGTCCTTCCTACCACCCCTCTGCTGATTTACTCCTAGCTCACCCCTCTCCTCTCTATTCACTTGTAGTCACTACTCATCTATACCTACTATTCCAGTATCCCCCTTATCCTGATGCCCACTTTCATTCCCCCCTTTGTTCTATCATTTCCCTACTTCTTTACCTCCTATGGTTCATACCTCCTGCACACCATCCCCTATTGCTCCACTTCTTCCAGAATTTCTCTCTTTTTTTCTCTTTTTCCATTCACTTCTGACCTACCGCCTCTCCCCCTATCCAGTTTTCACATACCTGCTTCTTATCCCTCCTCTCCATACCTCCTCCTCTAATACTTCCCTACCTCCCGATAGACTAACTTCCTCCGGACCACCCCTCTATCGCCCTTCTCATTATACCGGCTTTATTATTCTTCCTCTCCTTATCTCTTCCTCCAGTATCCAATCCTTCCTTTCGTTGACCTACCTCTCAACTCTTTCAGTTCGAGGCCATCCATTCTGTAGAGTCCATCTCTCTCACCGTTTGCCTAGTTCACTACTTTGTCGTGTCATTCAATTTCTTTCTCTTAACCTCTCGCGTGATCTCTCACTTCCATTGTTGAGTGATTTATATGTATTGCTTGTCGTGTCCCAGGAGTGTCTTCGTCTATCCCCCCTCCCTTCCCCCCCCCTTTGGTTTTCCCGATATTAGATCCGTCTGCCCTCTCAACTGACCTGTCTTGGTCACGGGTTGCTTTCTATACATGCTCTCTGTCTTCTAGTCATTCCGACTTGTTTCAGAACGGATTACAGAATTCCTGCTCTGAGCTCAGCTAAGTACTATTTATTATACATTTTTCTCTTTTTCTATTTTATATATTTTGACGCCCATCATACCTCTCATCATGTAATACTCATTTCTCTCTTTTCTTATTTCTGCATCCAACTTTCCTCGCCCTCCACTTGATCATCTAACATGTAGTAATTGTGCTTCACCGCTTGTTGTCGTTGTCCCTGTATTCTGAAGAAGGCCACAGGCCGAAACGTCAGTATTGTGTTGTGTTCTTTATTTGTAAAGCTGTCACCATACCTTGGAGTGTTTAGTACACCCCACCATTGGCTCCTTGCTACCAGCTTTACCGCAGCATTGCAATTATTTGCCTGTTCCCTACTTAAAATGTATCCCCCTTCGTCCCTTTAGTGACCATTATAATCTTTGTAAGAATGTCCATGATTTCCATAGACGTATGCGCTTGAAGCTCCATTACTCTGGCACTACTGCAACTTCCTCCTTTTCCACCCCTGTAGACGAGTTTTCCCGCTTCCACTCCCGTAAATCGGATTGGACCCCTCAACCCGGCGCATCCCAGGCCTTGGATCACTACATAAATATCACCTCACGTGAGATACAACAACTGTGCCCTAGAAAACTTCACCGCTCTAATTTATCTCCCTCTGAGCTTTGGGCCCTTTCTAATCTCCGCTGCCGAGAAGACATTGTCATCAAACCGGCCGATAAAGGGGGAGCGGTGGTAGTTTGGCGCAGAGACTTATACATTTCAGAGGGTAACAAACAACTATCCAATACCACGTTTTATAAACCCCGTCCTGACGACGCTACTGTCCTCCACAATAAGCAGGTCCAATCTACCATCAATCCAATACCACGTTTTATAAACCCCGTCCTGACGACGCTACTGTCCTCCACAATAAGCAGGTCCAATCTACCATCAATCCAATACCATGTTTTATAAACCCCGTCCTGACGACGCTACTGTCCTCCACAATAAGCAGGTCCAATCTACCATCAATCCAATACCACGTTTTATAAACCCCGTCCTGACGACGCTACTGTCCTCCACAATAAGCAGGTCCAATCTACCATCAATCCAATACCATGTTTTATAAACCCCGTCCTGACGACGCTACTGTCCTCCACAATAAGCAGGTCCAATCTACCATCAATCCAATACCATGTTTTATAAACCCCGTCCTGACGACGCTACTGTCCTCCACAATAAGCAGGTCCAATCTACCATCAATCCAATACCATGTTTTATGAACCCCGTCCTGACGACGCTACTGTCCTCCACAATAAGCAGGTCCAATCTACCATCAATCCAATACCACGTTTTATAAACCCCGTCCTGACGACGCTACTGTCCCCCACAATAAGCAGGTCCAATCTACCATCAATCCAATACCATGTTTTATAAACCCCGTCCTGACGACGCTACTGTCCTCCACAATAAGCAGGTCCAATCTACCATCAATCCAATACCATGTTTTATAAACCCCGTCCTGACGACGCTACTGTCCTCCACAATAAACAGGTCCAATCTACCATCAAAGAACTGATCCGTGACGACGCTACTGTCCTCCACAATAAACAGGTCCAATCTACCATCAAGGAACTGATCCGTGACCACCTCCTTCCCCCTATCGCGTCTCGCCTTATTATCCCGAATAGTGGTCTTGGGAAACCATCTTTCTATATGCTCCCTAAAATTCACAAAATCGACTATCCAGGGCGCCCCATCGTGTCTGCGTGTGCATGCCCGACTGAACACATATCTGACTATCTAGACAGTGTCTTCCAGCCCATGGTTGCCAGTCTTCCTTCATATGTCAAGGGCACTAACCATGCACTAAATATCTTCTCTTCTATCTCTCTCTCCCATGGTCGCTCATACCGACTTTTTACCCTTGATGTTTGCTCCCTCTACACCTCTATTCCTCACTCCGACGGCCTCTTAGCTCTACGTTTCTTTCTTGACCAGAGACAACACCCCTCTGTGGATACTGTCACTCTTCTCCGCCTTACTGAGCTTGTACTCAACCTCAATACCTTTGAGTTCGATGGTGACTTCTATGATCAGGTTAGTGGAGTAGCCATGGGCACCAAGATGGGCCCTAGCTATGCTTGCCTGTTTATGGGCTACCTTGAGTACCAAATTCTCAATTCATATCAAGGTCCCCTTCCCATCATATACCTTCGGTACATTGATGACTGCTTCGGAATTACCGATCTACCTGAGGATGACCTCTCCAGATTTATCGACCACATTAGTGGTTATCACAAAGCTATCAAGTTCACATCTTGTACATCCACTTCCTCTGTCACCTTCCTAGATCTTATCGTTTCGTTGGGTACTTCTGGCCTCCATACTTCGGTTTTCTATAAACCCACAGACGCCCATTGCTATCTTCTCTACACTTCATCCCATTCACCTTCTTGTCGCGACTCTATTCCATTCTCACAGTTATTGCGTCTCCGTCGCATCTGCCAGGATGACCAAGATTTCCTCCGACAGGCTCACCTCATGTTAGGTTTCTTCAGCCGACGGCTTTATCCACACTCGATCCTCCAGTCTGCCCTCAAGCGGGTCCTCCTTATCTCCCGTCCCGAGGCACTCACCCCTTCCAACCGCCCCCCTTCTGAGAGAACTATACTCACCCTCACATATCCTCCTCACAACTTAGCTGCTGTGACGATACTCAACCGCTACCGTTCCATTCTCCTCTCTGATCCCACTACCCGTCTACTTTTTAGTGATCCCCCGATGATCGCGTTTAAGCGTGACAGGAATCTGAGAGATATTTTGGTTAGGAGCCATCTCCCTCGCTCCCACCCTCAACACTTCGGTACGGCCCCTTGTGGTCGAAACTGTATTACCTGTGCCTATGTGCTCCCTGCTGACTCGGTTTTGTTCCCTAATGGACGGTTCGAGATCAAGCATAGCTTCACATGTGTGTCCCGCAACATCATTTATGCCATCATATGCCAACGATGCCACATGACCATTGGTGAGTCTGGGAGAAGATTAGCGGAAAGATTTTGTGAACATCTACGTGATGTCCAACAAAATACTGGTACTCCGGTATCTTCCCACTTCAACTCCCCTGATCACAAGGGCAAAGACGACATCCGTGTCACTGGTATTGTCCTTTGTCACTCTGGCGACCGCAGCCGCTATACTTTGGAAAATCGCCTTATAGTCCAGTATGGTTCGCTGACCCCGAGAGGTACGAATGTATCACACTCATACGCATAGTTTCTTTTTGCTTGCTCCTTCCCTTTTGCATAGCCTTCTCTACTACACATATTTGGGTTCTTTGGTCTACTTACTATGCCATGCTATTTATAGTTCTTCTCCTCTAGTCCCTTATGAGACACTTCGGTTTTCTCCTCTATAATTTTTTTTCTGTGCTCCTTACCCCTCATTTATTTTTATTGTACCCCACTCTCAGACATCTCACTCTTAGCGTCTATTTACACCTGTCGGTCTACTATTCGATTCTTTCTCCTTTGTGTTTGCACACTGACCCCTGTGTTAACTCCTCTGGTTCTGTTTACATTTACGCACTTTTTTGGCACGATTTTCGACGTTCACGACAGCCGCACTTGGTTACGATTTTATTTTGGATTTTACAGGATAGTTTTATTTATTGTTGTTGTTTTCTTTAACACATTTCGATTGTTTTTGTTTTGGTTGTTTCGTTATCAGTTTTGTGTGTGTGTTTTTTTTGTTTGTTCCTGATGAAGACCTATTGAGCCGAAACGTTGTTTAGTCTGTGTCGTCCACTTGTCACGTAAAGCTTCTTACATACCATTTTTTAATTTTTTAATTTTTCCATTGATATTTTTTCCCTGTTCTATTCCAAAAAATCCGACCTTATTTTGTGTATTTTTAAAAATTTAATTAACCTTTGCTATTTCTTTAGTTACATGGGACCCGCGATAGCTCAGTGGTTAGTGAACTGGACCACAAATGACAAGGGTTTAAATTCAACAAACGGCTCCGGATTCACCCAGCCTTTAATGGATACCGGATTTTTTTCTGGGAAATTAAAGCGGCACGGGCGTAATACCGACCACATTACCACAAAAATCATGTGCTGCATGTCTGTAAAATTTATGGTCACTAACACCATATTCCCTATACGCTACTTGGCGTGACGGGGACACTTTATTTTTTCTAAATATTTCTCTAGCCACTAGTGCAGAAACAAGAGAAATAACAAAGTATACAAAATATCATCTATAAACAAGAAAAGAGGTGTTTATATGTTGGTCATGTGATGAGAAGAGACAAGAAAATAAATTCAAAACAAGCCCTCAAATGGGAACCAGAGGGTAAAAGAAAAAGATGCCGACCTAAGGAAACACTAAAAAGAACAATAAAACGAGAGACAACACCAGCAGGCCTCGGCTCCCTCACCGAGAATCAATAACTCGACCAGAACAAGCCCGTTTGGCGAGACACAATGCAGGTTTTATGCAACGACTGACAGTTGAAAGATTGTCTATAATTTCTGCTCTATGTACCGTCCTTGGCTCGAAAGGACAAGAGACAGATAGATAAATTTTTGCAGTTAATTCATCATCATCATCGAATGGCGTCTCCGTAACGAAGGTTGGCTACCATGGAGCGCCATTCTGCACTGTCTCTTGCTTTGATGATGCAGGTTGTCATAGGCTGATTTGTCCATATGTTGATGTTACTCGTTCATGTTAATCCTGGTCTGCCTCTGACTCTTTTACCTTGTATTTTCCCCTCCAGGATTACTTTTAGTAGGCTGTTGTGTCTTTTAACATGGCCCAAAAAAATCGCATTTGTCTTGTTTGAATTGTGCTTAGTAGTTCACTTTTCATTTTTAGTTGTTTTAAGACTTCATCGTTTGTTTTCTTTTCCTTCCATCCAATTCTACCTATTCTTCTATATATCCACATTTCAAAGGCTTCAATTCTCTGTTCTGTTTTCGTGTCTAATGTCCATGTTTCTACACCATATAGGAATATTGAGAAGATGTAACATTTTGCTATTCTTAGTTTTAGCACTGGTGTTATTTGTTTTGATGTTAGTATGTTCTTCATGACATTAAAATTACTTTCTGCCATTCCTATTCTTTTGTTTATTTCAGTTGTACATTTTCCATCACTGGTTATAGTATGTCCGAGGTAGCTGTAGTTCTGAACTGTCTCCAGATATATTCCCTCAATTTTGATATCCACTTGTGAGTTTTGAGTATTTTCTCTGTTTATGATCATAGTTTTAGTTTTTTTGATATTCATATCTAGTCCATACTTTTTGCTTGTCATGTTTATTTCATTAAGTAATTGTTGTAGATCTTTAGGATTTTCTGCTAGTAGTACAGTATCGCCAGCATATCTTAGGTTATTGATTATCTTTCCATTAATTTGTAGGCCTGGCATCTTTATGATGTTATTACAGATTTGCTCAGTGTATAGATTGAACAAGCTTGGTGATAGGATGCATCCCTTTCTTACTCCTCTTTTTATATCAATTTGTGTAGAGTTCTCTTTGTTACATTTTATTATTGCTGTTTGCTCCCAGTATAGATTACATATTAGTCGTATGTCCATGTCATCTAAAAGTATCTCTTTTAGGCATTCTATAAGTTGTTTGTGGTGTACTCTATCAAAAGCTTTGGTGTAGTCTATGAAGAAGGCATATATTGGTTTGTTTACTTCTGTGTACTTTTCGATTAATGTTCTCATGCATAATATGGCTTCTTTTGTCCCGCTATTATTCCTAAATCCAAATTGCTGCTCATCTAATTCAGTATTGATTTTATTCTGAATCCTTTCTTGTAAACTTTTAGCAAGATTTTTGTAACATGGCTCATTAGGCTTATTGTTCTGTTGTTAATTAAAACAGATAAAACCGTAAATACCTACCCCCATTTTTTGTTTATTTATATTTTACAAAGTAAATATGTTGATGAATCCTTAAAACAGAAATTGTAGATTGGTAAAGAAAGTAAAAATAACTAAATGACCTCTCAAGTTATAACAGAATCATAAAGACTCAAGTACACAATAAGAGTGAACGCATATTGTATGACGTGAATGCTGTAACTGACGATGGAGTGGATATGGGACTGCAATGAAACTGATTAACAGAACTATGAAGGTAGAAAGAGAGTCTCGCATTGTTATACAAAATTGATTTTGTTTCCGGGCAATAGACAAAATAAGCAAAATGATATAGTTAATCAACAACGATGTATATTTTTAGTGGAGTTTACCATACCGTAAAGAAAAGTAATCAAATGAAGGAATTAGAATTTTAAAAATGAAATAAAAATAGCAAATGCAATATATTCAACAATAAAATGAAAGTAGGAAGCATTTGTTGATTATAATGTATATATATATATATATAAATATATATATATATATATATATATATATATATATATACACACACACATATAAATTTATATCCGACCATGCGCTAATCTTGCGATCTGTTGTTTGGTGTGCAACGGGGATAATCTGACGATGAACTGTGTTTTGAATGTTCGGAGTTGGAGTCAAACGCGGTGTCCTAACATTATCAAGTGCTGTACATTTAAATACTATGACGATCATCATTTTCAGGAGAACCTGAACTTCCGGGCAATATGATGGATAGGCGGCAGGAACCATGGAAGGCTATGTCTGAAAAGTGTTCCCTGTTGCAGTTTCCTCATATTCCAAGTCCGGCTTGTTGCAGGAGCTACTGAGTTAAGTGCTCTGTGCACACCGTGAGCTGTGTGTTTCATCCGTTTTAATCATGTTCCGATATTCCAAATGTTTACGATGAATGCTGATATCGTATGACAGGGAACGGGTGACCGTGTTCACTTTCTGTGCGGTTTCGCCTTATGTCTTTTGGCGTGTGCTGAAACTGCTATGATTGGGACTACGGCTACCTTTCTTTGTTTGGGAGATGAGTTAGTAATTCGGATGATTCCACTGGCATGGGCGGTTGAGCAATTATGGATTTTAATTCGTTTGCAGTGATACCGGGACCTTCCATAACCAAATAACCAAATATATATATATATATATTAATATATATGATGAAAGACCAGTTCTAAACAATTCAAATAAAGACACAGGAAATACCCATTACACAAAGAGAGCTAGAGCTGGCAATATCCAAATTAAAAATGAAAAGTCACCAGGTAGTGATGGAGTGTCTAATGAAATGATTAAGAACTTGGGAACTGCAGCTAAAGCAAAACTACTGCAGATCTACAACATTTGCTGGATCACAGGTAAAGTGCCACAGGCATGGAGAGAAGCAATTATGATACCATTACTAAAGCCAGGAAAAGATGGTTCAATGACATCCAGCTATATAGACCAATCAGCCTTACAAGCTGTTTGTGCAAAACAATGGAACGTATAATCAATCTCAGACTGCAGTGGTACCTGGAAAGTGAAAATCTCCTTGTCCCACAACAAGCAGGCTTTAGACAGTGTTACTCTACCGAAGATCAGGCAACCTATCTTTCCCAGGAAATTGAGGATGCGTTTCAAGAAAAGAAACTGGTACTAGCAGCATGGATAGACCTAAAGAAAGCATTTGATAAGGTATGGAAGGAAGGGCTTTTGAAGAAACTGAGAAATTATGGAGTAAATGGCAGGATGTACAAATGGGTCAAAGCATACCTGCATAACAGGAGAGCCAGGGTGCAACTGGATGGTCTTAAGAGTAAGAAGGTCTTACTGCGCCAGGGCGTTCCACAGGGAGGGGTACTATCTCCAACACTTTTTCTGATCTACATCAATGACCTAGTTACTGAACTACCACATGGTATCAAAGTGGCAATGTATGCAGATGACTTGGTAATGTGGTGCACAGAGGAGTATGCAACAGTGGCCTCCAAATTGTTACAAAGAGCTATGAATGCACTGAATTCATGGACAAATAGATGGTGTATCAGCATCAATACAGACAAATGCAGTACTACACTTTTCACTCTTTCTCAAAAACAAAAAGCAGGAGCCATCTATATAAACAATGAACCTGTGAAAGAAGACATACAGGCTACGTATCTCGGAGTTACATTTGATAACAAACTATCTTGGAAACAGCAGATAAATAAGGCAACCCAAAAAAGCAAGGAGAAAATTGGCTATTCTAAGAAAGCTGTGTGGAACTACGTGGGGTGCGAGTGGGAAAATACTCAGTAAAGTTTACCAACAGAGTATACGCCCACATTTAGAATATGGGTCATCTGCATGGTGTTCAGCATCAAACACCACATTGCAAGAACTGGATAAAGTACAAAACCAGGCACTTAGGGTCATCACAGGAGCAATGAAATCAACACCAATAATAGAGATGGAGAAATTGTGGAGGATACCAGCACTGAGAGAACGGAGAGACACAAAGGTGCTGATACAGGCAGAAAAATTTGCTTGCATGCCGAGACATCCAATGAAAGACCGATTCCAAAATCTTGCATTGGGACGACTTAAGAGAAGCAGTTTTATCCACCAAGCCAAGCGTATTAGTAGACAAACACCAGACATGCCAAGAGCTGTTAACCCCCTACTGCCCATACCAGAACAGACTCCCTGGACAGAGGAATCAGGATTATCAGTTCAAATACGGACAGAAGTGAAAGGAATAGTTGATAAAGAGGAACAGAATAGTCTACAGCGAAAAACAATAACTCTCAGTTTCCTGGATGAAGAATACCCACAAGACCTATGGATTCGTGTGTATACAGATGGATCAGCACAGAATGCAGTAAAAAATGGGGGAGCAGGTGCATATATAGAATACCCAAATAACACTAGGGATATGAATAAAATAGCAACAGGGAAATATTGTCACAACTATGATGCAGAAATACAAGCAATAAAGTTAGCAATAGAAAAACTGCTGAACATTAATCTTAGCCCGCAGCCTGTAGTGTTTTTGACAGATGCAAGATCAGTACTCCAGGCACTACAATCCAGAAAATTACCACATCTGCAGACCTTATTGACTGAACTCTGCAAGCACCACAGGGTTGCCCTGCAGTGGATCCCATCTCACTGTGGAATACCAGGAAATGAGAAAGCAGATCAGTTGGCAAAGGAAGGTTCAACAGGCACACAACTAGATACACCTGTTACATACCATCATAAGAAACAGATAATCAAATCAATCAGAGGACCACAAGCCCCAAATCAGGATGCCTTTTATAATATGAATAGATATGAACAAGTTATCATTATACGTCTCAGAACAGGACACAATCGACTCCATAGTCACATGTATACAAAATTCAAGATCGGCACCTCAACTACTTGTACATGTGGACAGGCGCCCCAGACTGCTGAACACATACTTCAAGACTGCACTGAATATAGTAGACTGAGGAAAATCCATTGGCCCATAGATACAACACTAAAGACAAAACTATATGGGCCACTGCAAGAATTACAAAAGACAGTAACATTTATACAGGAAACGACATTGCAGATATAGACAATGCTTCAGGCGAACGAAAGATATATATATATATATATATATATATATATATATATATATATATATATATATATATATATATATTTAATCATGTGCCATACTGTTTAGCGTAGGCGATCATGTTCTTCCACAATCTTCTATCCACAGTGCATCGTATCAGTTCTGTTGTTGACTGTTTTCCATGCCATGACACGAAGCTATCCAGAATTTTCTCTCTTTGTCGTCCGCGATTTCTCTTTCCTTTTATTTTGCCAATTGTAACCCAGTATTCCAATTTTCCTCTTCTTATAATGTGCCTGAAAAAATGTTGATTACTTATATTACGCTTTCCCTCTAGAACACCCATTCCCTTGATCCCAATAAGTTAGCATTTGATTTTCAAGTTTTTATCTCATGTGTGTGTGTGTGTGTGTGTGTGTGTGTGTGTGTGTTTGTGTGTGTGTGTGTGTATGTGTGTGTGTGTGTATGATATAAAAACTTGAAAATCAAGTGGTAACTTTAAAAACTGCAGGCCAACGAGAAAAAGATAGAAAATAAAAAAAAGGAAAAATATTCCTGTCATTGATAAGCTGAAAGATCACTGATTAGTTGAGAGATAAATTGAATCATATACAAGTTCAGAATTCATACTGTACTTAATAAGTATGACGGTCAATGTATAAAAGCAATAAATTGATACCGTTGGTGAATGTAAACTTAATTTAAATACTACCTCATGTTTCTTTTGTCACTTTCAGTTACCCCACAACTAACGATAAATAAATAATAACGAGGGAATACATCTGTTGTATCTGTTCTTACCAGTCTTCTCAAGAACAGAAATAAAAACGGACAATGAGCATTAATGAAACAAATGAAACCTACATAACGTACGAAGACTCTAACAGCATAAAGACGGCTATAAACATTTACTTCACGATTGAGATTTTCCTGAACGTTGCAGGGACCTTCCTCAACTTGTGGTTCCTTGTGGCAATATTGACTTCAAAAGACATGCGGACACGTCTACGTAACAAGGTCATCTGTAACACTCTAGTGGTTCATCTTCTTGACAGCATCGTCATCATTCCTGTAGCTGTTTGGGATGTGATGACTGAACATTATAAGGGATGCCTTTTCCAATCAGTTTTCATGAACCTTTCACTCATTCAAGATTTCATCGTTAACTGGTTGATGGTAATAATTCTAGTTGTATTCATCGCGCAGATCCAGAAACTTAACCCCGGTATGAGACACACACAAAGGACTGTTACATTAGTCACACTTGGCTTGCTGATTCTTCCTTGGGTTTCTTCTGTTATAGTTGTGCCCGTTATTACACATGACTACCACTACCGCGCTCAGTGGCGAATGGATTGTATTCACCACACTATAGACGCATTCCAGACCTATAAAGCTGTGGACACAGCCGTTCCCCTTCTTCTGGCAGTTTTGCTGGTGACAGTGGCAGCAATCCTGAGGAAGATACGCATTACTCAGTCCCAACCTTCTGGATCAATGCAGATCGAGCTCATAAGCCAAGAACCAGAGATTGATAACATCTTTGCTTACATCACTGCCGTTGCAATCTCCATCGGATGTGACATCATGAAAACGACACTACTTACGGATTTCAACACCTTCATTCAATATGACCTTGTGACACAGTGAGTTGTATTGTTTTAACACCAACAATTTTTGTTTCCTTTTTTTTTTGCCTTTTCATAATCAGTAAGTATTGTGCCTGCTGGCGTAGGTGATCATATCTCTCCACAATTACCTCTCCAAGGCTATTTATCATTTCTGCTATTGACCAAGCCAATTTCTTAAACTTTCTTATATCTTTTCACTCTGCTTCCCCTATCTTTTCTTTCCTCATGTTTTACATATGTCGCAGATTTGTGTTAAAAAGAAATTAAGTAAATCTTAAATAATAAATCCAGTAAAATTTATACAGGAAACGACATTGCAGATATAGACAATACTTCGGGCGAACGAAAGAGATAGATAGATAGATTTTAAAAAATCATTTCACGTTGCTTATTGTCCTTATCTTAATGCAACTATTGGGACATGGAGAAAGTGAGGAATTTTTGTTTTACCGTAGAAGATGACATCTCATACGATCACCACCTGGCGACATTCTAGTGTAAATGTTTTTTTTTTATGTTCTAAAACATCGCTAGAGAGTCATTAATCGTTGTTCAATGTCGCTTCCGAGAACAGTCTACGAAAAACCTACCAACTTCTGTTCTTAGCGTCTACTGTAAGTGGGCGTGGAAACCTGGTGACGTTAGTTTACTGCAAAGCACCGATATCTGCGCCTTCTGCTCGTCACACGTGCCTTCGACATCGGTAGATTTGATTAACAATTTTTGACACTGGCCCTTTTTTGCTTGCTTTATTAGACTTTTAACTATCCAGTGTTCTTTAAAGTGCACACAAAATCGCTCGCTGTTCACCGTCATCTGAGAGGGCTGAACATCGATTTCAATTAGCCACAGACCAGGGAGAAGGTAAAGTCACGAGGAAACAACAAATTCCAAGTGAAATATTCCCGCTTCGAAACTGGTACCTTTCTGTCTAGAAAAGCCGACGCTTTCCCTCTAGACCATCCATTCCTTTGAACCCAAAAACAACGAAGCCATCCCATGATTTATTATAAACAGCTTTAAAAATCTGGCTACTTGTACAATAAATAAAATGGATGTCAATTTGCTCATGAAACACAGGACTATAACCGGGCATGAAACCCTGTATATGTTGTCATGTACAGTCGTTGCATTCAGTGCTCGGAGCGACATTTGATAATGTGTAATAACTATCTCAACATAACGTTTGAGAACGCAAAAAGAAAACTGAAGCTCTTGAAATGTGGATTTATAGAAGAATTGTTAGAATTTGGCAGACAGTTGACAAAACACAGAATGAGGTTTTGAAACAGCTGAAAATAAATAAAATTATGGAAAATATACAATATTTAAGATGGATGCTCACATAAATAAAGAGAACGACTAGTACAAATAAAAAGCCACAGAAATTGGATGTATTGCAAAAAAAAATAGAAAAAAATAACAGACAATAAAGATATAATCAATAGATGGCTGGAATATATAACATAATTTTGTTATGATGAAAGGGAAAAGAAATCAACTATAAAATGTACGTCAGGCTATATAAATCTTAAAATCAGAAGTGGAAGAAATTTATTGAAAAAGGGAAAATTTGCAGAACCTGACAACATACGGGTAGATATTATAAAGGCCCTATGAGATTTTGGCAATGAAGTGATCACATACATATGCAACTACATATACCATGTAGGATGCATACCAAATAAACTAAAAACATAAATTTATATGCATTGCCTATAAAGAATATTGCTGTTGAATGCAGTGATTTTCGAACAATATGCCTAATGAGCCATGAAACAAAAATCTTACTAAAAGTTATACAAGGATGGATTCAGAAAGAAATCAATATTGAATCAGAATTTTGTTTTAGGGAAAACAGTGGGGCATAAGAAGCCATATGATGTATAAGGACATTAATCAAAAAGTACACAGAAGTAAACAAACTAATATATGCCTGCTTCATAGATAACATCAAAGCTTTTGATACAATACACCATAAACAACTTATTGACTGCCTAAAGTATATACATCAAAATGACACGATATGTAATTTATATTGGGAGTAAATAGCAATAACACAATATAACAAAGAGAACGCTACACCAGTTGATATGTAAAAAAAAGGAGTAAGACAGGGATACATCTTAGCAATAAGCTTGTTCAAATTATGCACTCAGCAAATCTTTAAGAACATCACAGAGATGCCAGGTCTAAACATTAATTGAAAGACAATCAATAACCTAAGATATTTGATGATACTTTATTACTAGCAGAAAATCCTAAAGATCTACAACAATTACTTAATGAAATAAACATGACAAGCGAAAAAAAATGAATTAGATATGAATATAAAAAAGACTAAAACTATGATCATAAAAAAAGAAAAAAGCAGTGTCCCGTCACGCAAAATGGCGTATAGACAATATGGTGTTAGTGACCATAATTTTTATAGACCTTCGGCATATAATTTTTGGGGTAATGTGGTCGGTATTACGCCCTTGCCGCTTTACTTTCTATAAAAAAAATCCGGTACCCATTAACGACTGGGTGAACCCAGAAGCCTTCGGTTGGGATCGAACCCTACCTCTTGTAAAACTATGATCATAGATAAACATAATACTCAAAACCTACAAGTGGATATCAAAGTTGAAGAAATTAATCCTGGAGACAGTTCAGAACATCAATTACCTTGAACATACTATAACCAGAAATAGAGAATGTAAAACTGAAATAAAGATCAAAAGAAATAACACCAGGGCTAAAACACAGAATAGCAAATGTTATGTCTTCTGAACATTCCGGTATAGTCCAGAAACATGGACAATAGACAAGAAAATATAACAGAAAATTGAAGCCCTTGAAATGTTGATTTTTAGAAGAAAAGGAAAAATTGGATGGAAAGAAAAGAAAACCAACGATGAAGTCTTAAAACAACTAGAAATAAAAGGAGAACTACTAAACACAATTCAAACAAGATAAATGAAATTTTGGGGCTTTTTAAAGGCACAGCAGCCTAATAAATAAAATCTTGGAAGGGAAAACGCAAGGTAAAAGAGGCAGAGCCAGATCAACAATAACATGGACGAGTACCATCAAAAGGTGGACAAGTCAACCTATAAAAACCAGCACTATCAAAGCAAGAGACAGATCGGAATGGCGCGTTATGGTAGCCAACATTCGATGCGGAGACGGCACTCAATGATGATGACGATATATTTATATTTTGTGCCTATCTCCAGATGTGAGGAAAATATTCTCTTTTATTACATTTAATAACTTCTGGTCTTGATCCGCCAGAGTGGCTTTACCTTCCCATGGAATTGTTATTGTTCATTCCCTTACGGATATGCAGATCTCACCTCACGAACAAAAGACCAGGTGAAAAACATATTGTGCCAGTACCTGGTAGGTGCAATAGGTGCAACAGGTGCAACTCTCCAATGGGAGACAAAAAGTGCCTGACAGCAACAGAGCTGAAAGCTGCCCGTGATTCACAACTAATGGCTAGGCTAGCCAAACGAGTTGGGGAACGAACTGAAAAAAAGAACGCAACCTTTACTCAAAAATACCGTTCTGAAGTCGGATGCGTTTGGCACAAAGGTGTGAGTACCACTGATTTGTTCCAAACAACAATACAGAGCATCTACACCCACTTATTTTTCTTTTATAATCGGATGACAATGAAGAGTTGACAAGGTTGTATATCAGATGGTAGATGCACAACAGAGGCGAAATGGTAGATGCACAATAGAGGTGAGATGGCGGATGTACAACAGAAGTGAGATGGTAGATGTACAATAGAGGTGAGATGAAAGATGTGTAACAGAGGAGATGGTACATGTACAATAGCAGTGAGACGGTAGATGTAAAACAGAGGTGAAATGGTAGATGTACTTCAGAGATGAGATGGTAGATGTACAACAGAGGTGGGATTGTAGATGTACAACAGAGGTGAGATGATAGATGTACAACAGAGGTGAGATGGTAAATGTACAAAAGAGGTGAGATGTACAAAATAAGTGAGACGGTAGATGTACAACAGAGTTGAGATGGTAGATGTAAAACAAAGGTGAGATATTAGATGTATTACAGACCCTTGATGGTGGATGTACAACAAAGGTTATGGTAGATGTACAACTTCCGTTGTAAAGATGGTGGATCTAGGTCACGTTCGCTCGATCGCTGCAGAAAGTACATTCGAGATCTGATTAATTTCGGGTCTCCATTGCACTTTTCTGTATAAAGTGAAAATGATGATCTACTTATTACATCTGCGTCGCTAAAGCGAAGTCGTGCGCCGACGCAGTCCCTTTTTGACAAACCAAGTGTTGTGAATGGGACCTTCCACCGTTTTGACTTGATCTGTACTTTACGTCACATTGGTGCTGTTCATGGCAGCTGTTTGGATTCCATGACGCAAGTTATTTCCATGTTACTCATTAATGTGAAATGCTTCGTCAGCCGCAGATTTATCTCTTAAGGGAATTTGCACCGTGTTTTGTTTGTCGTAGGCTGCTTTCACTAGAGTAATCAGGAATCTAAAGGGAGCAAAATTGTGTGTACGATATTTTTGTGTGCTACGTCATCGTAATGGCTCATCGTACATCCCTAGACCGGGTCGTACGATAATCTTACGGTCTGTTGTTTGAGCTGCGACGGGGATAATCTGACGACTAACTGTGTCTATATGTTCCGAATTGGAGTCAACAACGATGGCCTAACATCATCAAGCGCTATACATTTTTAAAAAATACGACGATCATCATTTTCAGGATGATGTGAACTTCCGGTATATGATGAATAGGGGACGGGAACAATTGAAGGATATGCATGTAAAGTGTTTCTTGTTGCAGTTTCCTCATATTCCATGTCCGGCTTGTTGCAGGAGCTACTGAGTTAATTGCTCTGTGCACACCGTGAGCTGTGTGTCTCATCCGTTTTGATCATGTTTCGATATTCCAATTGTTTACGATGAATGATGATATCGTATGACAGGGAACAGTTGGCTGTGTTTATTTTCTGCACGGTTTCGCCTTATGTCTTTTGGCGTGTGCTGAGACTGCTACGGTGAGGATTTTGTTACCTTCCTTTGTTTGGGCGATGAGATATTAATTCGGATGATTACGCTGGCACGGGCGGTTGAGCAATTATGGATTTTAATTCGTTTGCAGCGATACCGGGGCCTTCCATAACCAAATAACCAAATAACCAAATCTACAACATGGGTGAGATGGTAGATGTACAACAAAGGTGGATTGGTAGATGTTCAACAGAGGTGAGGTGGTACATGTATAACACAAGTGAGACGGTGTATGTACAACAGACATGAGATGGTAGATGTATAACAGAGGTGAGATGGTAGATGCATAACAGAGGTGAGATGGTAGATGTATAACAGAGGTGAGATGGTAAATGCACAACAGAGATGAGATGATAGATGTTTCTGCAAAAATCGAGGGAAGCAAAGAGAAAAGATACCAGACAGCCTATGAGAATGGCTTCGAAGAATGTCAACAATTGAAATGATAAATAACTGTCGAGATCGAAAGTTGTGGAGAGACATAATCACCTACACCAGCAGGCATGGTACTTGATGATGTTGTTGATGATGACAATGAGGATTATTATTTTCTTGAGCAGCCATCGGGTGATTGTCAGAAAGAGAGAAAGTGCTATTCAACGACGGGTCAAGCCGTGCGAGAATGAGCCACTATTAAATCCTTATCCACGTGGAAGAACACCCAAGAAGACAAACCTAACAGTTGGCATGGAGAGAAGGAAAGACTGTGGGAAAACACCCAGACATAAGTCACGAGCACGGTGGGCGCAACATCCCTGATCAGTTTCCACTCTACGAGAAGAAAACACTCTTACGTCAAACCAAGGTCTAACCTGCCGAAGACAGGCGTAGTTTTGGATAAAATATCAGGACACAGCGTAAATGTGAGTAGCAGCCATGAAACTTCATACTGACAACACAAAGGCTTCATACTGTCCATAAACGAGTTTATATTAAATAGTGTTAATGCTGTCGTCATTTATCATCTTTATATGTTATAAGTGAATCAAGGTTTACCCGACTTGTACAATTGTAACTTATAATGCCTTATATAACATTAGGGGCCACCTGTTCATGATCGGCAAGGAAAGGGAGCCAAAAGTGTCAAAAGTTTGGGAACTATTGACCTTAGGAATAACGCAAACATGATCGATAATCATGATTTCTGGTTTGTATTTCATTGATTGATTATTTATTTCTTCATCTTAAAAAATAAACGTAACATTTTATGTAACTAAAAGAAAGACAGAACGACATTTATATGTAAATATTTACATACAAATGTGTTTCCTTTATGATTTATTCATCTTAACAGCGATTCTGAACTTGTGTGCCTATCTTAAACATAAATCTGCTTATAATAATCGATCATTATGATCTAAATTATTTCACATTCTATTCTAACTAGGGTCAATCTATGGACTTCATCCTGGATAATGAGTGACTCCCGAGTTCTCCTGATGCCTCTCTCATGGCTTCTACTTCCCGACATCAAACAAAGAATCAGAACTTGGAGGCCTTGGCATCGTTTTGTTCCTGGCATTGACTTAACTGTTAGTTATAGAAAATATGATAACTCTTCTGAATAATACACATATTTATATTTTGCCAAATCTATTTTATTAAGTATTTATTTATTTATTATATATGCGCATATTTTTATTACATATTATATTATAATTTAATTAGATTTGTGTATATATTCTTATAACAATATGGTTTACCATCAAAAATCATAAATATTATCAAAGACATGTATGATGGTTACACATGTGCAGTTCGAACAGAGGAAGGACTGAGCGAATGTTTCCCAATAGAAACTGGGGTTAAACAAGGATGTATTTTATCGCCCTTGTTATTTGGAATTGTTATGGACTTCATAATGAAGAAATGCTGCACTGGTAATAAAGGCATCGAATGGATACAAGGAGACCATTTGGAGGACCTCGACTTTGCTGATGACATAGTTCTCATCAGCAGTCAGATAAAAACGATGCAGGAAAACACAAATGAACTATCATCAATAGCCAGCAAAATTGGGCTTGAGATCAATCATGAAAAGACTAAAGTCATGACTAGTTTAATTCCAACAGGTGACAAAATATACATGGAAAACAAACCAGTAGAAGAGATCGATCACTTTATCTATCTTGGAAGTCACATTGATCGAGAAGGGGATACGAGCAAAGAAATTAAAATCAGAATAGCTAAAGCAGCAATGTCTTTCAGAAGCCTTGAAAAGTTGTGGAAATCAAAACTTATCAGCACAAACACAAAACTTAGGCTATTCAAATCAAATGTACTATCAACCCTTACGTATGCGTGTGAAAGCTGGAAAACAACAAGAGATATAGAAACAAAGTTGAACGCATTCGAAAATAAATGTCTAAGGAAAATACTTGGTATAGCATGGAACGAATTCAAAACAAATGAGGAAATTAGAGAAATCGCCAATCAACCACTAATATCTTCAGTAATAAAGAAAAGACGATGGTCATACGTTGGACATGTGATGAGAAGAGATAATAACCGAATAGCAAAGCAAGCCCTCATATGGGAAACAACAGGTAAAAGAAAAAGAGGAAGACCCAGGGAGACACTGAGAAGAACATTGATGAGAGAGGCAAGAGCAGCAGGAGTCGGCTCCCTCAATGAGATAGAACTGCTTGCACAGAACAGAGACAGATGGCGAGATTTGATAAAATATCTTTAAAAGAAAACTGCTAGAACAAAAAAATCCATATAGGAGAAGGTGTATCTTGGTCTACGCCCTATGGGCCGGTTACGGCTCGAAAGGTCAATAGATATATTCTTATATATATTTCTGTGTTGTTGTTTATTGTTCCAGATGAAGGCCTACCTGGCCGAAACGTCGACTTTTGTTTTGTTTCTCACCTACGTAAAGCTGATACTATTTCACTTTTTCTCTGAGAGAGGCATCAGGAGAAAAAAACATTGTCATTATAAGTTGCCAGCTTTTACACTTCTATTGACATTAGCTGATGTTATGTTTCCTTGTATCTCTAATATTCCATTAATCCACCATTATCGCTGTCGATCCTTGAGTCTGGTGTTCTCATAACATTTATTAATTAAAGGCACGTTGTGATGTGTTTTGATCTTTCTGTTTGATGACATGGCCAAACCATTGCATCTGTTTTTCTATTAGGTAGCGAAAATTGTTCCCAGATTTGGTCTTATTTCTTCATTTGTTACCTTATCTTTCAGACAGTAGCCTGTCCTGAGTCTAAAACATTTCGTCTCGGTAGTGATTGTTTTTGTTGTTGTGCTTGAGTCCAGGTCTGCTATTGGTAATACTATGTTGGGATGAAGAATGACTGATTGAGTGTCCGTTTAGTCTCTATAGCTTGTTTTATAAGTCGTGCCCAACTTTAAAAATCAATATCTTTTAAACCGCTTTTTGTAATTTTTTTCAAAATTTGCATGTATAGTTATAATGATTAGAACCCAACAGCGAATTAATTTAATTAAAAAAAACATTTGGTTATTATTATTGCTTATTTGATTTATATAAATTTATAACGACCCATTGATGTAGTCAAAACTTAGTGTTTACAGTATTTAAGTTAAAAATAGCGATTACAAATCCATACACACGTTTTTGCAGGCTTTCCGCGTGAGTTTTCTGACACAATTATACACTTGTAGTAAACACGAGACATTGTGTGTTCCATTTCCGTTAATTCAGCGGCGTAACGTGGAACAATAACATTTATCATGAGTCTTAAAATGAAATTCTGCAGTTTACAAAACATCGCAATAAAAATGTATGACTATTTTTGCAAAGAGGCTAAACGAGGAAGATTATTTCATTCTTTAGAAAACCCTGAGAATAGGACAAGACACATTTTGGATTTATCTAAACGGTCATTTAATCGCTGGATTCAAGCACGTGACCGTCAATGTTCCAAATATACAAAATCATAAGGAAGAGCAAAAATGTTGGATAATTTCGACAGTGAACTTATTAGAAGTGAAATTCACAAAATGTTGGGTATGAATGAAACTGTTACAATAAGAAAATTAAAAGTATCGCTGAAAAAGAACAACAGTATTGAAATATCACAGTCTACATTATGGAGGAATGTGAGAGATGCAGGCTTTACATTCAGAAAGTATTCCAATGGACGAAACATCATCTGTGAGAAGCCACATATAGTAGTCATGAGAAGCAAGTACTTACGTGAAGTAAAAGAGGTGCGCAAGCAAGGTTATGATATTGTGTACTTGGATGAAACATGGATCAATGCTCACCACACTAACCAAAGGGAATGGCAGTCATCAGATGGAAAGATTAAGAGATTAATACCTAGCAGCAAAGGACAGCGCTTGATAATTGCTCATGCAGGTAGTCGACAACATGGACTAATACAGAATGCAGAGCTCATTTTTCTTTCAAAATCCATAGACAATCGGGATTATCACTCTGAGATGAATGGTCACATATTTAGACATTGGATTGAAAATTCTGTTCTCCCAGCACTAGATCGACCATCTTGCCTAATAATGGACAATGCAGCGTACCACAACATTGTTGCACTTGAAGATAAAGTTCCGACGTCATCCAGTATAAAAGATGCTATTAAGATATGGCTCACAAAGGAGCACATACAATTTAATAACATGTACTTAAAACCTAAATTACTATCTCTAGTAAAGCAAAAACAGAGGGCAAAGATTTTTCAAATAGATAAGATTATCCAAGAGCACGGTCATATAAGTTTGAGGCTGCCACCTTACCATGCTCATTTAAATCCAATAGAACTAATCTGGGCAAAATTAAAAGGACAAGTGGCAGATGAAAATACAATATTCAAAATATGCGATGTAAAGACTCTTGCTAATCTCGCTTTATTAAATATAGACAAAGATTATTGGGCTAAATGTGAAGACCACGTCTTAAAACAGGAAGAGGAATATTGGAAAAATGATGGTTTGTGGAATGTTCAACCCCAAACAGTTATTAATCTTTTAGACTCGTCTGATTCAGAATGAAAGTATATAGCCCCCACAATGTTGGCCCCTATATTACCTTAAATTATTTCAACAAACGGTCCTTTTCAGGACCACACAACTATGAAAATTGGACATACAGGTATACCTTGATATTATTATCGTCCGTCCTCGAACTGAGCAGACAATAATTCTCCTGGTGTTTTGTTTTATCCAGTTATTTCCCCATTACGGCCACGCCTTTACCTAGTGAAAATTAATCGTAGACCAGCAACTACGGTAATTTCTATTCTTTAGGGAATTTTTATTCTTTATTTCACAATTTACAATTTTGACAAACATTAAAGAAATATCGCCGCTTTAAGAAAACTGCAGCTGCAAGATATTTGTTAAATATACATTTAAAGGGTCTTTTGCATTCTAATAACATTTGGAAAATTTCAAAAGTATTTAACAAACGGTTAGAGAGTAATAGCGTTTTGAAGTTGGGCATATGTTTTGAAACGATTTATAGTGTTATTTTCTTCTTGGAGAGCAGTGGCGACATTTGTCCGATGATTTGACGTTAGAATCTTTGACTTGAATTAATAGAAGATGAGTTGGGATTGATTGCTACAGAGGCTGGACATTGCTCGCAGGACAGAGAAATTTCAGAGCTAGTATTACGGGAGTAGGTTTACCAGATGAAAAATGAAGAAAATCAGGACACTTAACTGAAAAATCAGACATTTTATCAGAGAAATCAGGACATTTTTTCTGAGAAATCAGAACATTTTATCTGAAAAATCAGGACATTTGATTTGAGAAATCAGGACATTTTATCTGAAAAAGGACATTTTATCTGAAAAAAGGAAATGCCTGACAACGAGGCGCCAGTTTTCAAAACTTTATATTTAAGAAAGTAAATGTAAGGCCGAAGGCAGGACACACGCTTTAAATGCAGGACATGTTCTGCAATCTCCTCGCGAATGATTACCCTAGATGGGGGCAAGTTCTAACAGAGGTAAGCTGGAAGATGATGATTTATGATATATTTTTACTTTCATGTATACAAGAACTTTCACAATTTAATAAATTACTAATTTACTACGTAGGGAGGTCAAAAAGTAATGCACACCAATTTTTTTTCTCGGAAACTATTCGGGCAAAATGTGTGAAATTTTCACAGATTGTAGCTGAACATCCCCTTTACACTACCTATTTTTCAACATAATCTCCGTCCAAGCGTATTGCCTTACGCCAACGCGAAACTAGATCATGAATGCCTCGTTTGTACCAAGTTTTGTCATGCTCGCGTAGCCATTTTTTAACTGCACGGATCACATCCTCATCATTGTCAAAGTGTGTCCCACGCAGGAATTTTTTGAGTGGTCCAAACAGATGGAAATCTGAGGGAGCCAGATCAGGGCTGTAAGGAGGATGGGGCAGTACAGTCCAACCAAATTTGTTGATTGCTTCCCGTATTACCAGACTTGTGTGAGGGCGTGCATTGTCATGTTGAAGCAACAAATCTGCAGATGGCTTATTAGGCCGAACTCTGTGGAACCGATTTTTGAGTTTTGTCAGTGTATTGATGTAAGCTGTCGAGTTGATTGTCTCACCTCTTGTCATTACATCAACAAGAATCACACCATCAATGTCCCAGAAGACAGTGATCATCACCTTTCCGGCTGATGGAGATGTTTTGAATTTTTTTCTTTTTGGTGACTGCGGATGATGCCATTCCATTGACTGCATTTTTGTTTCAGGCTCATAATGATGTGCCCACGTTTCGTCACCGGTAACAATTTTTGACAAAAACATTTCTCCTTCAACACCGAAACGCTCCAACAATTCAGAACAGAATGTTTTCCTTTGAACTCTGTGATCATTTGTTAGGCACCGAGGAACCCATCGAGCGCAAATCTTTGAATATCCGAGAGTTTTAAAAATTGCGATTGCACTTCCCTTGCTGACTGTAAGCTGCAATGCCAATTGCTGACTAGTGATACGCCTATCCTTACGAATAATGGCATCAGCCCGGTTGAACATGTCTGTGCTGGTAGCCGAGGCAACACGTCCAGAACGCGGTAAATCATGCAGCTCCACTCGTACACTTTCTGCAGCTTTAATTCTCTGAACCCAGCGACTAACTGTGCTCCTATCGACTGCAGAACATTTGTACACTGCACATAGTCGTTTATGAATGTTTGCCACAGTTTCTTTTTCCACAACCAGAAATTCTATCACAATTCGCTGTTTGTAACGGACATTGTTGACAAGCTCCATTTTAACGGTTCATAGATTGCGTAATGTTTATCAGAATGCCGTGCAATTTAGTACACATAATTGGAACATGTTATATTCCAAGTGTGCAAAATTTCATATTCCTATCTTTATTATTAGCCGAGAAAAAAATTGGTGTGCATCACTTTTTGACCTCCCGTATTATATTTGTATATATATATTTAGACTTCTGATTTCAAGATGGCGCGGTCATGTTTGCGTGAACGTTCACTGTTACGTTTTTTTGCCGGAAAGATGGTTAAATCTATCTTTCCAGTGCAGATAAGTGTATAGATAGAAAGTTCCACTGTTGGGATCCTAGACGGTGATGCGGTTTACGTGCATGTGATCTGAATCGGTATATACCGTCTATTCTATACCCACTGGTCAATATGGCGATTAGGCGACAGGAGCTGTTAAAGGCTGTGTCCAAAAAGTGTTCCTTGTTGCAGTTTCCTCATATTCCAAGTCCGGCTTGGTGCCGGAGCTACTGAGTTAAGTGCTCTGTGCACACCATGAGCTGTGTTTAATCCAGATTGTGTTTCGATATTTCGATTGCATACAATAAATAATGATATCGTATGACCGGGAACAGATGGCTGTGTTCACTTTCCGTGCAGTTTCGCCTTATGTCATTTGGTGTGTACTGAGACTGCCCTGATGCAGACTGCAGCTGCCTTTCTTTGTTTGGGAGATGAGATATTAATTCGAATGATTCCACTGGCACAGGCGGTTGAGCAATTACGGATTTTAATTCATTTGCAGTGAAACAGTGGCCTACCATAACCATTTAAATATATTTACTTAGCGCTTATGTATAGAGCATTTTGGCTCAGCACTTCTTTCGTTCACAAGAAGTATCTGCAATGTCGTTTCTTGTATACATTTTACTTTCTTTTTGTTTGTTTTTTGTTGCAATTCTTGCAGTGGTCCATCATAAAGTTTTGCATGTCATCATTATAACCATAGCCATACCGGTTAGCGTAGGCGATCATGTCCTTCCACAATCTTCTATCTACAGTGCATCGTATCACTTATGTTGTTGACAGTTTTCCATGCCATGACACCAAGCTATCCAATATTTTCTCTCTTTGTTATCCACGATCTCTCTTTCCTTTTATTTTGCAAGTTCTAACCAAGTATTCCAACTTTCCTCTTCTCATGATTTGCCCGAAAATGTTGATTGTTTCTTTCTGATGTTTTTTAGGAGCTTCCATTTTGTGTTGGCCTTTTTGAGAATTTCCTCATTGGTCTTTTTTAGCTGTTCAGGAAACTTTCAACATTCTTCTGTGAAATCCCATCTCTGTGGCCTCTAATCGTCTCTTCTGTATGTAGTGTTGTATATATGGGTCAAGATTTTTTTTTTCGCCCAATCTACTATATTCAGCACAGTTTTGAAATATACTTTTAGCAGTCTGGCGCGCTATCCAGATGTGTACATGTGGATGATGTCCCAATCACTTGAAAGTAATGCAACATCAGCAATGAACTATACAAAACTATTTGAAAAGTAGAATTATCGAAGAACACAAATCGTATAGAGCATGAGCCAAAAAGACTGCAATAATTTACGTCTCTTTATAGAAATTATTCATGTGTTCATCATCATGTGCCATACCGGTTGGCGTAGGCTATCATGTCCATCCACTAATCTCTGTCCACGGTGCATCGTATCAATTACGTGTATTTTGTTCATTGTAATCAAGTAGCCCAAATTTCTTTTTTCACATAATGTACCTGAAAATGTCGATTGTTTCTTTCTGACGTATTTTATGACCTCTCTTTTTGTGGTGACTTTTTTTTTAGAAATTCATCTTTGGTGTTTTTCAGATAACCAAAGGAACTAAGTACATGTCGTATAATGTCAAAATAGTTTATTATTATTATTTAAGGAGCCTCGGTTTCTGAATGGTTAGTGTGCTCGCTTCATGATCAGAACGGGAGCCATTCGATCCCCAGAAATGGCGGAATTTTTTTCGGACTAAAAGACTCTGAGGTCTACCCAGTCTTTAAAAATGTGTGCCATAAATTTTTCCTGGAATTAAAGGCGACCAGGCGTGATATCGACCACAACGCCAAAAAATTGGCATTCCTTCTTCTTCTTCTCTCTTCCTTTTCAGCTCCCTGTGGAGCATTGGTCTTCAACAAACACTTTCCAAACCGTTCTGTTTCTTGCCGTTCTTTTTACGATCATTGCATGTCATCTCCATCATCTTCATCTCGGCTTCCATCTGTCTTCTCCAAAAATATCTTTGTCTTCCTCTTTGTTTTTTTTTCAATGAGGGTCCCAAAAAAGACCTGTTGTGTAATACTCTCAGTTGGATTCCGCAGTTTGTGTCCTATCCATCGTCTTCACTACATTTCTTTATCCACAGGTATTTGACTGGTATAATAAACGTGATCACGAACGTTAACATAACGTTGTCCTGCATTTCGTTCCTTCATACATTGTTTTTATCAGGTTAAAAAACTTTATGGGGATTCCGTAATGACTCAGCAACTTCCAAAGCATTCTTCTGTCCAAACTATCAAATGCCTTTTCGTAATCTATGAATCCAATATAAAGTGGGGATTTTAGTTCCAAACTTTGTTCAACTATTATACGTAGAGTAGTTATTTGATCAGCACATGATCTGTTCTTCCTAAAACCTGCTTTTTCGCCTCTCAAATGTTTCTCTATGACCTCTTTTAGTCTCTCCAGAATGATTCTGCTTAATATTTTTCCTGGCACTGATAGTAGCATAATTCCCCTATAATTTGTGCACTCCTGTAAACCTCCTTGCTTTGGTAGTTTGATCATATAACCTTCTTTCCAGTCTTTAGGTATTTCTTCCCTCTCCCAAATTTTATCTAATAGATTATGTAGCATCTTGGTAGAAGTGTTAATATCTGCTTTGATGGCTTCCGAAGGAATTTCATCTGGTCCTGTGACTTTACCAGTTTTTAAATAGTTTGATGGCTTTCATTATTTCTTCTTTGCTTGGTTTTCCACAGTTAGTGTTTAACTCTTTTTCTGCTGGTAGTATATCTGGAGGATTATTTGAGCCGGGTCTATTCAAAAGTTCTTCAAAGTGCACTTTCCATCTGTCCATTTGTTCCCTTATTTTACTAAGCAGATTTCCTTTCTTATCTTTAATAAAGGCATTGATCTGTCTGTATTTTCCACTTAATTTCTTTGTGCTGTTGTACAGTTCTTTCATATTCCCTTTAATTGCTGCTTCTTCTGCCTCTTTAGCTTGTTCATCTATATATTTCCTCTTATCCCTTTTAATGCACCTTCTCATTTCTTTGTTCACCTCTATGTAAGCTTCCTGTGTCTTGGCTTTATTACTTCTCGTTTTGCTTTTATTTATGTCTGCTTTCTTATTCTTTCTTTCTTTAATTTTGTCCAGGGTCTCTGCTGTCATCCATGCCTTATTCTGGCGTTCTCTTTTCCCCAGTGTCTCTTCGCATGGTTCTTTCCATATATCTTTTACCTGTTTCCAATGATCTTCTATATTTATTGTATTTTCTAGTTGCGTAGGACTTGGTATTTGTTTGATATTGTGACTGCGAATTTATCTTTAATTCCTTGTTCTGTAAGAAACCCTACATTGAAATACTTTCTACCCTTATTCGTTGTAGTATACCTTTTTAGTTTAAGTTTAAGTTTGGCTATCAGAAGATTTAGCACATATTAACCACTGATATTATCACTGATTCTGTCGTAAATCACCTCAATGCTCCTCTTTGTCAAGTCCATGTTTGTGAAGGCGACCTTCCCCAGTCTATCGTTGGTATGCTGTTTTCGTCAAAACATTGAGTGCTGTTCCAAGGCCATCATTGGAATTTTTTAGCGCCAGGTATTTACATGTTACGACTCATAAATGTGGACTGCTCAGCCAGGTCAATCGCAGTTTTCACTTTAGAGATTGTGCATCATCTTTTCGTGCGTTGATGGCTGCATTTATTAGAGTAATTGGGACCTTATGGGCGCAGCCATTGTTGTATGTGCTACGTCATCACAATAGCAGATTGAATTCCCTAAAAAGGCCGTACGCTAATAGTGAAAGGCGGAATGGAATTTCGTATGACTTTGCAGCACCGGGGTCACTTCCGGTGGTTCATGTTAGTCAGGAGGGATTCATAATTTCACAAATTCACATTTAATTGAAGATTTTACAGTCTGTTGTTTGATGTGCGACGGAAATAATCCAATGACTAACTGTATTTCATATGTTCGGATTTGGAGTCAAACACGATGTCCCAGCATCATCAAGCGCTATGCATGAAAAAAAAAACGACGATCACTATTTTCAGGAGGAAGTGAACTTTCGGTCATTATGGTGGATAGGCAGCAGAAACCATTGAAGGCAATGTCTGAAAAGTTTGCCTTGTTGCAGATTCCTCATGTTCCAAGTCCGGCTTGTTGCCGGAGCTACTGAGTTAAGTGCTCTGTGCACACTGTGAGCTGTGCGTTTCATCTGTTTTGATCGTGTTTCGATATTCCGATTGTTTACGCTGAATGATGATATCTTATGATGGAGAAAAGATGGTTATGTTTACTTTCTGTGCGGTTTCAACTTATGTCTTTTGGCGTGTGCTGAGACCGATATGATGGGGAATACAGCTACCTTTCTTTGTTTGGGAGATGAAATAGTAATTCAGATGATTCCACTGGCACGGGCTGTTGGGCAATTATGGATTTTAATTCGTTTGCAGTGATACCGGGGCCTTCCATAACCATAACCATCTGTTGTAAATAATCAGCTCTGAGTCACTGCTCGACTAATGAACGTATATCTCATATTCTTATATAATGAATCAAGATTATGGCAAATATTAGCCTGTTAAGATGTTATAACAATTCAAAGGCAGAGGATAATGGAATCCCACTACTGCCAAACCTGGATTTGAAGACAACACGTGGAATTTTATGACAGTTTTAACGCAAGTTTTTTAACGTGGGGAAGAAAATCCCTAAATAAAGAATTGTTAGCTGAGCTACTGCTCTCATAGCTGTTAGTTTTCATATCAAAGAGGCACTTTAGTTACAACCTTGACAAATTCGGTTCATTTATGGACGAAGAAGGCCAGAGTTGAATACATTGCTCTCATCCGTAATATATTTTTTAATTGTCATTAATTCGTGACGCCAAATACGAAACGTCAATTTATATTAGAAATAAATATTTAATGCATGAGGTGATATTTAAGTGATTAATACTATAACACAAAGATTGGCTAATCTGAGTTTCCGGCGTGTTATATTCAATTTTTAACTACGGAAGTTTTTGTTTTTTTAACTTGAAGATACAATTTCTTGAAATCATTTTAACAGATAATAAAAGAAGCATGCGCAATTGATCTTCTTTGAGAGACGCAAATAAGTAAATGAACTAAAGTACCAGTAACAAACATCTGTTCTGTGTTATCCTAATGTTGATTTATATTTCTACAAAAATATATCTTTCAGTTTATTTTTTAAATGAAGGAAACAAAATTAGCTCGACTCTACTGTAACAATCGTACTTACACAACTTCCAAATACACAAGATGTTCGATTTAGCGCCAGTCAAATTTATGAAAAGAGAGAAATCACAGTCACGTTATCGAAGTGCTCCAGCAATGTATTCTGTTGTTAGAAATAAGCTCGTAACTCGTGCCTGGAAACGCCTCTCGGACTCATCGTTCGCGCAGACAGACCGGGGAAGATTAAGTTTCCAAGTCTGGGAAGTTGTGAAGGTAATTATATCCAAATTTGTTCTTGCCCCTTATAATGTCTTCACATAATGTACAATAGGGCTCGGATTTTATGACATGTCGTATCTTTTCCTGGCATATATTTAAAAAAAAAATCAAAATTAATATCTTCATGTCTCATGTCATTCTGAACACTCTGGCGCTGTTTTCATTGGTCATATAAATGCATAAGTAAAAAAAGTAAAGTGGCGTATAGGGAAATATGGTGTTAGTGACCCTATATTTTACAGACCTTCAGCACATGATTTTTGGGGTAATGTGGTCGGTATTACGCCCGTGCTGCTTTTACTTTCCCAGAAAAAATCCGGTACCCATTTAAGGCTGGGTGAACCCGGAGCCGTCGGTTGGGATCGAACCCTACCCCTTGTCCGTAGTAGTCCAGTTCACTAACCACTGAGCTATCGCGGCTCCTACTAATTTTTAGGGAATTAGTAAAACCCAGGTGTCCTCGCCAGGGTACGAACCCCGGCTGTTGCCGTGGTAAGCCAACCGCCTATCGATTGCGCTAACCGGACACCCCATATAAATGCATACTTTACCATAATTTAGGTTTAGGTCACATTTTCACAAATTTGGGGCATAAATGAATATTTTTGGTTATAGTTGGTCATATTTATTGTCATTGTAGGTGAAATAACATTTTCACTTAGAAGATCCTCTATTAAGCGGGAAACCATTTAGTTTTGTAATTGTATTGCTAAGAAACACATAAACCCGCCTGAATCGATTTTCGATGGAAAATTAAAGACCACTTTTGGGTGATTTACTGTATGTCAGAATAAAGGTTTAAAGTTCAGATATAAAAGAAACCTTTTACCAAAACATCGCACCTAATCAGTAACGCACAAGTGTGACAGTGCTGTCAGAAAATTGTGTTAGACTTCAAATAGGAATACTATCACAAGTGACTTCACTTTTTTGAAATGGAGACAACGTTGTCAGACATTTCTTTGGTGCGAAAGTAATTGCAGACATTGAAGAAGAATAAATGTGTTTAAAATTGAAACAAAAAGTTAAAGTCAGAGAGATGACCATCGTCACATGATTTCTTTGCAGTAATATGTCGATATTAAGCCTGTGCCGCTTTACTTTCCCAGAAAAAAATCCAGTACCCATTTAAGATTGGGTGAACTCTAGTCCTTTGTAGTCCAGTTCACTAACTACTGAGCTATAGCGGTTCCCTTTGTTTCTTCAGTATTGAAGTTTTATTTATTATTTGTTTAACCAGTTTTTTCCTTTGTTGCTGCTAAACCATCACTAAAAATTACTTACGTTAAATTGTTTACCGAGACACTTTCGTTAGCATTAATTTAATGGGATAACATATGTAAATCTGGCATGCGTCAATTATGATGCGTCCGTACTCCAGACACAAATAAATAAAATCACTGAAATACAGAGCTGTTGGAAATGTTTACGTCATTGACAGTGAATCCCAAATCGCGGGGTTCTTCTGCTTCTTCTTCATTCCTTTCTCGTTTGCCTTTCATTCAAAGTCGAGGGGAGATATAATTAAAGGTTTCTTGCTTTTCTGTTCACCTCTTCTGCTGTTATATTTCATAGTGTTTTTAACAGTTCGTCATTCTATCTTTTTCGTGGTTGGCCCTTGGTTTTAGTGTTCTCGCAAAGTTTATTGAAGGCTCGCTGTGTTGTGTTTTTATCTTATTGCCTTGTTATGTGGTCAAACCATGTTATTTTTTGCTTTTTATATATTCTATGAAAGGGGTTATTTCATTTTAAGTGTTTGATCAGCGGCCCGAACTTTCACAGACAGAAGTAGACTGTAAAGGTAGATAGTTCGTCATAGTTTTAAAACCAGCTTCACCATCCAATTTGAAAGGTACCGTCTTGAATATTAGTATATTTTGCTTTATTGCAGCAAAATGGTAGGAAGTCCAAGAGCCCGAGCTGAAGGTGTTTATATATATAACAGATCATGGCTCTCCAAGATATCATTGCCGAGAAATAGAATTTAATAACTTTGATTTCCGAGACTGATACTAATTAACTGTGCAGTCAGCGGTTAGACATTTCAGTCACAGGCTTATAATGAATAAGTATCCACGCAACACTTGTAATCCGCTCGCGTGTTTAGTAGCTTATCATGGAGGAGGGATGTAGTTAGTCGTGTCCAAACTGCAATTTTCGTTAATTCCATTGGGGCTGAATCATAATTTTTAAAGTGCCATCTAACACTGAAACAAATGATAATTTTGACAAACTGTTGGGACTACGATTTGCTCTTCAGTGTAATCCAACAGGAAGTTGACGTCAACTAAACAACTGTGATTGACTAGTACAAATATATTTACGCGATGAATGAGAGAAATTCATGGCCAGACACTGAAGTCGAAATTGGTGGGATGGACGATACATTTCAACCAATCGTAGTCAAAGTTGATTTGATTGACGATACATTTCAATCCAATCGTAGTCAAAATTGATTTGATTGACGATACATTTCAATCCAATCGTAGTCAAAGTTGATTTGATTGACGATACATTTCAACCAATCGTCGATTGGTGGGATGGACAATACATTTCAACAAATGGTCGTCAAATATGGTTGAATGGACAATACATTTCAACCAATCGTTGTAGAAAATGACGGGACGATATATTTCCACCAAAAATACCACAGAGAGCAGTGACGGGAATGCCACTGTGTATTTGGTGAAATAGAAAGAATCTTGGGGAAATGTTTTCTCATAGAAGTACCAGATCGCTCTGATGCTACTTTGAGAAGAGAAAATATCTCATATTTTGTCTGGAAGCCATATATTATTTCTGATGGCTGTCCCGCATCTACCGATAAGAAAAATACTGAATATGTATGCACACACACACACACAATATTGAAAACATATGGATATGGGCCAAAATAAAATTGAAAAGACATTTCGAGAATAGGCGACCTTAGTTTTCATCATTTCTACACGCTTTCTACACGAGTTCGCTTTCAGAGATGAAATCAGACAAGGAAATATCCTAGGGACAATCATTACTGGGATTACAGATGCAATACTGTATTGTTATTGTTGTTATTGTTGCGTCCGCCAGCTTTCAACTCTGACGAAGTCCCTAGAGACTAGGAACTGAATTTTGCGTGTTAATCCATTTTTCCCTGGCAGCCGTGCGCACAGGGGTCCCTCATCGCACAGGCAGATACTGTATAAGATGTATGTAATTTTATAAAATTGTATATTCATATATTTAAATAAAACGTTCTTTAGTTCAAGAAATGGTGGAGTATATATTGCTAATTCACTTGTGCTAACTAATCTGTAATCATTAGTACATGCATACTTAGAGAAAACATTTGTCACATACTAAGAGAAAACATCTGTGATAAGATGTAACAGAGTCACTAAGAGTCAATCTTTAATGCGTAAAATTTGTCGCAAATAGGTCCTGATTGTGAAAGTTAGAGAACCACTGAATAAAATGAAATGTAACTCAAGGGGATGTTACTCTCCCGAATCGAAATAATTTGGGACATAGAACCAGACCATTACCCAGTAAATGTATTATACTTGAAAATAATAATTAATACTTTATAAAAACTTATTCAGTTAATTATAATGCTATTATTCTGTTATTATGATTATATTATTATGTGTACTACAGTACTAACCATCTTGATCTTAGTTGTGATAACTGTGCTTCGTATTTATGAAGTTCATCACGTCCGACGTCCGTGGTTGTTCTTGCTTTACAGCAATCTGCAAATTCGGTGCTTGAAACTGAAACTAATGAAACTTCTGAAACAGCACAGTCGTCGTCACTGATTAGCCACTTACCACCAATACTTCCATGCTTCATTCAGCTAAATACAAAATTTTGAATGATAATATTGAACAACTCTTTCCTGACTAATATTCTGAAATATTTCTTCACATACACTCTAATTGTGTTCAAATGTTTCGCTACAAATGTTCAATGTTCAACAATCGTCGATGCGGTCCATCCACATGCTCATTTATTAATCATAGTAACATGGGAATGCTCTCCCTTATTTTTGAATTATGTGAATAGTTTACCTTTAGTTCTAATGGAATTGTTTCTTTCATAAAACACATCTGGTGTAGGGTGAGAAGAACCACAGTCCATATAGTAGGTAGGGCTATATGCCTAGATTTACTATAGATGGTGGACAGTAACATCAAGAAATGGACAAGTCAGCCTATGATAACCTGCACAATCAAAGCAAGAGACAGAGCTAAATTGGGCTCCATGAAACCCAACCTTCTATGTGGAGACGGCACTCAATGATGATTATGGGGGAGAGTAGGGTTACCACACATCCAAATTTGACTGGGATTGTCCCGGTGTAGCAACGTTGTCTCGATGGATTGAATATCTGTAACAATTTCAGTTTCCGAAAAATCAATGTGTCCTTTCTGAAAACGTAAGATAAACTTAAAATTTTCAACAAAGTAACTGTGGCCACGGAGAAGAACAATATGACTTAAGCTGTGCAGAAGATTTCCAAACAGAAATGAAAATCTGATTATAAATACTCCACAATGAGAAAAAAAAAACGATTACATTGTACCTCGAGAAGATAATGACTTAATGAAAGGGGGTGGAGGGAGACGTTCCTACGTCACATTTCACTAATTGGTGATGTATGTCTGGGGGCTCATGACGCGTCCAGAGGGATAAAGGCCGCTTGGTCAAATCAGTCGCCACGACGTGTGAGGTTCAAGATTTTCATTTCAGAAATTAGTAGAAACCATTCTTTCTGTCTACCGCGGATTTTGCAGACCGTATTCCCGCTATTCAGCGAGACAGTAGGTTTTAGGTTATCTGTCTATCGGCTTTTCGAACTGTAGTAAGCCCATAAGGCATAGACTCAAATACTCTTTCCATGTTTCGGAATTTTCTTTCTAGCAGTCTCAATCCTTGTAAAGTTGTTTTATCAAATCTCGTCATTTGCTCTGTTCTGTGCAAGCATCTCAATCTCATCGAGGGAGCCAATTCCTGCTGCATGAGCCTCTCTGATCAATGTTCTTCTTAATGTTTCTCTGGGTCGGTCTCTTTTCCTCATACCTGCTGTTTCCCACTTGAGTGCTTGCTTTGCTATTAGGTTATTATCTCTTCTCATCACATGTCCAACGTTTGTCCGTCGTCTTTTCTTGATTACTGATGATATTTGTTGTTGATTTGCGATTTCTCTAATTTCTTCGTTTGTTTTGAATTCGTTCTACGCTATACCAAGAGGGAACCGCGATGGCTCAGTGATTAGGCAACTGGACTACAAAGACAAGGGGTAGGTTTCGATCCCAACCGACGGCTTCCGGGTTCACCCAGTCTTTAATGGGTAATGGATTTTTTCTGGGAAAGTGATGCGGCACGGGCGTAATACCGACCACATTACCCCAAAAATCTTGTGCCGAAGGTCTGTAAAATTTATGGTCACTAAAACCATATTCCCTATACGTCACTTGGCGTGACAGTGGTACTTTACTTTTTTTTTTAACTATACCAAGTATTTTACTTAGACATTGAAAGCATTAGTAGAAGTATTAATTTTAAACAAGCTGAAATCAGCATATCAAAATTAGTGAAAAAATGGTACAGTTAATTTCTGAAGAAAACAACTTTTGAAATTGTGTAGACTAGTGCAATTCTTCCCAGATATAGAACATGACTAAAATCATCATGTGCGGAAGGTACTCACTCTTTCACGTCACTCTAATGATGCAAGTAGTTTTAATTTGACAATTTTATTTTAAAATTTCACTTATAACAACACTGCCCTTAAGAAAATTCTAGACAAGTATCTACCAACACATGCAACGTAAATAACACACTCTACACATCAGCAATACGATCGAATAGACACACAACTTTGTAGAACAGACATGAGCTGTAAAGAACAAACTAGTAGGACATGAATTAACAGTTAAGAATAAATTAGAAGGACAGGCATGAATAGTAAAGAACAAACTAGTAGGACAGGCATGTACAGTAAAGAACAAACTAGTAGGACAGGCATGTACAGTAAATAACAAACTGGTAGCACAGGCATGTACAGTAAAGAACAAACTAGTAGGACAGGCATGAACAGTAAAGAACAAACACTTAGGACAGGCATGAACAGTAAAGAACAAACTAGTAGGACAGGCATGAACAGTAAAGAACACACCTGTAGGGCAGGCATGAACAGTAAAGAACAAACACTTAGGACAGGCATGAACAGTAAAGAACAAACTAGTAGGACAGGCATGTACAGTAAAGAACAAACTAGTAGGACACGCATGAACAGTAAAGAACAAACACTTAGGACAGGCATGAACAGAATAGAACAAACTAGTAGGACAGGCATGAACAGTAAAGAACGCACCTGTAGGGCAGGCATGAACAGTAAAGAACAAACTAGTAGGACAGGCATGAACAGAAAAGAACAAACTAGTAGGACAGGCATGAACAGTAAAGAAGAAACTAGTAGGACAGGTATGAACAGTAAAGAACAAACTAGTAGGACAGGCATGAACAGTAAAGAACAAACTAGTAGGGCAGGCATGAACAGTAAAGAACAAACTAGTAGGACAGGCATGAACAGTAAAGAAGAAACTAGTAGGACAGGTATGAACAGTAAAGAACAAACTAGTAGGGCAGGCATGAACAGTAAAGAACAAACTAGTAGGGCAGGCATGAACAGTAAAGAAAAAACTAGTAGGACAGGCATGAACAGTAAAGAACAAACTAGTAGGACAGGCATGAACAGTAAAGAACAAACTAGTAGGACAGGTATGAACAGTAAAGAACAAACTAGTAGGACAGGCATGAACAGTAAATAACAAACTAGTAGGGCAGACATGAACAGTAAAGAAGAAACTAGTAGGACAGGTAGGAACAGTAAAGAACAAACTAGTAGGGCAGGCATGAACAGTAAAGAAGAAACTAGTAGGACAGGTAGGAACAGTAAAGAACAAACTAGTAGGACAGGCATGAACAGTAAAGAATAAACTAGTAGGGCAGGTAGGAACAGTAAAGAACAAACTAGTAGGACAGGCATGAACAGTAAAGAACAAACTAGTAGGACAGGTATGAACAGTAAAGAACAAACTAGTAGAGCAGGCATGAACAGTAAAGAACAAACTAGTAGAGCAGGAATGAACAGTAAAGAACAAACTAATAGAGCAGGCATGAACAGTAAAGAACAAACTAATAGGACAGGTAGGAACAGTAAAGAACAAACTAGTAGGACAGGTATGAACAGTAAAGAACAAACTAGTAGGACAGGCATGAACAGTAAAGAAGAAACTAGTAGGACAGGCATGAACAGTAAAGAAGAAACTAGTAGGACAGGCATGAACAGTAAAGAAGAAACTAGTAGGGCAGGTATGAACAGTAAAGAAGAAACTAGTAGGGCAGGTATGAACAGTAAAGAACAAACTAGTAGGGCAGGTATGAACAGTAAAGAAGAAACTAGTAGGGCAGGTATGAACAGTAAAGAAGAAACTAGTAGGGCAGGCATGAACAGTAAAGAACAAACTAGTAGGGCAGGCATGAACAGTAAAGAACAAACTAGTAGGGCAGGCATGAACAGTAAAGAACAAACTAGTAGGGCAGGTATGAACAGTAAAGAACAAACTAGTAGGGCAGGCATGAACAGTAAAGAACAAACTAGTAGGGCAGGTATGAACAGTAAAGAACAAACTAGTAGGGCAGGTATGAACAGTAAAGAACAAACTAGTAGGGCAGGTATGAACAGTAAAGAACAAACTAGTAGGGCAGGCATGAACAGTAAAGAACAAACTAGTAGGGCAGGTATGAATAGTAAAGAACAAACTAGTAGGGCAGGCATGAACAGTAAAGAACAAACTAGTAGGGCAGGCATGAACAGTAAAGAACAAACTAGTAGGGCAGGCATGAACAGTAAAGAACAAACTAGTAGGGCAGGTATGAACAGTAAAGAACAAACTAGTAGGGCAGGCATGAACAGTAAAGAAGAAACTAGTAGGGCAGGCATGAACAGTAAAGAAGAAACTAGTAGGACAGGCATGAACAGTAAAGAAGAAACTAGTAGGACAGGTATGAACAGTAAAGAACAAATTAGTAGGGCAGGCATGAACAGTAAAGAACAAACTAGTAGGGCAGGCATGAACAGTAAAGAAAAAACTAGTAGGACAGGCATGAACAGTAAAGAACAAACTAGTAGGACAGGCATGAACAGTAAAGAACAAACTAGTAGGACAGGTATGAACAGTAAAGAACAAACTAGTAGGACAGGCATGAACAGTAAAGAACAAACTAGTAGGGCAGGCATGAACAGTAAAGAAGAAACTAGTAGGACAGGTAGGAACAGTAAAGAACAAACTAGTAGGGCAGGCATGAACAGTAAAGCAGAAACTAGTAGGACAGGTAGGAACAGTAAAGAACAAACTAGTAGGACAGGCATGAACAGTAAAGAATAAACTAGTAGGGCAGGTAGGAACAGTAAAGAACAAACTAGTAGGACAGGCATGAACAGTAAAGAACAAACTAGTAGGACAGGTATGAACAGTAAAGAACAAACTAGTAGAGCAGGCATGAACAGTAAAGAAAAAACTAGTAGAGCAGGCATGAACAGTAAAGAACAAACTAGTAGAGCAGGCATGAACAGTAAAGAACAAACTAATAGGACAGGTAGGAACAGTAAAGAACAAACTAGTAGGACAGGTATGAACAGTAAAGAACAAACTAGTAGGACAGGCATGAACAGTAAAGAAGAAACTAGTAGGACAGGCATGAACAGTAAAGAAGAAACTAGTAGGACAGGCATGAACAGTAAAGAAGAAACTAGTAGGGCAGGTATAAACAGTAAAGAAGAAACTAGTAGGGCAGGTATGAACAGTAAAGAACAAACTAGTAGGGCAGGTATGAACAGTAAAGAAGAAACTAGTAGGGCAGGTATGAACAGTAAAGAAGAAACTAGTAGGGCAGGTATGAACAGTAAAGAAGAAACTAGTAGGGCAGGTATGAACAGTAAAGAACAAACTAGTAGGACAGGCATGAACAGTAAAGAAGAAACTAGTAGGGCAGGTATGAACAGTAAAGAAGAAACTAGTAGGGCAGGCATGAACAGTAAAGAAGAAACTAGTAGGGCAGGCATGAACAGTAAAGAACAAACTAGTAGGGCAGGCATGAACAGTAAAGAACAAACTAGTAGGGCAGGTATGAACAGTAAAGAACAAACTAGTAGGGCAGGCATGAACAGTAAAGAACAAACTAGTAGGGCAGGCATGAACAGTAAAGAAGAAACTAGTAGGACAGGCATGAACAGTAAAGAACAAACTAGTAGGGCAGGCATGAACAGTAAAGAAGAAACTAGTAGGGCAGGCATGAACAGTAAAGAACAAACTAGTAGGACAGGCATGAACAGTAAAGAAGAAACTAGTAGGGCAGGCATGAACAGTAAAGAACAAACTAGTAAGGCAGGCATGAACAGTAAAGAACAAACTACTAGGACAGGCATGAACAGTAAAGAAGAAACTAGTAGGACAGGCATGAACAGTAAAGAACAAACTAGTAGGACAGACATGAACAGTAAATAACAAAGACTTAGGTTAGGCATGAACACTAAAGAACAAACTAATAGGACAGGCATGACTAGTAAAGAACAAACACTTAGGACAGGCATGACTAGTAAAGAACAAACGAGCAAACAGCTGAAATGGATGAGGTCAAGTTTATTTATTTCAATAAGATAATCTTCGGCCTTGTAACGAATGTACTGAGAAATATATATTTTAGTATATATTTTCATAACAATTCACTTTTTAAAATGTCTCGGAGAAAAAATGTTTAGAACTAGACAACAAAAATAATGAACATAAGTCAACAACATGGCTCAAATGTTTATTTTATTTATGTATTGAACAGCGAGATTAAAAGTGTATATATTTATTGTAAATATTCAAATATTCAAAATAGTAATACGGCTATTAAAACAAATTAATACAACGAATATTCATCATCATCATTATCATCATCATCATCATCATCCTCATCATCATCATCATCATCATCATCTTCTTCTTCATCACCAGCTTCTTCATTGTCATCATCGTCATCATCACCACCACCATCATCATCATCATCATCATCATCATCATCAGCAGCAGCAGCAGCTGCAGCTGCAGCAGCTTCAGGATATACAATCGTCATCATCAAATAAAAGTTATGTTGACGTTCGTGATCACGTTTATTATACCAGTCAAATACCTGTGGATAAAGAAATGTAGTGAAGACGATGGCGCTGGATAGGACACAAACTGCGGAATCCAACTGAGAGTATTACACAACAGGTCTTTTTTGGAACCCTCATTGAAAAAAAAACAAAGAGGAAGACAAAGATATTTTTGGAGAAGACAGATGGAAGCCGAGATGAAGATGATGGGGAAGACATGCAATGATCTTAAAAAGAACGGCAAGAAACAGAACGGTTTGGAAAGTGTTTGTTGAAGACCAATGCTCCACAAGGAGCTGAAAAGGAAGAGGAAGGAGAAGGAATGCCAATTTTTTGGCGTTGTAGTCGATATCACGCCTGGTCGCCTTTAATTCCAGGAAAAATTTATGGCACCTATTTTTAAAGACTGGGTAGACCTCGGAGCCTTTTAGTCCGAAAAAAATTCCGCCACTTCTGGGGATCGAATGACTCCCGTTCTGATCATGAAGCGAGCACACTAACCATTCAGAAACCGAGGCTCCTTAAATAATAATAATATACTATTTTGACATTATACGACATGTACTTAGTTCCTTTGGTTATCTGAAAAAGACCAAAGATGAATTTCTAAAAAAAAGTCACCACAAAAAGAGAGGTCATAAAATATGTCAGAAAGAAACAATCGACATTTTCAGGTACATTATGAGAAAAACGAAATTTGGGCTACCTGGTTACAATGAACAGAATACACATAATTGATACGATGCAACGTGGACAGAGATTACTTGATGGACATGATAGCCTACGCCAACCGGTATGGCACATGATGATGAACACATGAATAATTTCTATAAAGAGACGTAAATTATTGCAGTCTTTTTGGCTCATGCTCTATACGATTTGTGTTCTTCGATAATTTTACTTTTCAAATAGTTTTGTATAGTTCATTGCTGATGTTGCATTACTTTCAAGTCATTGGGACATCATCCACATGTACACATGTGGATAGCGCGCCAGACTGCTAAAAGTATATTTCAAAACTGTGCTGAATATAGTAGATTGGGCGAAAAAAAAATCTTGACCCATATACACAACACTACATACAGAAGAGACGATTAGAGGCCACAGAGATGGGATTTCTCAGAAGAATGTTGAAAGTTTCCTGAACAGCTAAAAAGACCAATGAGGAAATTCCCAAAAAGGCCAACACAAAATGGAAGCTCCTAAAAAACATCAGAAAGAAACAATCAACATTTTCGGGCAAATCATGAGAAGAGGAAAGTTGGAATACTTGGTTAGAACTTGCAAAATAAAAGGAAAGAGAGATCGTGGACAACAAAGAGAGAAAATATTGGATAGCTTGGTGTCATGGCATGGAAAACTGTCAACAACAGAAGTGATACGAAGCACTGTAGATAGAAGATTGTGGAAGGACATGATCGCCTACGCCAACCGGTATGGCTATGGTGATAATGATGACATGCAAAACTTTATGATGGACCACTGCAAGAATTGCAACAAAAAACAAACAAAAAGAAAGTAAAATTTATACAAGAAACGACATTGCAGATACTTCTTGTGAACGAAAGAAGTGCTGAGCCAAAATGCTCTGTACATAAGCGCTAAGTAAATATATTTAAATGGTTATGGTAGGCCACTGTTTCACTGCAAATGAATTAAAATCCGTAATTGCTCAACCGCCTGTGCCAGTGGAATCATTCGAATTAATATCTCATCTCCCAAACAAAGAAAGGCAGCTGCAGTCTGCATCAGGGCAGTCTCAGTACGCACCAAATGACATAAGGCGAAACTGCACGGAAAGTGAACACAGCCATCTGTTCCCGGTCATACGATATCATTATTTATTGTATGCAATCGGAATATCAAAACACAATCCGGATTAAACACAGCTCATGGTGTGCACAGAGCACTTAACTCAGTAGCTCCGGCACCAAGCCGGACTTGGAATATGTGGAAACTGCAACAAGGAACACTTTTTGGACACAGCCTTTAACAGCTCCTGTCGCCTAATCGCCATATTGACCAGTGGATATAGAATAGACGGTATATACCGATTCAGATCACATGCACGTAAACCGCATCACCGTCTAGGATCCCAACAGTGGAACTTTCTATCTATACACTTATCTGCACTGGAAAGATAGATTTAACCATCTTTCCGGCAAAAAAACGTAACAGTGAACGTTGACGCAAACATGACCGCGCCATCTTGAAATCAGAAGTCTAAATATATATAGATATAGTAAATTAGTAATTTATTAAATTGTGAAAGTTCTTGTATACATGAAAGTAAAAATATATCATAAATCATCATCTTCCAGCTTACCTCTGTTAGAACTTGGCCCCCATCTAGGGTAATCATTCGCCAGGAGATTGCAGAACATGTCCTGCATTTAAAGCGTGTGTCCTGCCTTCGGCCTTACATTTACTTTCTTGAATATAAAGTTTAGAAAACTGGCGCCTCGTTGTCAGGCATTTCCTTTTTTCAGATAAAATGTCCTGATTTCTCAAATCAAATGTCCTGATTTTTCAGATAAAATGTCCTGATTTCTCAAATCAAATGTCCTGATTTTTCAGATAAAATGTCCTGATTTCTCAAATCAAATGTCCTGATTTTTCAGATAAAATGTTCTGATTTCTCAAATCAAATGTCCTGATTTCTCTGATAAAATGTCTGATTTTTCAGTTAAGTGTCCTGATTTTCTTCATTTTTCATCTGGTAAACCTACTCCCGTAATACTAGCTCTGAAATTTCTCTGTCCTGCGAGCAATGTCCAGCTTCTGTAGCAATCAATCTCAACTCATCTTCTATTAATTCAAGTCAAAGATTCTAACGTCAAATCATCGGACAAATGTCGCCACTGCTCTCCAAGAAGAAAATAACACTATAAATCGTTTCAAAACATATGACCAACTTCAAAACGCTATTACTCTCTAACCGTTTGTTAAATACTTTTGAAATTTTCCAAATGTTATTAGAATGCAAAAGACCCTTTAAATGTATATTTAACAAATATCTTGCAGCTGCAGTTTTCTTAAAGCGGCGATATTTCTTTGATGTTTGTCAAAATTGTAAATTGTGAAGCCCTAAAGAATAGAAATTACCGTAGTTGCTGGTCTACGATTAATTTTCACTAGGTAAAGGCGTGGCCGTAATGGGGAAATAACTGGATAAAACAAAACACCAGGAGAATTATTGTCTGCTCAGTTCGAGAACGGACGATAATAATATCAAGGTATACCTGTATGTCCAATTTTCATAGTTGTGTGGTCCTGAAAAGGACCGTTTGTTGAAATAATTTAAGGTAATATAGGGGCCAACATTGTGGGGGCTATATACTTTCATTCTGAATCAGACGAGTCTAAAAGATTAATAACTGTTTGGGGTTGAACATTCCACAAACCATCATTTTTCCAATATTCCTCTTCCTGTTTTAAGACGTGGTCTTCACATTTAGCCCAATAATCTTTGTCTATATTTAATAAAGCGAGATTAGCAAGAGTCTTTACATCGCATATTTTGAATGTATATTCATCTGCCACTTGTCCTTTTAATTTTGCCTAGATTAGTTCTATTGGATTTAAATGAGCATGGTAAGGTGGCAGCCTCAAACTTATATGACCGTGCTCTTGGATAATCTTATCTATTTGAAAAATCTTTGTCCTCTGTTTTTGCTTTACTAGAGATAGTAATTCAGGTTTTAAGTACATGTTATTAAATTGTATGTGCTCCTTTGTGAGCCATATCTTAATAGCATCTTTTATACTGGATGACGTCGGGACTTTATCTTCAAGTGCAACAATGTTGTGGTACGCTGCATTGTCCATTATTAGGCAAGATGGTCGATCTAGTGCTGGGAGAACAGAATTTTCAATCCAATGTCTAAATATGTGACCATTCATCTCAGAGTGATAATCCCGATTGTCTATGGATTTTGAAAGAAAAATGAGCTCTGCATTCTGTATTATTCCATGTTGTCGACTACCTGCATGAGCAATTATCAAGCGCTGTCCTTTGCTGCTAGGTATTAATCTCTTAATCTTTCCATCTGATGACTGCCATTCCCTTTGGTTAGTGTGGTGAGCATTGATCCATGTTTCATCCAAGTACACAATATCATAACCTTGCTTGCGCACCTCTTTTACTTCACGTAAGTACTTGCTTCTCATGACTACTATATGTGGCTTCTCACAGATGATGTTTCGTCCATTGGAATACTTTCTGAATTAACGGAAATGGAACACACAATGTCTCGTGTTTACTACAAGTGTCTAATTGTGTCAGAGAACTCACGCGGAAAGCCTGCAAAAACGTGTGTATGGATTTGTAATCGCTATTTTTAACTTAAATACTGTAAACACTAAGTTTTGACTACATCAATGGGTCGTTATAAATTTATATAAATCAAATAAGCAATAATAATAACAACCAAATGTTTGTTTTTAATGAAATTAATTCCCTGTTGGGTTCTAATCATTATAACTATACATGCAAATTTTGAAAAAATTACAAAAAGCGGTTTAAAAGATATTGATTTTTAAAGTTGGGCACGACTTATGAAACAAGCTATAGAGACTAAACGGACACTCAATCAGTCATTCTTCATCCCAACATAGTATTACCAATAGCAGACCTGGACTCAAGCACAACAACAAAAACAATCACTACCGAGACGAAATGTTTTAGACTCAGGACAGGCTGCTGTCTGAAAGATAAGGTAACAAATGAAGAAATAAGACCAAATCTGGGAACAATTTTCGCTACCTAATAGAAAAACAGATGCAATGGTTTGGCCATGTCATCAAACAGAAAGATCAAAATACATCACAACGTGCCTTTAATTAATAAATGTTATGAGAACACCAGACTCAAGGATCGACAGCGATAATGGTGGATTAATGGAATATTAGAGATACAAGGAAACATAACATCAGCTGATGCCAATAGAAGTGTAAAAGCTAGCAAATTATAATGACAATGTTTTTTTTAAAGGAGAAAAAGTGAAATAGTATCAGCTTTACGTAGGTGAGAAACAAAACAAAAGTCGACGTTTCGGCCAGGTAGGCCTTCATCTGGAACAATAAACAACAACACAGAAATATATATAAGAATATATACACAAATCTAATTAAATTATAATATAATATATAATAAAAATATGCGCATATATAATAAATAAATAAATACTTAATAAAATAGATTTGGCAAAATATAAATATATGTATTATTCAGATGAGTTATCATATTTTCTATAACTAACAGTTAAGTCAATGCCAGGAACAAAACGATGCCAAGGCCTCCATGTTCTGATTCTTTGTTTGATGTCGGGAAGGAGAAGCCATGAGAGAGGCATCAGGAGAACTCGGGAGTCACTCATTATCCAGGATGAAGTCCATAGATTGACCCTAGTTAGAATAGAATGTGAAATAATTTAGATCATAATGATCGATTATTATAAGCAGATTTATGTTTAAGATAGGCACACAATTCAGAATCGCTGTTAAGATGAATAAATCATAAAGGAAACACATTTGTATGTAAATATTTACATATAAATGTCGTTCAGTCTTTCTTTTAGTTACATAAAATGTTACGTTTATTTTTCAAGATGAATAAATAAATAATCAATCAATGAAATACAAAACCAGAAATCATGATTATCGATCATGTTTGCGTTATTCCTAAGGTCAATAGTTCCCAAACTTTTGACACTTTTGGCTCCCTTTCCTTGCCGATCATGAACAGGCGGCCCCTAATGTTATATAAGGCATTATAAGTTACAATTGTACAAGTCGGGTAAACCTTGATTCACTTATAACATATAAAGATGATAAATGACGACAGCATTAACACTATCTAATATAAACTCGTTTATGGACAGTATGAAGCCTTTGTGTTGTCAGTATGAAGTTTCATGGCTGCTACTCACATTTACGCTGTGTCCTGATATTTTATCCAAAACTACGCCTGTCTTCGGCAGGTTAGACCTTGGTTTGACGTAAGAGTGTTTTCTTCTCGTAGAGTGGAAACTGATCAGGGATGTTGCGCCCACCGTGCTCGTGACTTATGTCTGGGTGTTTTCCCACAGTCTTTCCTTCTCTCCATGCCAACTGTTAGGTTTGTCTTCTTGGGTGTTCTTCCACGTGGATAAGGATTTAATAGTGGCTCATTCTCGCACGGCTTGACCCGTCGTTGAATAGCACTTTGTCTCTTTCTGACATTCACCCGATGGCTGCTCAAGAAAATAATAATCCTCATCATCATCATTGATCATCATCAACATCATCAAGTACCATGCCTGCTGGTGTAGGTGATTATGTCTCTCCACAACTTTCGATCTCGACAGTTATTTATCATTTCAGTTGTTGACATTCTTCGAAGCCATTCTCATAGGCTGTCTGGTATCTTTTCTCTTTGCTTCCCTCGATTTTTGCAGTTGTTACAATATATTCCGGCTGTTCTCTTCTTATTAAATGGCCAAAAATTATGATTGGTTCTTCCTAATATTGGAAATTAGTTTTCTCTTTGCTTTGACCTCTTTCAGAGCGTTTTCATTACTCTTCTTAGCTGTCAATGACATTCTCAACATTCATACGTAAAAACAACATTTCTACAGAATCCAATGTTTTTCTTATCTGTTGTGCTATTGTCCATGATTCACATCCATACGTTAAGACTGGTTCTACATAACATTAAAGAACTTTTATTCTTGTTTCTATTGTCAAAAATTGATTACTGAGTATCTTTCTCATTTTTTGGAAAGCTGCTTTTGCCTGAGCCGTTCTACATCTCACCTCTGTTACACATCTACCATCTCACCTCTGTTATACATCTACCATCTCCTCTGTTTTACATCTACCATCTCATCTCTGTTGTACATCTACCATTTCACATCTGTTAAACATCTATCATCTCACCTCTGTTGTGCATTTACCATCTCACCTCTGTTATACATCTACCATCTCACCTCTGTTATACATCTACCATCTCACCTCTGTTATACATCTACCATCTCATGTCTGTTGTACATACACCATCTCACTTGTGTTATACATGTACCACCTCACCTCTGTATAACATCTACCAATCCACCTTTGTTGTACATCTACCATCTCACCCATGTTGTAGATTTGGTTATTTGATTATTTGGTTATGGAAGGCCCCGGTATCGCTGCAAAAGAATTAAAATCCATAATTGCTCAACCGCCCGTGCCAGCGTAATCATCCGAATTAATATCTCATCGCCCAAACAAAGGAAGGTAACAAAATCCTCACCGTAGCAGTCTCAGCACACGCCAAAAGACATAAGGCGAAACCATGCAGAAAATAAACACAGCCAACTGTTCCCTGTCATACGATATCATCATTCATCGTAAACAATTGGAATATCGAAACATGATCAAAACGGATGAGACACACAGCTCACGGTGTGCACAGAGCACTTAACTCAGTAGCTCCTGCAACAAGCCGGACATGGAATATGAGGAAACTGCAACAAGAAACACTTTACATGCATATCCTTCAATTGTTCCCGTCCCCTATTCATCATATACCGGAAGTTCACATCATCCTGAAAATGATGATCGTCGTATATTTTAAAAATGTATAGCGCTTGATGATGTTAGGCCATCGTTGTTGACTCCAATTCGGAACATATAGACACAGTTAGTCGTCAGATTATCCCCGTCGCAGCTCAAAGAACAGACCGTAAGATTATCGTACGACCCGGTCTAGGGATGTACGATGAGCCATTACGATGACGTAGCACACAAAAATATCGTACACACAATTTTGCTCCCTTTAGATTCCTGATTACTCTAGTGAAAGCAGCCTACGACAAACAAAACACGGTGCAAATTCCCTTAAGAGATAAATCTGCGGCTGACGAAGCATTTCACATTAATGAGTAACATGGAAATAACTTGCGTCATGGAATCCAAACAACTGCCATGAACAACACCAATGTGACGTAAAGTACAGATCAAGTCAAGACGGTGGAAGGTCCCATTCACAACACTTGGTTTGTCAAAAAGGGACTGTTGTCGGCGTACGACTTCGCTTTAGCGACGCAGATGTAATAAGTAGATCATCATTTTCACTTTATACAGAAAAGTGCAATGTAGAACCGAAATTAATCAGATCTCGAATGTACTTTCTGCAGCGATCGAGCGAACGTGACCTAGATCCACCATCTTTACAACGGAAGTTGTACATCTACCATAACCTCTGTTGTACATCCACCATCAAGGGTCTGTAATACATCTAATATCTCACCTTTGTTTTACATCTACCATCTCAACTCTGTTGTACATCTACCATCTCACTTCTGTTGTACATCTACCATCTCACCTCTGTTGTACATCTACCATCTCCCCTCTGTTGTACATCTACCATCTCATCTCTGAAGTACATCTATCATCTCACCTGTGTTGTACATCTACCGTCTCACTTATTTTGTACATCTCACCTCTTTTGTACATTTACCATCTCACCTCTGTTGTACATCTATCATCTCACCTCTGTTGTACATCTACAATCCCACCTCTGTTGTACATCTACCATCTCATCTCTGAAGTACATCTACAATTTCACCTCTGTTTTACACCTACCGTCTCACTGCTATTGTACATGTACCATCTCCTCTGTTATACATCTTTCATCTCACCTCTATTGTACATCTACCATCTCACTTCTGTTGTACATCCGCCATCTCACCTCTATTGTGCATCTACCATTTCGCCTCTGTTGTGCATCTACCATCTGATATACAACCCTGTCAACTCTTCATTGTCATCCGATTATAAAAGAAAAATAAGTGGGTGTAGATGCTCTGTATTGTTGTTTGGAACAATTCAGTGGTACTCACACCTTTGTGCCCAACGCATCCGACTTCAGAACGGTATTTTTGAGTAAAGGTTGCGTTCTTTTTTCAGTTCGTTTCCCTACTCGTTTGGCTAGCCTAGCCATTAGTTGTGAATCACGGGCAGCTTTCAGCTCTGTTGCTGTCAGGCACTTTTTGTCTCCCATTGGAGAGTTGCACCTGTTGCACCTATTGCACCTACCAGGTACTGGCACAATATGTTTTTCACCTGGTCTTTTGTTCGTGAGGTGAGATCTGCATATCCGTAAGGGAATGAACAATAACAATTCCATGGGAAGGTAAAGCCACTATGGCGGTTCGAGACCAGAAGTTATTAAATGTAATAAAAGAGAATATTTTCCTCACATCTAAAGATAGGCACAAAATATAAATATATCGTCATCATCATTGAGTGCCGTCTCCGCATCGAATGTTGGCTACCATAACGCGCCATTCCGATCTGTCTCTTGCTTTGATAGTGCTGGTTTTTATAGGTTGACTTGTCCACCTTTTGATGTTACTCGTCCATGTTAGTGTTGGTCTGACTCTGCCTCTTTTACCTTGCATTTTCCCTTCCAAGATTTTATTTATTAGGCTGCTGTGCCTTTAAAAAGCCCCAAAATTTCATTTATCTTGTTTGAATTGTGTTTAGTAGTTCTCCTTTTATTTCTAGTTGTTTTAAGACTTCATCGTTGGTTTTCTTTTCTTTCCATCCAATTTTTCCTTTTCTTCTAAAAATCAACATTTCAAGGGCTTCAATTTTCTGTTATATTTTCTTGTCTATTGTCCATGTTTCTGGACTATACCGGAATGTTCAGAAGACATAACATTTGCTATTCTTTGTTTTAGCCCTGGTGTTATTTCTTTTGATGTTTATTTCAGTTTTACATTCTCTATTTCTGGTTATAGTATATTCAAGGTAATTGATGTTCACTTTTTCTCCTTTAAAAAAAACATTGTCATTATAATTTGCTAGCTTTTACACTTCTATTGGCATCAGCTGATGTTATGTTTCCTTGTATCTCTAATATTCCATTAATCCACCATTATCGCTGTCGATCCTTGAGTCTGGTGTTCTCATAACATTTATTAATTAAAGGCACGTTGTGATGTATTTTGATCTTTCTGTTTGATGACATGGCCAAACCATTGCATCTGTTTTTCTATTAGGTAGCGAAAATTGTTCCCAGATTTGGTCTTATTTCTTCATTTGTTACCTTATCTTTCAGACAGCAGCCTGTCCTGAGTCTAAAACATTTCGTCTCGGTAGTGATTGTTTTTGTTGTTGTGCTTGAGTCCAGGTCTGCTATTGGTAATACTATGTTGGGATGAAGAATGACTGATTGAGTGTCCGTTTAGTCTCTATAGCTTGTTTCATAAGTCGTGCCCAACTTTAAAAATCAATATCTTTTAAACCGCTTTTTGTAATTTTTTCAAAATTTGCATGTATAGTTATAATGATTAGAACCCAACAGGGAATTAATTTCATTAAAAACAAACATTTGGTTGTTATTATTATTGCTTATTTGATTTATATAAATTTATAACGACCCATTGATGTAGTCAAAACTTAGTGTTTACAGTATTTAAGTTAAAAATAGCGATTACAAATCCATACACACGTTTTTGCAGGCTTTCCGCGTGAGTTCTCTGACACAATTAGACACTTGTAGTAAACACGAGACATTGTGTGTTCCATTTCCGTTAATTCAGAAAGTATTCCAATGGACGAAACATCATCTGTGAGAAGCCACATATAGTAGTCATGAGAAGCAAGTACTTACGTGAAGTAAAAGAGGTGCGCAAGCAAGGTTATGATATTGTGTACTTGGATGAAACATGGATCAATGCTCACCACACTAACCAAAGGGAATGGCAGTCATCAGATGGAAAGATTAAGAGATTAATACCTAGCAGCAAAGGACAGCGCTTGATAATTGCTCATGCAGGTAGTCGACAACATGGAATAATACAGAATGCAGAGCTCATTTTTCTTTCAAAATCCATAGACAATCGGGATTATCACTCTGAGATGAATGGTCACATATTTAGACATTGGATTGAAAATTCTGTTCTCCCAGCACTAGATCGACCATCTTGCCTAATAATGGACAATGCAGCGTACCACAACATTGTTGCACTTGAAGATAAAGTCCCGACGTCATCCAGTATAAAAGATGCTATTAAGATATGGCTCACAAAGGAGCACATACAATTTAATAACATGTACTTAAAACCTGAATTACTATCTCTAGTAAAGCAAAAACAGAGGACAAAGATTTTTCAAATAGATAAGATTATCCAAGAGCACGGTCATATAAGTTTGAGGCTGCCACCTTACCATGCTCATTTAAATCCAATAGAACTAATCTAGGCAAAATTAAAAGGACAAGTGGCAGATGAATATACAACATTCAAAATATGCGATGTAAAGACTCTTGCTAATCTCGCTTTATTAAATATAGACAAAGATTATTGGGCTAAATGTGAAGACCACGTCTTAAAACAGGAAGAGGAATATTGGAAAAATGATGGTTTGTGGAATGTTCAACCCCAAACAGTTATTAATCTTTTAGACTCGTCTGATTCAGAATGAAAGTATATAGCCCCCACAATGTTGGCCCCTATATTACCTTAAATTATTTCAACAAACGGTCCTTTTCAGGACCACACAACTATGAAAATTGGACATACAGGTATACCTTGATATTATTATCGTCCGTTCTCGAACTGAGCAGACAATAATTCTCCTGGTGTTTTGTTTTATCCAGTTATTTCCCCATTACGGCCACGCCTTTACCTAGTGAAAATTAATCGTAGACCAGCAACTACGGTAATTTCTATTCTTTAGGGCTTCACAATTTACAATTTTGACAAACATCAAAGAAATATCGCCGCTTTAAGAAAACTGCAGCTGCAAGATATTTGTTAAATATACATTTAAAGGGTCTTTTGCATTCTAATAACATTTGGAAAATTTCAAAAGTATTTAACAAACGGTTAGAGAGTAATAGCGTTTTGAAGTTGGTCATATGTTTTGAAACGATTTATAGTGTTATTTTCTTCTTGGAGAGCAGTGGCGACATTTGTCCGATGATTTGACGTTAGAATCTTTGACTTGAATTAATAGAAGATGAGTTGAGATTGATTGCTACAGAAGCTGGACATTGCTCGCAGGACAGAGAAATTTCAGAGCTAGTATTACGGGAGTAGGTTTACCAGATGAAAAATGAAGAAAATCAGGACACTTAACTGAAAAATCAGACATTTTATCAGAGAAATCAGGACATTTGATTTGAGAAATCAGAACATTTTATCTGAAAAATCAGGACATTTGATTTGAGAAATCAGGACATTTTATCTGAAAAATCAGGACATTTGATTTGAGAAATCAGGACATTTTATCTGAAAAATCAGGACATTTGATTTGAGAAATCAGGACATTTTATCTGAAAAAAGGAAATGCCTGACAACGAGGCGCCAGTTTTCTAAACTTTATATTCAAGAAAGTAAATGTAAGGCCGAAGGCAGGACACACGCTTTAAATGCAGGACATGTTCTGCAATCTCCTGGCGAATGATTACCCTAGATGGGGGCCAAGTTCTAACAGAGGTAAGCTGGAAGATGATGATTTATGATATATTTTTACTTTCATGTATACAAGAACTTTCACAATTTAATAAATTACTAATTTACTATATCTATATATATTTAGACTTCTGATTTCAAGATGGCGCGGTCATGTTTGCGTCAACGTTCACTGTTACGTTTTTTTGCCGGAAAGATGGTTAAATCTATCTTTCCAGTGCAGATAAGTGTATAGATAGAAAGTTCCACTGTTGGGATCCTAGACGGTGATGCGGTTTACGTGCATGTGATCTGAATCGGTATATACCGTCTATTCTATATCCACTGGTCAATATGGCGATTAGGCGACAGGAGCTGTTAAAGGCTGTGTCCAAAAAGTGTTCCTTGTTGCAGTTTCCACATATTCCAAGTCCGGCTTGGTGCCGGAGCTACTGAGTTAAGTGCTCTGTGCACACCATGAGCTGTGTTTAATCCGGATTGTGTTTTGATATTCCGATTGCATACAATAAATAATGATATCGTATGACCGGGAACAGATGGCTGTGTTCACTTTCCGTGCAGTTTCGCCTTATGTCATTTGGTGCGTACTGAGACTGCCCTGATGCAGACTGCAGCTGCCTTTCTTTGTTTGGGAGATGAGATATTAATTCGAATGATTCCACTGGCACAGGCGGTTGAGCAATTACGGATTTTAATTCATTTGCAGTGAAACAGTGGCCTACCATAACCATTTAAATATATTTACTTAGCGCTTATGTACAGAGCATTTTGGCTCAGCACTTCTTTCGTTCACAAGAAGTATCTGCAATGTCGTTTCTTGTATAAATTTTACTTTCTTTTTGTTTGTTTTTTGTTGCAATTCTTGCAGTGGTCCATCATAAAGTTTTGCATGTCATCATTATCACCATAGCCATACCGGTTGGCGTAGGCGATCATGTCCTTCCACAATCTTCTATCTACAGTGCTTCGTATCACTTCTGTTGTTGACAGTTTTCCATGCCATGACACCAAGCTATCCAATATTTTCTCTCTTTGTTGTCCACGATCTCTCTTTCCTTTTATTTTGCAAGTTCTAACCAAGTATTCCAACTTTCCTCTTCTCATGATTTGCCCGAAAATGTTGATTGTTTCTTTCTGATGTTTTTTAGGAGCTTCCATTTTGTGTTGGCCTTTTTGGGAATTTCCTCATTGGTCTTTTTAGCTGTTCAGGAAACTTTCAACATTCTTCTGAGAAATCCCATCTCTGTGGCCTCTAATCGTCTCTTCTGTATGTAGTGTTGTGTATATGGGTCAAGATTTTTTTTTCGCCCAATCTACTATATTCAGCACAGTTTTGAAATATACTTTTAGCAGTCTGGCGCGCTATCCACATGTGTACATGTGGATGATGTCCCAATGACTTGAAAGTAATGCAACATCAGCAATGAACTATACAAAACTATTTGAAAAGTAAAATTATCGAAGAACACAAATCGTATAGAGCATGAGCCAAAAAGACTGCAATAATTTACGTCTCTTTATAGAAATTATTCATGTGTTCATCATCATGTGCCATACCGGTTGGCGTAGGCTATCATGTCCATCAAGTAATCTCTGTCCACGTTGCATCGTATCAATTATGTGTATTCTGTTCATTGTAACCAGGTAGCCCAAATTTCGTTTTTCTCATAATGTACCTGAAAATGTCGATTGTTTCTTTCTGACATATTTTATGACCTCTCTTTTTGTGGTGACTTTTTTTTAGAAATTCATCTTTGGTCTTTTTCAGATAACCAAAGGAACTAAGTACATGTCGTATAATGTCAAAATAGTATATTATTATTATTTAAGGAGCCTCGGTTTCTGAATGGTTAGTGTGCTCGCTTCATGATCAGAACGGGAGTCATTCGATCCCCAGAAGTGGCGGAATTTTTTTCGGACTAAAAGGCTCCGAGGTCTACCCAGTCTTTAAAAATAGGTGCCATAAATTTTTCCTGGAATTAAAGGCGACCAGGCGTGATATCGACTACAACGCCAAAAAATTGGCATTCCTTCTCCTTCCTCTTCCTTTTCAGCTCCTTGTGGAGCATTGGTCTTCAACAAACACTTTCCAAACCGTTCTGTTTCTTGCCGTTCTTTTTAAGATCATTGCATGTCTTCCCCATCATCTTCATCTCGGCTTCCATCTGTCTTCTCCAAAAATATC